>VZRL01003719.1:1495521-1554078 GCA_013397895.1 Origma solitaria | reverse complement strand
GGAGGACGCGGGCGCCGGGCCGCGCTCGGGGGACCGGATGACTGACAGCCGGATTCCCCAATCGGAAGGCGGGAATCCGAGTGGGCGGGGTCTCCCGGCGGGGGGAAGGGGAAGGGGCGGGATGGCGGGCGGGGCGCGCCCCGGCCAATGCCGCGGCCGGGCAGGGAAGCGGAGCCGCGGCTGCTCCGCGCCCTGTGGAGCCTGCCCGGGGATGCTTCTCGCAGGGACACCGTCTGAAAGGTGTTCGACCGGCAGCCGAGCGCGCCTNTGCCCACCCTCCCGACACCTCAGCGCTTTGTCTTTCTGCCGTCTCCGCGTGGGCTGTGTTGTTTGACGGTCAGCGTTACCGCGGTGCTTCCTTTTCCCGCAGCGAGCCCCAGGCCCGTGGTGCGGGCTGGAGGCACGGCATTGCCTGCAGCGAGCACGTGCTGCGCTCCCCAGGGGTGCATGTGTGCGGAGGGGCTGATGCTGCCGCTTTGGGCGGGCTCTGTGCTTCGGGCTGAGCCTGGCCGTGGGAAATGGGATTGTGACAGTGGCAGCCCGCATGTGCCATGGCTGTGTGTGCAAGTCTGACTTGTGCTGTGCCATTTCCATGCACAGCCCTCCCCCCGTCTGGAGCTGCAGACACGTGGGATGCCTTCCCTTGTCGCCGTTCACGTAGGACTAAGTTTTATGCACATCGGCACATTTCTTTTTGCTGTATACTTTTAGATACCGATTCAGCAAATAAGTGTTTGTAGTATTTTAAGCACCCACTCGAGATTCGGTAGCTGTGGTAGGGCATAAATGCAGTAAGGTAACCATAAAGGTTTGTAAAATGGCTTCATGAGTTGGACTTTAATCTTTGTGTATATCAACTGTAAATCAAATGCCAAATGATTATAGCTTTATGCGAGCATAAAAGGCTAAGACCGTGGAAGCCTGCTCAATAGAGTCTGTTCTCTCTGTTCCCTTCTGTCACTCTTTTCCCTTTCCTCTGTCAGCACTATCTCTGGCTTGTGCACTTCCCATATCTTTTGCTTTTGGTGAAATAATCTTTAGTAGAGAGAGGGAGTGTGGGCCATTCACTTAAGAGTTGGACTCAATGATTCTTCTGGGCTCTTTCTAACTCGGAATATTCTGTAACTCCTCTCTGCTGAGCTGAGCTATGAGAATTTTTTTCTGTACTCTTCACATTAAATTCTGGATACAACATATCTAAAAATTAGAGGGTGCCAGTGTAGTGTGCTGCTATATTTCTCGTAATTTTGTAGACCTTTTATTTAATTTTTTAAAAAATATGTTGCAACATCTATTTTACAGACAACATAACAGTCTTTAGGCACTCATCCTTTAAACTGCCAACTCCTGTATTCATTGAAGTAAGAGAAATCCTTGCATTCCTTACCTTGTTAATTCTCACTTCACTTCAAGGCCCACAGCTCCTACTGAGAGATCACTGGGGCGAGCCCCTGTATCGATGTGTTCCTCTGTTCCTGCCTGCCTCCCAACAGCTGTCATTTTCTTCTGCACCCATTTTTAGAAACTGACGCTGCCCAGCATGTCCTGTGCACTGTTTATTGGCAACTCAAGCCTTGCTGCCAGTTCCCTGTGTAAAAGAGTCTACCTTAAAGTTTCATGAATATTTCAGAGTTTGTTAAGAATGCCTTATGCAAGTTCTAGGTAATGTAAAAATGTTTTCCTGAGGTTTAAAATATTTTCTTCAAGGTTGCTTAGGCTTAGAAATGCTGCTTGCAACTGTGCTGTAAAAACCTGTTGGCAATCAAAATCCATGACACAAAGACCTCCATAAATAATAGGTGTAGTCTTGCAATGATGGGATTTTCATATTGACTGCACTGAAAGATATTTTCAGACTGTATCTTCATGTATCATTTGTAAAAGAAACATTGGTGAAATCTGAGTCAGCCACACAAAATTAAACTTTTATTCCCTCAAATAAATGAGACGTATTTTTAGCCAGTGAGTTTTCTTTTGCTTTTTTAATTTAACTCTTCTGTTTCAAAGAAGAATGACCAACATCTCTGGAGACCGGCTACAGTTTCCCAAACTGACATGGTAACGTTTGCATTAAGTTACACTTGAAGTCAGCGGAATTACATGGGTGCATGAAACCATTGGAACATACAGGCCTGCGGGGCTGGAGTATTTGGAGATAAAAAATGAAAGCGAGAGCTGTGAGTGGCAGTCTGAAATAACCATGTTTGAGAAGGCTGGAGATTGCCCTTCCCCGCTTTCTGCACATACTGCTTCCTACACAGCTGTCGGAGTTGCTCTGAGTCAGCTTCTGAAGCCCCTGGTTTTCCGAGCGTGTTTAAAGGCACACAGGGACCATGGCAGGTTATAAACTGCTGGCTCTGGATTCAGTTCATTGAAGTCCACGGTGTCCACAGAGAATGTTGGGAGTAGTAATTTTATGCCTAGGTATTCCCACTCCTAAATTGGGGCCCTCAGTATGCACTGAAGCCTCGATTCTGCAAAACCTCTCACATGTCTCTAACTTGGAAGAAGGCTCATTATCATTCATGATCATTATTCAGAACGGAGGAACAACATTCTGGAGCAGATTTTACTGAAAGGCACATTTACAGTTCTTTTCATTTAGTCACAGAGGATTATTTCCTGCACCTTCTCAGCATCTTTTTGCACAGAAAAAAAAAAACCTTTGGAAAGGTGAACAAGAACATGACGCATCATTAACTTGCAGAATCCTGGCCAAGCTGGCTTGCAAGCATGATGCTTCAAGTCCCAGTGTGCTGCTGGGTTTTTGCTGCAGGGAGCTGCGTGGCTGCCAGCAGGTGAGGAGTTAACTGCAGCTCTGCTTTCCCATTCTTCCATACAGATGCTTGGAGGCCAAGCTGCCAGAAATCTAGCTCTTCTCAGAGACAGTGGGAGGAATATTTTAGTAAAGAGGATGCCCTAAGTGGGTGAACTCTCAGCCAAGAAGGTTTGTGGAGGAAACTTAATTTTGTTTCCCTCTCAAAATGAAAGTTTTTAGAGAAAAGCCCTGTTGACTGCAGCTGTACTTATATTTACTACTGCACAGCCCCAGCAGTTTTTCAGGGTATTTCATGGAATCATAGAATGTCCTGGGTTGGAAGGGACCTTAAAGATCGTCTCGTTCCAAACCCCTTGCCACGAGAGGGATCACCTCCCACTAGACCAGGCTGCGTAAAGCCCCATCCAACCTGGCCTTGAGCTCTTCCAGGGATGAGGCATCCACAGCTTCTCTGGAACAGCCTGTTCCAGTGCCTGACCACCCTCATAGTGATGAACTTCTTCCTGGAATGTGATCTAAATCTACCCTTTTTCAATTTAAGGCCACTGTCCCTTGTCCTGTCACTACATGCCCTTCTCGTAAGTCCCTCTCCAGCTCTCTTGTAGACCTCCTTTAGGTATAGGAAGTGCTCTAATATCTCCCTGGAATCTTCTCTTTTCCAGGCTGAAAAGCTCCAGCTCACTCTGCCTGTCTGCAAAGGAGAGGTGCTCAGTCCTAGCTTGAAATACTTTCTGGACTGATTTCTTGGTAAAACCAAGCGAGATATTCACCTAGTTCAGGTTAAATTGTGTGTTTACATGTTCTGTAGTCTCTGTTGGGTAGTCACTGTCTAGCGTAAGTGTTCCCATCTTCTGCTTGATAAATCCTTAAATAATACAGCATTAGTTATCTCAGGGCCATCTGTCACCTTCCTCCCAGAGCAGAATTTGAAATTCAGGGATTGGAACTCAGAGATTAGTTGGGAAGATCTTCTTTGTAAGGGTCCTGAGTTTGATTTCCTTCAGCATACCTTTGAATACGTCATTACAGTCTTCCCAGGCAAAACTGTGTGTATGGGTATGTGCAGGCACTGGATTGTTAAAACCAGCTCTGATTCATGTGTTGTTTTAAAAAACTTTATATTTAATCTTCTAAATTGACAATCCAGTGTGATTGTGTTGCAAATAAAAAATGTATTTTAAGAATTTTTTATGCACAGGCACACATACACTGATTATTGTAAGTGATAGTCCAATGAAAATGTATCCCAGTTTAACTCCTTAATTCTGCCCATGTCTTGAACTGTCATTTTGGGTGTAAACAGTGCTCTGTGAGAATTCAACAGCAATCTTTCTGGCTCAGTATGATGCAAAGCATCCCTTAGGGATATAGGTTTACAACTAAGCTTTCAAAGTCAGTTAGCATCTTTGCCATAATGACATTTCCTTAGCAAGAATCTACAGAACATGAGCATATGTGTATTTATTAATCTGTTCTCTGTGCTGAAGATTTGTTTGCATTTTATGTATATAAAATGGGTGAAGATCTTCTGCAAGAGAAGTGGATTCATTGTGGTTTTGAATGTAACAAATGGTACCTGTATTCACTGAAAAGCAAAAGCAGCACAAACCCCACCAACCAACAACAAAAACCACTGTAGCCTTTCTACTACCACTTTCTAAATGCTTTTTTCTGTCGCAAATCAGACCTCTGTAAATGCCCATGAGCACTATCTTCAGCTTTACAGTCTTCTATAAAGATTGTTCAACACAGCATTTAGGAAATAAAAGGCAACTACTTCTGTCGTGAAATGTTTGCATGTAAAAAAGAACACCTGGAAGCCCGAGTTCTTTCAGAAATAATTCCTAATGCTCAGTGAAGGGAATTAAACAAACAAACAGCAAGGTTTAGTCTGTCAGCTTCTCAGCAGGCTAACAAGAATTACTGCATGCTAAGAATCAGCTGCTCTTGGAAACTTAATGAATGTGGCAGCCAGAAAAGTACAAAATGTGGCCAAGAGTTGCAAACCAGGCATATATAGGCTGTAGTGAAGAAAAATGAAGAGGATAGGGATGTTCTCTCCCTAAATCCAAGGTAGAAAGGCTTTGCTGTACCAGGGTTTCCAAGCACTTTGACAGTGTAAAATACTTTCTGTGAGGAATTGGGTCTTCATCTAGAATTGTAATCCCATTCCCTTGTAGTTCTATTGTCTTCAGAGAATAAGAGCAATAAAAGTATTTTTATATTTTCATGTGTCTCTGCTGTGATTTAGCAGCTGGAAACCAAGAGCCAAGTCAGCCGAGCAGCCAGTTCTCCACGGCCCACTGGTGACTGGGCTGGCACCCACTGCTTGCAAATCTGCCCTCAAACCAGGCTCAGATCCCAAAAATACTTTCAGCAGCATTGTTTAACCTCATTTTGCAAAGCCAGAATGAGTGCTACTAGGAAGGAAGAGTCCAAAATATTGATTTAATTAAAATCAATCCTTCCACTCCCTGGTTAATGAATGAAATGAAGTCACATTCCCTTGTGGATACTACTGATTTGTTGTATGGGTTGCAAAGTTTTTGTGTGCAGTTGTTTCACGTTTTCAACTGTTTCCAGAGCTGCAAAAGAGACTTGAAAGAGACAGCTGTGGCTTTTATGTAATTACACGATTTCCAGAGCTGGATCTTTGGGGAAAAAATTTAAAAGTAAGGCTTGAAATAGAGTGGGTAAACACACAGAAGAGATTGAGATGAGCTTTAAGGGAATGTAAATAATGTTTATAGTAATTTAGTCATTTGTCTTTTTGTCTGCAGCGTCCAAAAATACCTATTTTTGCAAGCAGATGCACTAAATGCCCTTACTGGTATTTCAGGAGCCTGTGCCTCCATGTTAGGACTTGCCTACCTCAGGGAAATGCGCTGCCCTTCGCACAGCAGCAGAGCCGCGCTGGTTCAATTAGAGCAGCGCAGCAATGCCCGTGCTTTTCCTTATGCAGATGCGCTCTGAGCCACGGCGGCCAAGGCAGCGGAGCTTGTTTGTGCCCCGGCGAAACGTGACATTACAGCAGGAGCTTTCCCTCCCGTGTCACCGTCCGGAGCGGGACCGCCGCGTTTCCCTAAGGATGGAGCACCTTCGGTGACCTGACTTGCTCTCCTTGCAGCGGATCTGACACCGCAGTCACTAAGCACAGACCGTGCGGCAAGCTCACTTAATCCTACCCAGCGAACACATGAGCCGCAGTTTGCCTTTCAGTCTGTAAATTGTTCTTTTGTTTTGCAGGCTTTACTGAACACAGTTTTATTTCATGTGACTGTGCTATTTATGGAGGAGTAAATATTGCCGGGGGTCTATTTAAAAAGGCCAATGACCTGGATTTTTTTCCATTTGAATTATCTCCAAGAGTCAGACATGTTTAACAACTGATTTTTTTTCCCCGCTTGTTTTCTGTAGACTGCAATCATTTGTAACATCTTAGATCAACACCAGCTAAAAAGACAAAGATTTTGAGTGAAATAAAACCGCATGTAGTATGAATGTGATCAGACAGTACGCGACCTTGCCATTTTTGGAAGAGCCGAATTCCATCCTGATTTACCAGTTAACAAGGTAGCATGTTCTTAACCTCTGAATATTAGCCTTTTTGTACTGTTGTCGTAATTTGAGTTCATAACTCTGGTTTGTTCCTCTTATTATTGTTTTTACAAAACCAATTATCAAGTGTGTTTTCTCAAATTGTAAGTAGTTAAATAAACAAGCCATGTTTTCAGAAAGGGAATATTTAAACAGGCAAATATTCTTGCTGTTCCTGCAATCTAAATAGCAGTATTCCTTTGCTGTTTAAGAAAGTCAAACATTACAGGGGAAATAGTGCTATATTTTCACTTTCAAGAAAGAGCTTTGTGAATGCAAACAGGTAGCCAAATATCTGGAATACTAAATAAGTATTCTTAGAAATTGAGACAACCATATCATTTTTAATATATGTATTTTCTTAACAGTATATGAGTTGATCAATGGGCTTCAACCTGAAATTTTGCTGCAGACATATTTATCTTTACCCAGTCTTATAAAAGTGTGAAAAGATAGAATTTTTATACTGAATGCTGTTCAATATATGTTCTAAAGTTTGTGGTGTTTGCCACGTCATGCAAAGGTACCCTGGCTACAGTGCAAAGCTGGCTTCAGAAGTCACAACCTTTTCCCCTGGAGAGGTGGAGCAGGTGGACAGGGGTGGGATTCCCTCAGGCTGATCTTACAGCCAAAGCTGTCATCACACCTGATTCCATTTCTTCAAAATTTTGTCTTTACTGGGGCGGGAGCGTACAGGACAACACTTAGATAATTCAGTACTCTGTAAAAGGTGAGCACATCTTTCGTATTGTTCTGGCTTGATCCACACTACACCAGGGAGTAGCCATGATGTATAATCTGTCCCATATATATGTGCACATTTATATATATATATATTTACATATACAAGTCCTACCAGTCCTGCTTAAACCTTTGGGAAAATGCTAAGAAGCAATGGTAAATCTTCTTATCCTGTTGATGTCTTAGGAGAGACAGCTAGTTCAAGGTGTTGGGAAAAACATTCCACATAGCTAGCCAAACTAATAGAAACTTGCATTGATATTTCTTCAAATGACACAGAGCTGATTCCTTGGAAAAGATGTTTTACAGAAGAAAAGCCTTTTTTAATGTTTTCCACTTAAGCCCACCACTTATGACTTCAGCCTTTTAATTTTTAGTGGCCCTGTTCAAACATTGGAGTTTAGCAGCAGGTTATTTCACACTTTAAAAAGATGTTGTCTTCCTTGAGTAAAAGTTGTTACTGTGAAATGAACTGCTGTCAGTGACACCTACAGCCTCTATTAAGATGAGAAATACAAGTGCTGTTTCATTTTCAGTTGTAACATGTTTTCAATTTTGTTTGTATTACCTAACAAGATTTTTCAGATTCTAACTCAAACCATCTTTCAAAAATAAATTAGCTAAAGCCTTAATTATCCAGCACTAGTGAGAACAGATCCAAATGACTGCATATGCCACTTGGTCTATCTCTTTTTTAAAAAGCTGAAAACTTATAAGAAAAGAAAAAATTCAGACTTTTCTGCCTTAATAGAACCTCAGAACTGTCTGAGGTGAAGCAGAATAATTATAGTATAATCAAGCACCTGCTCTAATTCCTTTGTAGATTATTAGATTATATCCATGCCCTCATACAGGGGGATCTCAGATTCCCCTTCCATTTTTCCTTTCCTTTAAAAACTGGTGGCCTGATTATTCTCTACTCTAGTTTTTTGAGACTGCAGAACCACCAAAGTCATCAAACCTACACTGACATAAAATGTACTAATTCACATCATTAAGGACAAAATCCTCATATGAGCCCAAATGTCAGATTTTATAATTAAAAACGTAAGTTTCCATTTTCTGAAATTAAGATTTCTTTTGAAATATTAATTTTTCCTTAAAAAATAGCATTGAAGTTGGCTTCTGGAAAGTAAGGCCATGGTAGGCAGCAGAAATATGAGCTTATATGTAAGTAAAGCTCAATGCTGTTCTAAGACCATTTCTAAGCTGATTTCTATGGTTTCTATAGATAAACGATTCTTCCAGTTTTATTCAGTACAGGCATAGTCAACTAATTTTTTTCTAGATCACTCTGATGGATAGAAGATGGGATCTCTTATGATACCTTTTCTTAATATTCACCACATTTCCAAAACAGTGTATACAAATTGATGCAATAACTGTATATATTTGGGTTCTATGGCTGAAAATGACCCGTTCATACCTCTGAATATATGTCCTAGATAAAAAATTGTGTTGTGTCCTCCACAATTTTTACCACAGAGATTTCAGAGGATGAATAAGTTCTTGGCTTTTTGAGATAGAAGTGTCTTTGCTGTAGTCCAGTGTTGAATGTACTGCTGTCTGTGCGCATAATTACTAAACACTACAAAACCATTGTGACTGAAATGTCTTTAGTATTTGTTTTCCCTGTCCAACAGGGCAGTGGGGATTTCAAACACTTTTGTTTCTGCAGCTTTATTACTTTTTGTAGGAAAAAAGGGGAAAACTCAAAATCATTGTTACCCAAGTCTTACTTAAATATCTGTGTTAATTGACTTGGCTGGTCAGCTGCTGTTTGAGGTTAAAGTAGGCTCTGTCCTGCACTCTGTCTTAGGAAAAACATAAAATATCTCTTTTAAATAACATTAAAACTTCAGCAAAGATAGACTGATCTGCATTAGTTGAGGATCTGGTAATTTCTTCAGTCTTTTCTTAAAAAGTTTCTTTTTTTTCCTGCCCCCAAGGCATATTTAGTTTTTTACATTTGCTGTTTTCACTGACCACTGAACTCTTTTAACTGCAAACACTCTGTCACTGTAGGAACTGTAGCGCTCTGTGATTTAGTTTTGCTTTTAGCTCTGCAGACCAGAGTTGAAATTCTTTTTAATACTTTCATAGGCCAAGTCATGCTGGGTGTCTTTAATCGAGATTGCATGCTGCTATCATTTGGCTACATCTGAACATTAATTAGGAATTTTGAAGAGTAAATAGTTTAAATACATTTAGATAATGTTAATAGCCTGGTAAGAAAAGGGATCTTTTATGGTCCAGGTGACCAAAAGTGTAGGAGCTATTTTCCGGTGTATGAGCATGGGCAGGTAAAGAGGTTTCACTGAGTACAATTTGGTAAATGTTTGTGGTTCTGTGAGGAGGGGGAGAAAAAACAGAAACTGAGACAGGACAGTGAGAAAGGGTTTGCTGCAGCCACAGAAGCACCAATAATCTGGCAGTGTTAGAAATAATCAAAAAAGAAAACCTTTGGCCAGATTGCTATCTGTAAAGGGGCTTGGATTTGTCAGCAAAGCCTGCCTCTTCTGCTGCTTGACTCCTTTTGATTTCAAGGACACAGGAGGTTTTTCCTTCTTTTTAAAAAACCAGAACTGAACAGAGTAATAATGGTTCCAATTTCTTCTTCTACAGAAAGTAAATTGTACATTACCAATTCTAGTTACGAAATGGTTTAAAGAAGCAACATCCTATTCTCATGGTTGCTGTCCAAAAATCAGAAACTTTCCATTTCCTTTCCTCCTTAACCAGTCCAGTCGGTGATGCTGAGCTTTCTTGAGGGCACAGACCACATCCTCCTGTGGTTGGTACCGTAAGGTATGACGCTTTCCAGGAGATTAGGGTAGCTCTCTGCAGAAAATACTGGTGGGGATGGGGAAGGCAAGGAAATACACATTTTTATGATGCTTTCAAAGTTAGAAAATCTTATTATCAACTGACTGCAAACTGGTGCTAGAGTGCTCATCAGATTTCCCTTGCTGCTCCCTGCAGTGCTAAGGATTAATGGCTTGCTAAAATGCTTGTTCATCTCCACAAGAGAAAACACTGGAAAACTGCTTAAGTTCTTTAGTTTTTACTCATTGCTGCATGCAAGTTACAGGCCTAAAGATCTAGTTCGACATAAAATTCCAAATAATAATAAGGCAGTAGAACGCTTTTTATGAATGTGTCTCAGAATGGTAATCTCCAGATTATGTGAACATCAGCAGTTATATTAGAATAGTGTAATGTTTCCATGCTATGTCAGTGTGATGCACTTGAAACTATCAGACATTGAAATATTGGCTTCTAATAACACTTTCTTGCTCTTACAGCAATCCTCTCCTCCTGGAGTGCTGCTTCTGGTCTGAGAACAGAAGAAAAGAGGGTGAGGTACAAACAATGCACGATGTAGGGGGAAAATACAATACTGTTTGGAAAATAAGCTTACGAAACTTGCTCCTCTGTTTACATAGTTACTTTAGTCTATCAGTGAACAAATTGATTTTTCAAATTCGCCACTACAACTCTTTCAGTTGTTACAAATTCTTATGCCTCTTTATCAGGTAAAGTGTTCCATTTATAATGAACATAATTTTATTACCACCATGAGTTTTGCAGAAGTCTTCTCTAGCATGATTTGTTTTTAATGAGCTAGTAGGGATTTTTTGTTTTCATGGTCAAAGAATTTTGAAAATGTAAATAGAAGATGAAAATATTTCTTGTGAAGATGAAATTGCCAGCTAAATCGAATTATATCTTTCACACATGTTATGAAGCACCACTCCTCTGGAAAGGCTTGTTTCACTTTTAAGAACTGTGTGCTCTTAAGTCAAACCTGCTGGTTATTTTAAACAAATGCAACTGATTTAGGAAGATACATATACAGGACACCGAGGATATCCCTAGTTTATGGAGTTGCTTTATTTCCTCTATATGCATTGCCAAATGTGTTGCAAGATTAGCAGTGAAGAAATTTGGTGACATTTCTAAATGGTGCAGCTACATGACTGTGTAAGAATCATTATAATTTTCCGTGCTTGACTTGTGGAACGTGGATGCTTGAATTTGGTTTTGTGCATGACACAACCCTCAATTCCAAATTGTAAGGGGTTTGTCTACATGGGCTGTAGGAGATTCTTCAATCTAATCAGCTTTGGCTGCATGGCATTAGACAGCTGCCTATGCAAAACCAGATACAGCCACTTATCAGTTTATCTTTGAATGATATTTCTGTTAAATCAGACTTCCAGTATGGGAAACTTTTTATCTTAGAGAAGTCATGATATATGTGGTAATTTTGATGTTAATATCCACCCTCTTTTGGTTTTCTCTTGCTTTATCTCTACGGGCAGCAAGAAGATAACATCTTTCAGTGCTGGCTACTGCCAGTGCCATTCAGGACCAAACACAGGCAGTGGTAGTGTTCCCACAATCTTGTAGCAGGAGCCAGAAGTCAGTCTTACAAAATAATTTTAAGGAAGGAAAATTGCAAGGTAATTAACTTCTAGATTCCTGTCATCATGTCCAGGCAACACAGAAGTTAAGAACTGATAGCTCAGAGAACTGTCTGCTTGAATATCTGTCCACGCCAGTCAGTCAGAGCTTGCATCACATCTCTTTTGAGAAGAGAAGGGACTGGGACCTTCACAGCAAACCATCACTGCCTGTGAGCTGTTAGGATGGGCACAAATGGGATTTTAGAAATGGGAGCTAGACTGTATTTTTAGCTATTAGGTCAGTTTGTCCAAAGTCCAGAAAATTTAAATGCAGATAGAAACTCACTATGATTCATGGTGTGCGGCCAGCATTAGCTTCTCGTGTTCTAACAAGGAGCTGCAATGTTTAATATTAGATCCATTTTTATAAGAAAGAATAAAGCAGCTGGGCTATGGTGCTATTGTGTAGTCTCCACTGAATACTGCTGTCCTTATTTGAGTAGTTTTGTGGATTGAAAGAGTGGTGTGAGGTCTTGTACTTTTTTTTGCTTGCTTTTTTGTTTGCTTGTGTTACCGCCTTACACTGTTTTTATTTTGCTTTTGTAGTGGCCCATTTTTCTTTGTCATATATTTTGTTTTCTGATATATCTCTCTCTGATAATCAGTTGGCCTCACTTCTGTGATATGTAATCCCAGAGCGTTGCTTCAGCAGTTGAAAAGAAGTGTGAATTTCAACACCTCTTGGCTGCAAGCAGGTTTTAAACAAACAAAACAAAATCCTTGGGCTGTGCTGGCTGTCTTACTACATAATAACTGTACAGAAAAAAAAGCAGATGTGACTCCAGGGCCCAGAAATACAGATGAAGGTAGTGCTCCTACCCATAGTGGTGAGAAGACTCCATCCTGGTGAATATTGACATCTTCTCTCTATTGACAATGGGGTGTAGAGAACAAGAGCTCTTATCAAGTGCTCACTTCTTTGCACAGGTAGGAGAATTTAGGACCCAAAGCCACCCCTTTTAAAGACCAGGTATAGTTGTTTTCCATGAAGCCTGCATCTGCTGGTGGGGTTCCGAGATGCAGAACCCAGCTGAGCCTGCCCAGCACCCGTTGCCCAGGGCAGTTTTCCTACAAGGGATCGAGGCTCTGCGCTTCCACACGAGCCATGCAAATTCTGCGCACTGTTCTTTTTTTCTGTAGTCCAGAATAGCTGCAGACCCATTCTCCTGACTTGCTGGATAAGCCCACAGAAATACAATAATTATTCAATAATGTATATATATTTCAGATGGCTTCATACAAACTAATCTTGGGCACAAAAGGTGCCTGAATTAGGGATCTATGCTCCCTCTATAGTCAGTGGAGATGCAGTTGAGAGTTGTGCTGAAGTTGCGTTCTTGCAACCACTCAGTGTGGGAGTGATGAGACATTGATGTTTCAGAGGCTCAGCTAACTTCTGGAATGAAACTGAGTTAAAGTTTCCACCTCTGAAAGATGCAGTAAAAAGAGAGGGAGAAAGGCAACTGTGTCACCTTGGATAAAATGCTAATTTGCTTGCATTGTGCAGGCTGTGTATGCACAGTCATGCTAGTGCAAACCAGGAATTTCACCAGAAAACTAGGAGAGAAGCAATACAGGTAGGAGAAATGGGCACATGGTTGTATGACAGGTCTGCCAGAGTCATGGTCAGATGAAGGCAGAGAAAAAGAGGATATGTCAGAGAAAGATGTGGTCTGGGTTGTTTGGCCGATGTCACGTTTGTGGTAAAAATTGTGTGTTTGTCATTTCTTCCTCCTGGGCTTGAGAGGAGATAACTGGAAAATAGTTGAAGGACACCTAAGTAATGGATTGGGGATAGTCTGTGGAAGGACCTGTGGGGGATGGCCAGTTTGGGAAAATGTATAAAGATAAAAAGCAGGTCTCAGTTCTGAGGCTGGGGTGAGGACATGAGGATGCGAAGCCTCCAATTTTTCTTGTGCTGGCACTACTGGGGCAGCTGGGGAGTCTAAAACTTGTACAGGCACTGCACCTCAGCCCATTTGTGAGGCTGGTGGGGCAGGTGAGCAGTTCTGGAGCATGATCAGAGAGGCCAACAGGACCTTGACAGGTCTTTGTTTCTGCTGCGAATACAGACAAATACATATCATGCCTCATTTTAATTACTAGAGTATCTAAAATGTTTGCAAAGCCCTTGCTAATAATTGTATTAACACAAAATAACACATCTGATAATTGCCGAAATTGTAGGTAAACCATATGGTTTGGTTATGGTTTTGGTACAGTTTGTTCTGCTCAAATTTGAAAGGATGTTATTTGTCATAAATTCTTGAGAACAAGTGAGCACTATGTGAACATAAGAATGAAGGAACTGATTCATAGATTTGGAAGTAATCTTCTGCTGCTCTGGTCTGTTATTGTTTTTTTTGTATTCTTAAATATTTACTCTTTTTATGTGGGCTGCTCTGCTGTGTGTGTTGAAATCCACTGCAGCTGAGTGATTTATGAGGTCCAATGGCTTTGCACAGAGAGTCATCTCTGGCTGAGTGAGGTTTCTGAAAGCTCAGGTTCTCTGGGTCTTTCACTGGGCCAGCATTTATGAATAATGTAGGCTCTCTCCATTTTCTATATTCTTTAATTTGAAACTGAATAATGTTCTCTGAGTCTCATTTCTGAGCAGTCATTTATTTGGGTGACTCGGGGCTACAATGACATTCTGTTGGATGTTGAAATTACATTCAGGTGAAGTAGTTTTCTTATCTGCTACAACATTTTAGCTCTTAACCTCCGAAATCCAGGCTGCAAGTTATCAAGGTGAGATGAATCGTTTCTGTACCATTGTTTCTGTACTCTTGCAACAAATTTCTGTGGGTACAACCAAGGTAAGGCTTCCCTCTAGAATGCCAGGTTAAGTTAAATATTCTAATAAAATTTCTCCTGCTCAGAGATGAACACAAACTGTATATAGCACTTACGTGCTACTCATCCTCAAAATTAGGGGTTTTGGCATCTTAAGGGATACATAAGATTTGCCAAGTGTTGTGGATTTAGTTCCTAAATCCTTGAGGCCCATTTGTGAGCTGATATATTTGCAAAGAAAAGCAGGCTGGTGTCAGCCACCTTCAGAAAGTAAGTTCAGTCATGAACATAAGCAGGGTTCTCTTACTTTGTGGCTTCTTCTAATTCAGATTCTAATTACCCTTTTAAGCTCAGCTTTCCTGCAGCAGGGAAATTTGGGGTTAAAGTTGATCCATCTGTTATCATAAATAGCCCAAACCACTGGTGACCTGCAGCTGGGAAAGTAAGAAGAGCCCAGAAACAGAGAGCCCCACGATGCCAGCAGCTCAAGAAGGCACATGGCAGACCCTTGGCCATCCCCTGTGCTCTAAGGCATGGCCTTCAATAAAACAAAGAGCAGGTTCCTCCATAAACTGTCTTGGCAAGATGCTGTTGCAAGGCCCAGGCACTGCAGGCTTTTCTCTTTTGATGTACAATGAAAAGACAAGATGAAACCCCTCAAAGATGAAGCCTTTTGCTCCGTGACTTGCTAATTTCAGTTTCCAGGCATCTCTGAATTAGGAAATGAGTCATATGGTTATTATTTACTCATCAGCTCTGCAGTTTCTGGTGTCTTAATCATTTTGGTTGTAACTGGGAGTGTTACCTTCTTCAAAATAAAGGCTTGAAAGATGAGCAACTAATTGCAGTCTTCACTCCTCTAATTACAAAACAGCAGCATGTACAGGGCTGGCAGCCATATTAATGCCTAGGATGAGGTGTTTTCCTGCAGTGTTTAGAGGGATCTCCCAAGTAATTAGTCCGTAAGGAGATTTAGAAGAGATGCAGTCAGTAATACAGGGATATCTAACTACAAAGCCATAGCCCCAAGGCCTTCTAGTTCCCCTGTGCCTGGCTGGACCCTGAGCTCTGCTGCCTGATGTGCTCATGGGGCTCAGAGGTGTCAGAGTTGCTCCACAGAAATGCTCCAAAACTACCAGCTTGTCTCCCAGGAGTTAGATGGCCTTGCTGTGATGCTTCATTTTCTGTGATTTGTGACTGCCTAAACAAGAGTGAAAAAAGAATTCCACTTTTCTGGTCCTTTATTGTCTGTAATTCTGACACGCAGTCTCTCTCACGGCGTGACACACAGTCTAGTCCCACTCACACGAAAAGGGAGCAAGAGTTTCACAGTGGCAGCACTCTATGAAACCCTTTCTGAGCCTGAGCATGCCTGTGGCAGGCACCGCCGTGGTGTCTGAGCTCCTCACACACCATCGCCACAAGCTCTCAGTGCTGCTGCTTGCCTACACATGGGTTTAAGGAGTGTGGTGTGTTTTGGGGCTGTCTGCAGTTTGAAGTGACCCACAGCAATGTGTGACTTGCTTGTGTCATCTTTGTGCAGCAGTTGAGGAGCTCAGTGCCTCGTTCGCTTTCGCAGTCGAAGCAGTGTGGTAGAGGTGCAGGATTTCTGCAGAGATGTCACATTTACCCACAACTGCTGGTGCTGTAATCGTTCCTTTGCTGTTAGTGACTTGTTTGCTATCTCTGTCATGGCCACAGAGCTGTACTAGATGTCACTTATCCTTGGATTACTGCCCTTTTCAGTAATCATTAGACTTTCTCACTGCACATCCCTGTAGGATTTTTCACTTTACTTTTTTTTAATGGAAGCACCTACAGGTTCCCAGTGAAATATGAGAGCTGCGGTTTGAATCCTGTATGCAAATCCATAAAAATAAGTTGTCCCTGCCCCAGTTAAACAGCTTACAGTGTAAATAAATAAAAAAATAGCTGCTGATTGGAGAAAGTTAAGACATTTCTGTACTACTACATTTCTGACATTAAGCATCCCTCTCAGAATTGTTGGCAGGATCAAGACGCTCTGAGAGGGTGAGTGCTGGTTCCAGAGAGGCAGAGAAAAAGGGGGAAAAATAAATTAATCTGTTAGCCAAAGAGCTTGTCTTTGTTGCAAAATGCACACAAACCATAACCAAAGTATCACACCGTCATTAAGTCCTATCCACTTACCTACTTCATTAGTTCAGGGATTGTGTTGCTTTTAATCTTTGTGATCTGGGTCATCGCAGGATTCAGGCTGATGTTTGAGTCAATACGGGGCTTCAGTTTCCTGCTCCTACCGCTCTGTGTTTTGCAGCATGTCTGTTCTCACTCAAGTCGAGTAAATATGAAGGAAATCAGATTTTGAACCTTGGCTGCTTTTTCTTTTCTCTTTTTCTCTTTTTATTTCTTTTCTCACATCCATTAGGTTCTTTCCTTGGTCGGTCCCTGGGTTGTTTAAATGACTGACATGAAGTAATCAGGGGTCAAACCCCCACCATGCTCAACACTGTGCAGCCCCTTGCTTCCCAAGATCCCAGAGATAAAAGCTTGGAATCGTTTCAGCTGAAAACACATTTTCTTGTCTGGAGTTGCAGATTAGTTCCCTGAGTGATGTTTTACAGCAGCCTGGTACCTACCCCATCTGCAAGGAGGGCATCAGTGAAGTGCAAGCAGCTCTCCAATGTCCTTCCCATGCTTCCCTTTTGAAAATATCGCTGCTTCTGCAGCTGACACGACCAGCAGAGGCATCATCTGTGAGTTTACAAATCCAAAGAGCTGCAGAACTTCTCCCTGGACAGTCGGGCTGTAGTTAACATAAACAGACAGCTCTCTATACTAATTTGTAATAGATGAGCCTGGGCTCTCAGACTTCTCCCCAAACTGCCAGTGCCAGCTGTGGCATGAAGATGTGTTCAGAGGTGGTGGCTGCCTCTGCTTTGGATGGAAGATGCTCTCCCTTTTTCCCTACAGCTTGTGGCTGCCTCAGAGAAGGACAAGTTGATGTGTTCTCAGGGGCTCGAGGGGAGGCTGACTCCCTTCAGGAGGCATGGAGGAGTTATTCCAGTAGGGATCTCCTGTTGTCAGGAGAAATTACATTGCTGCTGCTAGAGAAGAAGTAGGGAAGACAGATGTACACATGTAGGTTCCTTACCCAAATTTGTGGGGTGGCTGCTGATTTCTAATTCAAATGTCTGATAAATCTGAATGTGCAAGAGCCTCAGAGAGAACTTGGGTGGGGAAAAACAAGGTCTGCGCTCAGAGAAACCTCTTTGCAATGGAAAATAGGTTGGTGAGGCAGTCTGATGGTAAGAAGAAAACTACCTCTCTCAAATTGTATTTATTCCCTCCCTTTCTATATGAAAATGCAGGAGTAAGCAGGTAACAGTATTGCTTAACATCCACCTGTCCTGCTGGAATAACCAGGCTCACACTGGCCTTCTACTCCAGCTGGTTTGTTAACCCAGCTGACAAGAAAGAAGAGGAAGTGAATGTTGTCAGGAAAAGTGGAATTTAGATGCTCATACACATAGGTTTGATCTGAAAGTGTTGCAAGAGGACTGGGAGGAGTCAAGCCTGGAATCAAACCTGGGAAGAGGTTTGGCAGCTGCAGCAGCACACGTGAAAGTGCAACAGGGAAGGCAGAGGGGGTCATGATAAAGAGATCCACATAGAAAACCCCAGAAGAAGAGAGAGAGAAATAAGCAAGTTCAAGTAAAGGTGAATTTAGTTGGGACTTATACTTAATTGACACAGGGGTTTTATTAACAAACATATGTTTTTTCTTTCCAGAGAGAGATATATATAGATATATAAGCAGATATATAGCCAGTAAAATGTCCACTCTGTATAAAAAGGTGTAAAAAAGTATGCCAGTATACGCTGTTTCAGTGTGTGTAACTGGACTGAACTGTACCAGTGCACTTGCTACTGTGCCAGAAAGGCATTATGCTGCTCTGCGTTAGCATAATTAAAGTAGCAGAACTGGTAAGCATAGATGAATCCTTGAAGACCTTGGAATGTTGTTTGGGGTCACGTGGAGCTGCTGGCCTCATTTGTATTACACTGCTTTTTAAAAATATTTTTCTGTTTTGGTGTTTTACCCTAAAAAATTTCCTTATTGCCATCTAATCCCACTGAGAGTCCTGTGTGCACTTAACAGCATATACTGGTCTGTTTCTGAAAGGTTTCTTTTTCAATGTGCAGGGCTGCTGAAGCTTTGAAGAGAAATCCTGAATCACTTTTTTAATGAGGTGTGGAAAGCGAACTGTGGGAATAAGTGGACTTGGCTGGACTGCAACTTCCCTAGATCCCCGGGGAGTTTTGAGTGTCTGAGAGATGCAAGAGTCCAATGTTAAGATTATCTCAGAAACATGAAGTTCCTGAAGGAAATACTAATCATCATCACATGTATTCTAAACCCTAGTAGCTCCTAGTAGCTCCTGAATTTTGAAGCATTTACCCTGTACCTGCTGCTTCAAAGGAAGTCTGCCTGAAGGGAGTAGTTCATGTTAGAAGGGAGTAGTAGCACTCACAATAAAGTCTATAAATATTATAAGGCAGTAAAAATATGTTCTGAAACAATTAGTAATATTAACAATAATAACATGTCTCAAGCACTGTAGCTTCAATAAAATGTATGGGGGAAGATTCTGAGCTCTCTTATCCTTCGCAAAAGGCAAAAGGGGAAAGAAGGACCATTCTAAACACCAGGGAGAAGAATAGCCAAGGATTGTCATGCCTTGGCCCTTGGGAAAGATAAGCCAGATTCAGAAGGCATGAGAGGCATCTCTACACACGTCAGTGCAGAGAGCGGACATTTCTCTGAAGCACTTGAAATGTTTTATCTGTTTAGGAGGAGTTATAGCAACAGCAATCAATGAGATATTGGCTGAGAAGCTTGTGAAGTAATCTGGAGGATTTTAGATGGAGAAAATTATCCTTGGGGGGATGGAGGTGTACGTGCAACCATCTTTCTTTGAAGAGAATGAGAAATGGCTTTTCTTCTGTGGTTCAAACAGCACTAAAAGCAAATGGGCCTTGTCTTTGCTCCAGCTGAAAGGATCTTGCTTCTCTCAGCAGGAATATTTGGATTCTGCCTGGGAGGCTGGCACGGCTTCGCATGCTCCGTGTCTGCTGAGCGCGCAGCTGGATACCTGCGAGCTGCTGGGTGACCACAGCCTCATTTCCATGTACGCTCCAGCATTCCTGTGGGAGGAGAGGCTCTTAATAAGCCTGTTCATAATGGACGAGTAAGCATGCAAGCTTTATTACCTGCCCCTGCCAAGTCACCAGGAAAGTATGCCATTCCTGCACCGACGGATGTGTAACCAGGGCTGGCTAATTATCATGTGCTGCGCTGCCAGAAGCGCTGGCTCACGCTGTCCTTGGGCTTTTCACTGATCTACACAAAGCAGGACCCTCTTGCTCGCTCCTCTGAGCTGCTGCTGGTGCTACTGCAGCCGCTGGAGAAAGGCAAGGATGCACCAGGAAAGAGTTGGGCTCGCTGCTTTATGAAGAAAATTGAGGAGACGTCGATGTCAGTGCAAATCCTTGACTTAAAAAGTCTGTGCCTGCAGCGCGTATGACATTTGAGATATCCTAAAAAAACTATATTCAGAGGACTTTCTGCAAACACCGTCTGTTCTAGTAGTTTAAATGGTGGGATTTAGAGACAGAGGGTTTTTCTCTGCCTCTTCCAATTCTTGCAGACTAATGCTCTGAGACAGACCTGCAGTGTTGCCTTTTCAGAAGCTGTGCAGAAGAAGTCTGATTATAGAAACACTATTACGAGGTTGAGAAGCAAAAATAAAATACAGCAAAAGAAAGCTGAGGGATTAAGAAGAAAAAGAGAGTACAAAACTCCAGCCAAAGCAAAGCCACAGGAAATGGAATCCGAATGTAAGAGCAGGATCTAGACAGAAAGGGATTTGGCAGGAGAGAAATTGTTGCAAAGAGTTCAAGGAGAAATATAAGGCCCAGGCCTGTGAAACTGTGCTTGTGATGAATCTTTATCTCTGAAAATGAACCCATTTGCATGACACTACTACCATTTAGTAGGTTTAGGATCTCAGAAAAATATAATCTGTTGCAAAAGGGTAGCAACACTGAAAAGATAACGGGGTAAGAAAAGGGCAATGTATAGGGTAGAGGGATTGCTTGCTTAAAATTCCGTTTGGCTGGGCAGCAAGGATCATATCCACAGAGACAGGTAGTGGCTGTTCTTTACCAGATGGATAGGGTGCTTGTTGGGAAAACAGTGTCTCTGGTTGTGACAAAAAGGGGTACGTTTCACATATGCTTTTATTTGCCAGTTCTTCTGTTTCTGTCAGGATACTCTTTGTGATGCTGGATTCCTTCCCAGCCTCCTGTAGATTTTGGAAACTCTCCCATTCAGCTGCCATGTAGAAGGCTTTGAACTTAAAATGAGAACAGCCAAAACACACCCAGTGCTGGGGGGACCCTCACAATCCTTGCTCCATTTCTTTCTTCCCCACTGGGACCACCAAGAAGGTGGCAGGCATCATCCTGGGACTAGCACAGTTGGCAGTGAGGAAAAGTGGGGATTTGCAGCACAAAGTGAAAACTTTTGAAGATGGAGGCTTGGATGTTTAATTGTAGGCCAGCGCCTGGTTAGTTTTTAGGATGAAATGAAAACTCTTTGTGGAAAGGGAGGCACTTGCCCCCAACTGGGGTCCAGTTGTGCAGGGTCTGTTGCAGGGACACCTATTTCAGAGCCACAAAAGTGTGTGTAAAGGCTGAAGAGAGAGGTATTCCATTACTGTGGAAAACCAGGTATCACTAGATTTTTTTTGTAAAAAAATCAACTAACTACTTTCTCTTCAAGGAACAGACACACTGCTGAAGAAAATGCCATTTGTACATCAACTCCCCAGTGTAAAAAATTGTGTCTTAGGTCAGGAGAAACAGAACTGCAAACTATGTGGCTGATAAGGACAAGCAATTAATTTAGCTGTGGTGTGCAAGGCAAGGTAAGCCTTCCACCAGTGAAAATTGTGTACAGCTAAATCTGGCTCATAAAACAAACATAACTCTGGGCAGCTACTCGGCAAAGCCTATCCTGCTTCATCCCCTTTGGAAGCATAGTCATGGCACTGATATGCACCATATTTATTTGTTGATACGTCTGATGTTTGCATATAGGGGCTGAACTGCAAACACAAAGAGATACCTTGGGATGTGATTAATACTGCCCTTGATATCCTTGATACACCCAGAGCTTTGTTTACCTCTCATAGCACATCTGAGATCCCCTTCTCACCAGACTGAGGAGCTCCAGAAAGTTGTTTTTGTGAGAGAGACAGCACGACAACCCACTTTCTTCATTTCCTTCCTTGCGCTCTTGCGTAAAGCTGTGGTCACCAGCACAGGAATAAAAGTAATGCACACTTTTTTTGGTCCTTCTTTTTAAAGGCTTTAAAGCCTTTATCAGGCTTTTTGCCTGATGGAGCAGAATTAGGCTTCAGTTCGCTGCAGGGACCCTCCTGGTTGTATGGACACTGCAGAACTGCAGGAGATGGTGCAAAATGCTGCACCTCACAGGGGCAGGTGTAGCCAGCCCATATGAGCCACTCCGAGCTTTCCTTGGGATGGAGGTCAGAACAGATTTCAGCAGGGATGTAAAAAAGTGTCCCATCGTCTTACGGGGATTTCTTGCAATGCCAGAAGTGGCTGGTCTGTGATAAAGGATATCTCACTAAGGAGGGGTTTGAACCACACAGGAAATTAAACGTCACAGGGATGAGCACTCCATTGTTGTTGGGTTTGTGGAGTTCAAACATCAGAGATAAGAGCTTTGTTCCTCTACAAAATACAGGGAGGGGGAGGGGGCAGGATTTTACACAAATACAGCTCCCCACCTTTTTTTTTCCCTCCAGTGCATTTGAAAAAATAATTCTTTTCATTTTGTTTAAAAATCAGATTTGTTGTCAGAAAAATGCCTTGTTACTAAAATTCTACCACTTGCGAGATACAGATACCTTGCACTGAGATAATTCACTAATTTACAGACAGGAGGTACTGCTCTTCAAAAAGCCTTTCTTCAGAATATATCAAATTTTCTAACCCAAGCCTAGCTTAAGGAAATATGCTCTAATCTGCATTTTCTTTCAATAATGTGGAAAAATTAGTAGACTTTAGATTTTAAATGTTTTATTATTTTCCTTTATAACACCTGTCCAAATATCTGAGTGAGGGAGGTATAATGCTTGACTTGGCCAGTCCTAGTGTGTTGTCCTGTTTGTATCTCCCATCAGTTCATAGGTGTTCCTGAAAGCGCACACACACTCCTGGCCAGATGATGCAATATTGGGGTGACAAACACAAAGCTATCCAGGAGATTCGTGGACTCATCTCTCACTGTGCATCTTGAGGGTGCATTTCACTCCATATCCTTTAGGAAACATTTAGGTACTTGTTCTACCTCACCCACCAGGAGAAGCAATTCTGGCACACTGCACAGATGCTAAAGCAAGTTGGGAAAGGAATATCACCTTCAGTAAAATAATTAAATTCAGCAGATTACCTGAGATTCTTTTTTCCTGCTTGAACCTCCTCTGCTTGTCCCTTGTATTTGTGTGGGTGTACAGTATCCTGGAGGAGTAAAATCTCTCCACTGAAGAGAGGTTTCTGAAATACATAATTCACTGAGGGCAGCCATGGACAGAAGTTGCAATGCAGTACTCTCTTCTACTGGGATTTAATTTTCTGTAACGTATGTGGGGCAGGCCCTGGTGACTTTAAGGCTATCCTTCTGCTACACCAAACTGGAAATCGTTTGAGTCAGCAGCATTGATTACACTTTACATAAACACAGTCATATCACCTAATATGTCATGAGGGAGAGGACGATTTATTGATGTAAATGATGCAACAGGAACATTTTGGTGCTATCAACCACAGAGGAGAGCCAGACTGCAGCTGCCTCTAGACAGATGTGTCAGAAGTGCCCTTTGCTTTCCCAGCACATCTGCCCAGGAGAGAACCATCCTGCCAAAGGCCACCTAATTTCACCCCTCTCAAGGCTTTGTCTTAGAAACAAGTATTGGTTATGTGAGAGGTTTGAATACTTGTGTTGGAAAAAGTGCATAACTCAGGACTTCTAAAGCAGGCAGTGTACCCATTTCAAAGTACAAATCATTTGAAAGATCAGTGGTCAGGGATTTATGAAATGATTTATTGTGTCGGTGACCATTTAAATATTTCATATCAAAGGATTATTTTTCTCTGTCAGAGGAAGAAGATTTGTTTTCATCCATGGCCAAAACCTGAAGTCATTATTAATTTTATTACTTTGGCAAAATTCTTATTAAAGACTTAAGCATTTGGCTTAGGGCTCAGTATTTCAAAGGAGAATGTATTTAGAATAGAAAACAGAAGGAAGATCTTTGTAAACATACGAATGTATCTTTAAATTCATTCAACAAACACGTTAAATCTTTTGCAATGCAAGCAGAGAAAGCTAATTCAGATGTAATTCCCACCCTTCTTCCCTGCCAAGAGACGGATCTGTTTACTCCTTGTGGAAATAACTTTGTTTATGCTCTCCCAAGATAGCCTTAGCATCTCCCCTCGTACCACCTTCATCAGATGTGAGCCCTGCCAGCTTTGCAGATCTGTGTGATGCTTATCACCTTGGCACCTGAACGCATCTCAAATAGCCTCAGAGTAGGAACAGCTCCAACAGCTGAGGCTTTCAAGTGTGCTGTCAGTGAGCAAATGATGTGGTCACCGAGGGAGCCCAAAATGAAAATAAACAGCATTTCATATCGGCCTGAGGGCCCTGAGAGAAAAATTGAAGGAAGGCATTGCAAGAATTGCTTATGTGTACTAGGCATTTAGTCTCTCCTAAATCAGAGAAGTTGTATCTGTATAAATACAAGGTACCAGAAGTTTCTGCAGGTATGTTTTCAAGTTTAAATGGATACTTTTAAAATATGGAAGTTGCTTACCTATAATAGATTATACTTTCATCAGTCAACTAGATTTGATAACTCCTTAGGGCAAGAAAATTATCTTTGGTTGTGGTGCACACATGGATGACAAATAAAAATTTAGTAATATGTCATGGGAGATCTGAAAATTACTGTAATTGGCTTTGTTTTTCTGAAGAATCTTAAAACTTCTGCACACTGAGTCTACAGTAGCTCTATGTTTGTACAGTGGTGAGCTATCAGATTTCAGAGATCAGTTTTCGGTGTTAGAGTTTCCTCATGTAAGTTATACCACCTGCCATCCTAAAAACTCATTTTCCCTCTCCAACTGTATATCAAAGCATAAAAAAGACATTTTCCTCTAAATTCTCAAAATTTAACTAATGAACAGGAACAGTTTAAGGAAGGAGTGACCTAAGTTTCACCTAGTCCATCTTGGTAGCACAAACACAGAATGGCTTTCTTGAGTACCCAAACCAGCATGAGGATGAAGCACTCTCACTTGGTACAGCTTTAAGATTTTGAATTCACACCATCCAACATGATCGATTGTCCGATAGCTCAGAATGCTGTTTTATTATTCCATGGTGAATTCCTCCCTAGTCAAAACATCATTACCTGAAATGACACCTTTGGCTGTTCAACCGGAGATAAATGTGTATAAATACTAATTCAACCTCAACTGCAGAGTGAATCTGAACAGATCTCAAATGCTGGTGCACAGATCTGAGGCAGATCCATCACTCAAATAAAATGTGCATTTGTGAGGGAACTTCCTACTCAGAACCTTGTAAAAGCCATCAGCTGTGTTCAGATGAGAAATTTTTCCTCTCTCATATTCACCAAACAGTTGTTATGCATACGGACAGTTGATTTGCCCAGAATTTATTAACCTGGACAACACTTGCATGTTTCAGGCATTCCAAAATAAGTCTTTTCTATGTGATCTGGGAAAAATAGGTAGCAGAAATTAATGATCGTCAACATACAATTGCCATATTTAATACGCACCACACACGGAATATTTAATGTCTTTTTACTCCCTCTTGTTATGTTGCAAGGGCAAGTGCTCAGGGCTGTTGAAGTGCCATATATATATAATATTTTATTTTTTTTTTCCAAGTAATCTACCTGTAATGCATAATTCTGTCTCTTTGTGCATCTATTAGCACAGTCTCCAACTGCTAGTTTTTGGCAAGTGACTGAGTGAATTTTCAACATCCAGCTTCATGAAAGGGATTTTCCCCCTTGAGCCAAGAGGAGCCTTTTGGGAGCAGGGTCTGCGCCTGTGGGGCTGCCCAGTGGCCGTGTGAGGATGCTGGGCTGGTGGCTTTGCGTGGCCTGGGAGAGCAGTGCCAGCAGCGAGTGGGTGACCTCTGCATGCAGCAAAGGCAGCCAAGCCCAGCACCCTGCCACCTCATTTGGGTCCATGGTACAGTGCTCGGGCACAGATCCTGTAGCTCCTGAGCTTGCTGTGCCTGGATTTCAGTCTGTTCTTCGTGCTGCCCAAGGGAGCAGCCTGTGCAAGCACCACCAGCCCAGCTGGGAGCAGACGTGTCCAGTGTGCTCAGTCACTGCCTGCACCGAGGGGTTTTTGTGAGCTTGGTGGAGACATAAAAAGTGAATTTGGTTTCCAGGGCAGCCTGTAGGTCACCTGTAATAGGTCACCCTTAACAAACAGCGTTGACACGGAGCTGGAACAGTGGCAAGTGAATGAAACTTAGCTCTCTCCTATTTGAGCAATGGAATTTATTCCCAGCTCTGACCTTGTGCAAACCCTGTTACCATATTTATCACATGGAAAGAATGACCACGGCCTCTGCCAGCACCGTGGGCAGGAGGTCTCCTCAGCCAGGACACCGAGGAGCCTAATGACCACGGTGGTGCTGGGGGATGGGGGGAGGAGGGATGCCCTCTGCTCTCCCACCTGGATCTGGGGATGTTCGAGAAGGCTGCTGACCCCGAATGGCACACAATGGGGCCGTGCAGGATGCTGGGCATTGCTGCTCCCCAGGGTTTCTCTTCCCTCTCCCTCGGTGTCTCTGGGTGCAGGAGGGCAGTACCCCGAGCTCTGCCTGCAGAAAGGGGGGAGGAGAGCTGGCCCCGAGCGCCTGTCTCTGCGGCGGTGCCGCTGCAGGTGAAGGTGGCAGGGCAAGGTGGCTGTGACCTTCCTCTCACCCCCGCGCTTGAGCTCAGCCGCCGCATCTCTGAGGTGTGGGTTTGCAACGAGAGATGCTGTGCTCGCTCTGCCAGCCTCTCAGGAGGCCTGAAGGGAGTGGGATTGCTGCATCAAAAAGAATTTTTCCCTTTGAATCCCCTGTGCTGTCAGGGGCTCCTTAGCTACTTATACAGAAAGTGCCCATCCTGCACTCCCTTCTGTCCTCTGTTCCCTGCTCTTCTGGGAATGCACTTTACCAGAAACGGTGACTGACCTCCCCGAGCATACAGGAAGAATCCTGCTAAAAAAAGAAAGCAGATCATGTGAACAGAGATGAACTTCCCACAAGGTGTAATTTTTCTCCGTTTGTTACTTTTAAATGCAAATGCATCGTGGCAAAAAGATACAGAGGAAATATAAGAGAGCAGGGGAAAGCTCTTTGAGCTCTTGGGACCAGTCTGCTTTGCATTCAGCTGTCCTGAGCCTGGAGAGACATTTGTGCTAAAGGTTATTTCAAAGTAGCTCAAAGGGGAGGCTTATTCTTTCTTAAGGATTTTTGTTAATCAGCTGTGACGCGCCTCAAATCATTCACCTCTTGGGGCTTTATCTGAAATAAGTCCATGTTTTTCCCAGCCGTCACAGTGGAGGAAGGAAACCTGCTTTGGTCCAAGTGTGAGTTCTGGTAAATAGCAATGGGACTGAAAGCCAAGCCCAGGGTGCAGGCACAGCAGTGCTGGCACTGCTGCTTGGCAGCCCTAGGGGACACCAGGACAGGACTTGCTGAGGGTGAGGGCTGTGGGGAGGGATTCCCTGGCCCAAGCCTGCTTGTTTTGGTGACTTGTCGTAGCACTGCAAGAACATGCAAAGAGCGAGAGGGATTTTTACTGATTAAGTACTTATTCATTTGGACCATATGACTTTTTCTGGAGGGCTTCAGCAAACCTGGACTAGTATAATAAAATGTCCACCATTAAAAAATCATCCTGTGAAGCAAACTCCTTTTTATTGCTTGACGATGTTGATTTAAATATTATTTCACAGCCCTGCAGTAGTGATCCTTTTCTGGGTTTCCCCTCCCCTCACCCACAGTGAGGTGCCAGAAAGGAGAGTTCACCGTGAAGCACTTTTGTTTGCTTCCCCAGCCGTGAGCTAGAAAGCCTGTAATTACATTAGCTCTTTGGATTTGGGGGGGCAGTATGCCTTCTCCTCGTTCCACCAGTTACCCTGGAGCTGTAAAGTGCATCTCCATAGATGTCCTTCCATGCAGTGATGCTAAAGCATTTTGCAGTGGGAGATGCCAACAGCATTAGATGAAACAGAGGGGAACAGCTTTACAAAGGAGGAGAAACAAAGAGAAAAATGTCAAACAGCCTGCAGAGAACTTGCTGCTGGCAAGAACAGGGTTCAGCTCCAGCCTCTTGTCCTGAGGGCGTTCACAGGGGTACAGCCACCGTGCTGCCCTGGCTCCTCAGGCTGTGCCTGGCATGAAGCAGCACATGGGGCTTTTGCTGGTGGCTCTAATGACTCATCTGCAGGCTTGCTAAGCAGAAACCATTATCTGTGATAATGCAGATGATAGCTTCCTGCTATACATGAGAGATACAGGAACGTAACAGACTACCAATTGCAGCCATGGTACAGCACAATTTTTTTGTGTATTATGGCTTAGTGAGCAAGCCTTTCCTTTCTCTGTTTCGGTCTTCTTTCAAGGTGGGGCTGGGTGCTACTGCAAATTCCACTTCCTCGCCATCCACTTGCACTGTGATTGTGTCAAAGCTGCCCAGAGAAAGCAGAATTGCAGCTGAGATACAACTGAGCAAGATTAAACTGCTCTTTTTGTTTGCTCTGTTTATCTTTTCCCTCACCAATGCACTTCCCCGCATTCCTCTGGTGCACTTTAGAACAAGTAAGCCTTTTGAAATTATTCTTCTAGCACAGAGAGAAACCACCTCAGGCAGTCATCAAAAGCCCAGGCTCAATTTAAGTGAGGCACACTGGCAAGAAAGAACAAAGGTGAAGCTTTTTGCCTTGAAAAAGTGTGAAGCCGACTGTTGCAGACTGCAGCAGAGGAGATTTTATTTAGAAACACACACAAATATGGCCATGTAAAATATCACAGAAGATGTTCATAATTCTACTGGCAGCACTTTCTTGCTAATGATGGTTTGAAGCTTAAATTGGACTGGAATAATATGTGATTATTTATCTACTGCTTTTCTGTGTGCCCACTGGCGTCACAAAACACTGACTTCATCACCCCTCTTGGTATCAGTTCCCCTCTCCATAGTATGGCCCTTCCACTTACCCCATGCTCTGGCCCTTCAACAGGTTCATAAGAAGTGCTGCAGGTCTCTCATATTTAAAGATGAATATTGATTGTATAAAAATACATTGGTTCTTAGAGCTGAGCCAAGAAAATATGCTTCTAAGGTATCATTATTTTTCCATGAATTGGATGCTGCAGAGACTTACACATGAATGTTTGATTTAGCACAGCATGACTCCAGTGTGGAAAAGGAGCAATGTGCAAGCACATCAGCACAGGGCTCTGAGAAAGCAGCCAATGTTTTCATGCATTGATCTGTCTGATGATTTGATAAATTGGTACGTTCTGCCCATAAAATAGCATTGAATATTCTCAGAGGCTAAAATTTGAAGATGCTGGTCTTTTCCTAGGTGAGATTTTTGTTCTTATTAACTCAACCTTCATAATTTCCTTTGGTGGAAAAGTTTCCAGTTTGATGACGACAATGGCCAGCCCGGATGCCGGGCCAGGAAGGCAGGTGACAGCAGTGGGGAAGCAGCTACAGTTACACTGGGAACTGCCACCAGTGGTACCTGGGATACAGAGACCCTGTGAGGAAATGATCTCTCCGTGTGCTGAACCTGCTTGGAAGTGTATGGAAAATAAACAGCTTTGGTCGTGCCAGGTTTAGTTGGGACTGCTTCCCCTTTCAACAGCTATTCAAATGCCAATCTATTTTTAACATTCCAAATATTTCCACAGCACAGTTTTGGCTTGTGTTTTTGTACCGTAGTTTGGAAGGGCTAAGCTAAGGTTTTGCTTTTACTTTTTAAAATGAAACCAGAGCTATAATGCACCACCCTCTTCAGCCACGAGCCTGCCAATGAATGTGATTTACCTTGTAGTGCGAGAGTGAGTATAAATTAGAATTTAACACCTGAAATACAGCGAGCAGCACCTTCCCTTAGTGTAAACGAGCAGAGCTGTGATGTCAATGGAACCTGACTGATTTATATCTGTGGGAGTCTGGCCCTTTGCCTGCATAACTCATATTGGCCGTGGCTGGCAGGTCCCAAAACAACCTCCTTTTCTGCTTCTGGATAGAGACCCTCCCCTGGCTGCCCTGATTCTTGCAGGATCAGAGCTAGCCCATCAGGGGAGTGCTTTCCTCTTCTGCCTGACCGTGATCCTTGAACACCTTGGCATCAAAAATCACCTGTCTCTGCAGAGCCAGACCCTCGTTTTGGTTCCCTACATTTAACCCCCGCTCTGCTTAGTGAGTCAAGCTTTAACATTGAAGTGTTCACCAGTGCCAAAGGTCCTTGGAAGACAAACTCCTGCTTTCAAATGTTGCTGCAGAGCCTGCCTGGAAGCTCAGGCAATCAAGGCTCCTCAAGGATTCAGGCACTCCTGAAGATGAGTGGGAAGGTGGGAACCAAAAGCTCCGATTTCTGATTCCATCACGTCCTGCCCACATTGCAGTGGCTGATGTTCCCCTACTTTGTTCAATGGTAGTGCTACCATTTTGTTATTTTACTTTTATTAGTTCACCAGAGTATAATGTGAAGCAGGGGTGATTTGGGTTGTGAGCTGCCAGTGAGCTGTCTGTCAGCTGCAATGGCTGTGTTGTGCCTTGGTCAGGGGGTCAGACCCCCTGACAGGGGACAGCTGATATTGCAGGAGCAAATGAAATGGTTTATTGGGGTGGTATCACTGCATCCCAACCCGGACCACAAGATGCGGTTCTGGTGTTGACAAGAACAATCAGCCACCGTGAATTGAGGGTAACCTTTTCACCTGGTCAGTATGAGATTGAATTAATCCTGCTGTGGCAGTGGGGGCTCACAGCACCCGAGTGTGGCTGAGCAATGGAAACACTGTCAGATGTCAGAGTGCACGGGGGCTTTTCTACCAAGGATAAATCATCAGCAGGGTTATAGCTTATTTGGTAAATAGACTGAGAAGTTGAAGCAAAGCTAAAATACCACTATACAACCAGAGGTGTTCAGGAAACTCTGTGTGCTACAGCTTTGTAAAATTAAATAGCTGCCCTGTTTCACCCCAATTGTGGTTAATCTTCAGCTGCAGATGAGACACTTTGTTTATAGCAGGCAAAGGCAGCCTGCAAGGGGCTTCAGTTAGGTGTAGAACCCCTACTGTCAACAGGAATAATTCTTGATTACTAAGAGCTGAAGTCCTTGCCAGGAAGAATATGTCTCCACGTTTACACCCTTATGATCAGAAGGATAATCTATCAATAATCCACTTTTTTTAAGGAAGAACTGGAAAAGCTCTCTGTGAGCAGCTGAGAGTGCATTTTGTTGGTTGCTGGTGGTGAAAGGATGTATTATCACAGTCCTGAGCACTTAATCATTGAGTGGAGTACACAAAAATAGCCAGGAAAGTTGCAGGCTGTGCTGAATGGGTTGAAAGGTTGTGGGAACATGTTCTGGCACACCCTTGTGCTGTGGCGAGACACACGATGAGGGGGAAGGGGAGAGAGCATTTCAGCGGGCCTGAGCAAAGGGGAATATACTCTTGTTTCCATATAAACCCTCTTCTCTCTTTCACTCAGCATCATTTTGTTTCCTGGAGCAGAAATAATTTCCATTAGTCATTCAGGGTAACACATTTCTAATGCATACAATGGGGAAATGTCTCAGCAGCAAATCTATGGCCCAGTTCAAATGCTGGGAAAAAGCTTTAGTATATTACACAATAAAATATTTGTAAGCACAGATGACTTGAGTTTAAGAGGAACATTGGTCAGCTGGAAAATAAACCAATACAAAATTACAACACGACAATAAATGAGCCAAGTAGGGAACCTGCCTGTGGCTCTTAAAAAACCACCACCATTGCAAGAAAAACCCAAGGCCATTGTTGGAGCACGTAGGAGAGTAGGTACCCCAAGGAAATTGGGATAAAGAGACATTTGGATGGCTACCTGTGATATATATTAAGAAACAGCCCATAAACCCCAGTCACTGTGCCACAGTTAATATCAGGTTAGCTGCCTTGCTGCCAGACCAGCCAAGGCATGAATACTAATGCTGCCCTCAGCTGCCACAGAAATTGTCTCTTTGCATAAGAGGAACGAAGACCTTTTGTCCTTAACTTGCTTGTGCCAGGACTAAGCCAGGAGCTCCAGCTGCATCTGCAATCAGACAGGCTCTGCTTAGCAGCACTGAACTCGCAGCATTATATTTAAAACTCACCCTTCTCCGCCTCCCAGGGAGAAAATGAAAAGGAAGGCTGCACGCATGCCCTTTGGTAAGGGTGGCCCAAGGTGGTGTCCCTGCTGGGTGCACAGCAAGCAGATAAAAGCACAGCCAGAACATGCTTTTTTCAGCATTTCAGCTGTCTGAGCACAGTAGGGGACCCGCTGTGGGCCCTCTGGGGCTGCGGCAGAGACAGAAGGTGGTGGGAGGCTGCGATGTGCTCAGAGGTGTGAGGATGCACGCACAGCCTCCATCCTGTGGGGCCGGGAATGCAGCCACTACGGGAATATCCCGATTCCATGGGGCTGCACGGGGTGGGCAAGCAGAGTAGCACAGCTTTGTACAAACCCACAGGAGAGTGGAAGTCTGTCACTGGCAGAAAGGCAGAAAGGTGAGGAGAGCTGTGCCCGCAGGAAGCAGAGGCAGCACCAGTGGTCCCTTCAGCCTTGGATGTGCAGAAGCACATCGACAGCCAAACCATGGGCTGTGGGACCCAACACCAGAGCCCTTCTCACTGCCATGCTTTCTAACTGATATGGCTGGGGGTACTAAGAAAATTAAGAAGTTAATTTTCATGGAGAATTTTTTCTTGCTGCCTTCATGCTTGAGAGTATCCTTGCTTTTGTGTTATACCACTCCCCCAGCAGTCTCACATGACTTTCTTGAAGATTCGCCTACATGGTGGAGTTAATGTAGGGCTGTTTGAATAGCTGCTTTTTTCAGAATAGCTGTTTCTGAACAACTCAGTGCAAAACCAGCCTTATTCTGAAACAGGAAAGCCTTATTCTAGTTAATCTTAATACTCTGTCAAAACTGACTTCTTTTTAGGAGCAGATTAGGTTAAATCAGAACACGTGGAAGAAGAGTATCCACAAAGAGAAGGATCAGGAATGGCCTTCAAATTCACATCCTCTTTTAATCAGAATGAACAGGCAAGCATGGACAACTGTCCTATTGAACAGAGGAAAAAAAAAACCATATATAGATATGAGTTTGATACAAAGGTGCAGCATGGGCCTCCCAAGCCCTACTCTTTCTTCTAAGCATGTAACAACTGGAAGGAGATTAGTTTCTCCTGTCACTTGCCTGTCTTAGGCAATGTACTTTGTTCTTTTACATTTACGGTGATTGTTTTTCCCCCACTAACTTGTGCAAACATCAGCTTTCTCTTTATCACTCCTGTCCTGCTTCTTCAAACAACTGGATGTGTACAAGCAGCCAATTCCTTATGATGTAACACTTCCAATTTTCACATAATCGCCTTGCTGTCAACTACCTGCAGCAAATCAGCCCATTTAAGCAAATAAGCACTCATTGCATTTATGTCAGTCACAGGTTGTTTTCAAAAATCCAAGGGATCTCTTGATCTTAGTATATAAACTGTCACTTCCTCTGTCAGTGAATCCATCAAAATCAGCAGAACAAAAATAACGGTGACACTGAATAATTCAGTAATACACTCTGACAATATCTGCTAAACTCCTGTCAACACAGCCTACCTTGCTGCTGCTGGAGCTGGCTTTACAGTCCCATGGACTATTATTAGTCTGGCTTTGGGAAACTTAATACCTTTTGCAAGAACAGGAATAGCAGAATAAACTGATATTTTTGTCATAATGTTACAACTAGAGGGATAAAACCCCAACCAAACAGGTTTGTCACAGTTCCAGGCAAGTCCATGCAAGAACGATCAGCTCTACTGGGTCAGCCTTGTCTTTGCTGCTTGGGTTTGTGTCCATCTCCTCCTCTGCCACACTCACAATACAACATGAGAGCACACTTACGAGGCAGGGAGTTACATAATTTATGACCCAAATGAAAAAATCCAGAGATGGCACAGAAGTGGGTGGTTGAAGATACTTTGCTGAAGGATTCAGTCATTCTTCAGAAAAGAAGTAAACCGTAAATCTGAGTGAAAGAAAGACGCACTTCCTTGGCTGTTTTGGGTTTTGTATGTAAAATCTCTTTAGCTCATGGAAGAGGAGAACAAGAAGTGGTTGTCACATTTTTGGGCTTTCTACAAATTGGATAAAAGAGCTAATGTAGTATTCATATCTTTAATCCAGACCAAAAAGTGAGTAATCTGAGCTAAAAGACAAAAGAAAAAGCTAAACAAATTCAAAAAGTCAGTCTTTTCACAGTATCTCAAACTCTAGAATAATTTATGTACAACTGTAATGGACCTGCAATCATGCAAAGCGTTTAAATCAAGACCAAACAACTTCAAAAATAAGAACTGCTGTAGCTTAAGCTGAGTTAAAAATACCATATTGAAAAATTAAGATGGGGTATTTCAGACTTCATTATACGTAATGCTTTCTGATCTCTGAGTCTTTGGCTGCACAAGACTGGAATATTGTGTCTTCCTGCTGTCCTTGTAGTCCCTGGAATTTTTCCATAATGCACAAATTAAGATGGAAAGTTAGTTATTCTGATTAGAAAAATATGTAATTCAGACTGAGGCTTGTAATTGAAAGGTTATCTTTGATTATAATTTTGCTTTTTCCCTTGTGGGTTCATGCTGTCCTCATATCAACACTGCATTATTCTATAAAACAATTGACATGAAATGCTCAAGTTATTTTAAAAGAAATTACATATGGACTCTTTCATGTTTGCTTTCCCCTCATCCGTAATTTGCCTTGTATTTGGCATTTTGTGCAGTGCAGATGAAGAACATTTTATTATGGGTAAAGCTGTTCTTTGAAGGACAACACATGGATGCTATATAGTAGCAGGATGTATTTCATTTATTGTAGAATGGGCTATACATAAATCAGAGAGAGGGAAAAAATGTGAACCATTAGGGTCTGTGTTCTGTGTAGAGAAAGAGAGTGATAATTTCCACTTGGAAAACTGTTTAGGTCAGCTTCAGGAGGGAAAGAATGAAATTCGATTGTAGTGGACCTGAAGACGAACACCATTTCCCATTTACGGGCAAATAAATATTGGTGAAGGAAAACTCTTAACTTGACCTTGAGGAAGCTCTCTAAAAGAATCACACATAAACCCTTGAAGACCCAGCTACCAAAAGCTTTTGGCAAATTCCTGGCTGAAAAGCATCTATTTCTAAACAAAACTTCTTAAGAAATGATATACCACATATGGACAGCAACTAGAACATTTTTCGAAGCCACATGCTGTGTTTTCTGTCACCTCAGCAGTCAGTTTCCAAGGTGGTGTGGACACTCAGTGGCAAAATGGACCACATCAGAGATTTCAGCCATGTTCAGTGGCTGCAGAAACAACCCTGCCAGAGGAAGACTCAAGCACTCCCTGACCAACAAGAAGTGGCCAATTCTACTCATCAAGAGATAGTTTGACAGCACAGTCCCCTTGGTGGCAACGCTGTCTCCACACACTCACCTCTGTCCCCTCCATGGTTTTGGTCTAAAACTATGTGCTGAGGCAGGGAACTGACACAATTATATTTTAGCTTTTCTTGGTAGTTAGCTTCCCCAAGGGACTCTTGAGTGAGTGCTCAGAAGAAATGCTTGCTCAGGCTTGCTGACCATGCATCTATACAGATCCTGGGAGTGCCTGCTCGGTTTTGCCAGGCAGGGTTAGCTCCAGTCACAGCCAAGCTGCCCTCAATCCAAACTGGGGGGCTGCTCAGAGCTCAGCAGGGAGAGGCACCACTTCCAAGTGGGCAGCAGTGACAACTCTTGGATACAGCACCATCAGAAACTGCTGTGGTCAGTCCCAAATCCCACCTGGCAGTCAGAGGGTAAACACTGAGGACAGAGACAAGACATCAGGGAGCACTATCATCTGCCTGGAAAAACCTGTAAGATACATAAGGTGGGATTTACATACATCTATAGGATTTGGGAATAATACCTTAAAAGGCTTAATTTGATTATAAAACATGGAGGTCAGAGTTTCTGTAAATCCTTTGGAAGGAAAGAAAATTCAGAGGCGTAGCTTGCTGGCTCAAAACAATTCAAAGCAGCTCTCTGAATGCTTAGTTTATTAAGCTTCTGAGGAAAAGACAGCACTGGTTACCTTGAACCACCTGACATACGATTTGTATCAGCAATTTTTCTGTGCTTTTGCAGTTTTCATTTTATCACAATAAGGTCAAGGCTGTTGGACACAGAAAAATATGTTTCAGTTAATTCTTCTAGACTCTGAACAAGGGTGACACCAGCTTCAGATGAGAAAATAAATGCCTGGTGGTACATAAAACAAGTCGTTCCACTAAACAAGGACTGTCTGAAAGAAGAAAATCTCACATCCCCACACAATATTATTCATCCAGGTGGTAAGTCATTAGTGTATATCATCTCTAGGCAGCCATTTACAAGGTATAGGAGATAATAGTCTGGCTGCAGAACTTTTCTGGAGGAGGAAAATACCATGGAAGAGTGGAGAAACATGAAATCCTATTGTTGAAGTGTCTGACGACTCTCACGTACTTCAATAGGGTTCACATCTCCTTATTCTACACAATGTTTTTTACAAACTGCATGGTAAGAATCCTGCATGAATATCTGGCTATAGGCAAGGCAGGCTGTACCCTACACAGTTGCTATAATAATTAAAATTAAGACAGAATTAAATCTCAAACCTACTTATTTTAGGTTATGCTTCTACTACTTACATCTACTTCAATATCCAGAAGCAGGTTAAAATTAAACTAGCAGATTTTTTTTATATTCCTGTTTTGCCTAAGATATCTAGTATTGATTCAGATAATCACTTTTTAAAAATCCATTTTTTAAAGAAGAACTATTAAAACATGCCTGAAGCACTACAGTGCCTTTCATAGGATGATGGCCCGTAATTCAGTAAACAAGAGAAAGCTGTTCTGGCCCCTATTTGCACCCGAATGCTTCTGCTAAAAGATGCAACACGATAATAACTACTTTTCTTTTTTCCAAAAAAGCACACTAGACATTTACTTTTGCTTTGTAGCTGTAACAGACCTTTAACAAAAGCCATTTTCTCTCAAGTAATTTATTTCCTTGCAAAATACAATCTACCACAAAAAAATACAGACCAGCAATGTTTCCTTCTAATCCCTTTCAGCTACCATACCCTTCAATGTTACTGTAAAGTAGGTGTTAAAATTTAAGATAGAAAACATAAGTTAGTTGGATCATATCCCCTTCAAATACATCAATTCTTCTGCAGGAGAAAAACTTATTAGGGATTCAGAGGGTTTGATTGGTTTTGAAGTTCACAGGGACTATTAAATCAGAAAACAGAGTAGATGCTCCAACCTAAGATAAGGATCTTCTACTAGAAGATCCTACTGCTACTAGAAGATCCTGGGGGAAAGCATGGTGGAGGAATTAGTGTCATTAGCCAGCAGGACAGTGATCTCACTTCAGTGACCTTGTTCCATCAGCATCAGGGACGACTTACAATGGCAAAGCATTTAATATTAATATGTAAACGCGCTCAAGTGCTTTCTAAAATGTCAATTACCTCTCCCCCAATTTACAAGGTATCATTTTGTAACTATTCTATTATAAAGCTGTTATGAAGGTATGTTATGAGCAGTTATTAATGCCTTTGCTACAGGCTGAATATGCAAGAGCTGACTGGCAATGGGCTGTTGTGGGATGTCTATTTGGGATAGATAAACTAATTCTTCTTGCCAGTATTTTATTTCAGAAAAGTGATAAACTTTCGGTCTTAAGAGCTGTACTGCTGATGGTTCAAGAGGCAGCTAAGTAGGTAAATATAGTAGTTTCCAGAGAAGAAAGGGGATGGCAAGGGGAATATAGGCATTATGTACTTGATTATAGTTTGTCTCTTCTTACACCACAGTCACCATCAGATGGACACAGGGCATCTTTGGATTTAATTAATACATTGCTAACTTCCCTTCTGGAAGCAGGCAGTCACTGCAGTACTAGAGGAATAACTGCAGAAATGCCGTTCCGCACAGAGAGGCTCAGATGTACCTCCAGTAAGTTTCTCTACACACATTCCAACACTAACTTTTCAGGGGGGTGTAATGATTTACACACTATTCTTAAGTAAAGGCAGTTTGAACAGCAGATTAGTAACATAAACTGACAAGCTGTATGTACCTGTCAGCAGTACACAGCAGAGCTGTTGCTGTCTTTGGACTAGAACAGCTGCTATGTAAAAAATACTCTGTTTATTAAAAAATACATACCCTAAGTCAGAAGAAGACCACAAGTCAGTATTGTGTAGATTTTACACACTCAGTTCACTTCAACTGCTAACAGCTTTAAAAACAGGAAGACTAAAACCTCAAGTCTATAAACAAATTGTGTAATCCTGGTGCATCGTTGTCGGCATTGTTAACTCTGGTCTTGATACCTCGGTGTCAACATCCCTCAGGTGCAACCACTGCATGCTGCTTCAGTCATTCTGTGGCTTTCTGTGGAAGTATGTGCAGATCTTCCTCATGGAAACTGAAGTGCTTGCAGCCTAGAAAGAAATAAAACCAAAACCAGCATGAAACACTTCTAGGTTGACAGCTCATATGCTGCAGGAGTCTCCCCTCCTTCATTGTTCCAGTTTGCTCAGCTTTCCAACTAAGAGAGTAAATGAAAGGCTCTTTACTACAATCTGTCTCACAGATAAGAGGCTTACTACCCACAGGAAGAAACACTGTCTAAATCCTGGGGTTGTCCTACTGCCATGAGAAATGCACTTCAGCTGCAGTTTCAGCTTCCCTACAGCAGATAAGAGAGCTGCAAATTTCCAAGATCCAGTAAATTCATTGAATGCTGTTGGGCATTCCTGGCATCTCCTCAGGCTGTGAGAACAACACAGGAGCATCCCAAAATCTGAACCAGAGCATACTGGGCAGAAAAGGTAATTGCTATATAGTAATCTCTCGCCAGGGCAAATGTCTCTGTCTTGTGTTTAAACACGTACAGAATAAAGCACAAGCAGTCACAAGTAGTTGTAGGTTTCCTATAACCAAGATTTCTTGGTACAACCACAACATGAAAAGTCCAGCTGCTATGAATAACTTAAGGAGTGGTGGCTTGCCCACATCTTATCTTATAGAAGTGTTGGAAGAGAGGAAATTGAGCAAGAAATGAGATAAAGCTCAATGATGGCAACAACCTCTAGCATCAGATACTCAATTGAGAGTACAACTAAAATTTGATGATTGAAAATTTACCTAACATTTACTGAAATAAGACTCAGTCAAAGACCCTGGAGGACATGGGAGTCCAGTTTCAGAGACAAGTCAAGTTTGGTTTGTTTTAAAAAGTGTAATTATAATTTTCTAGTTCTTGTGTTAGACTCTTATGCCAATGTTTTTAGCTGCTTTATAAGCTTAAGTTTCATTTCAGATCCTAGGATGAGCTCTGTGCCAGGCTTCCTGTACATCAAAAGTAGGATGATATAGGTCAAACCCTGCCCTCTCTCACTCTTGCACCATTCTTGTTGTCTGCTAGTTTTCCATTGAAGGAACTGAGGGCATTATTTAACCCTAGTTTAACCCATAGTTTTAACATGGGTAACAAATTCTTCTGCTACCAAAGAGAGAATAGAATTTAACTCTTTCTTCCAATGCTTAAGTGACTTTCCAGTAGCATAAACAGGCAGATGTGATGATGAACACATAAACAGGAGATCTGCCAGGAAAGCTGTTGGCATTATTGTGCCTCTCAGAGTGGAGCAGTATCTAAGATGATGGCTACATCCTTCAAATATCCACCTGGGAACTGCAAGGATCTCTGAGCTCCTGCATGCCCTGAGTCCCTTGAAAATGAAGGACACATCATAAAAATCCTGTTCCTGCATGGAGGGGATTAGCAGCATTAATGTATCTGGCTTATTAGGCCAGAAATCATCCCTTTTGTCCATAGTCAAAGGGATCTGATAATTCTTTGCTTCTGAGCAGGAGAGAACAAACAAGGGAAGAGTGACAGCTAGGGATAACTTCTTTCATGACAGCGTAGTTAGCTGCCCTACTTACAGTTTTTGGCGAAGTGGCCACTGCCACCACAGACTCTTGTCTCCTGGCACCAGGGCTGCAGGATGACAGGGGGCTGTTGGATGTGCTCTGGCTGCCAGGTCTGCCAGTCCGTAGCTTCTCTCCCAGAGCAGACAACCAATTTTTCCTTTCAGGAGAACTGTTCTCTTTATCTACTACCTCAGTGTCTTTCCCACGTGGAGATCTGAAAAGATGGGGGGAGGTTTGAAGGCCGGATGGGTTAATATGGTTTCCAGAAAGGGAAGGCTCTTTTGGGCTGCAGCTGGAGCCTTCATGGATCTTATCCAAGTCAGCCAGGCTGAGAGAGTCTTCATCAGAAGCCTTTTGGTCTGGAACCAAGTGACATAAGTTCAGCTTGGATTTCTTAGCCGCATGGTCCAGCTCAGTCACGCAGCTACAGTCCTGCAGACACTTCTGCCCTGCGTTGCCCTCCTTGCTGCAGTCAAGCCTTCTCTTGGCACGCTTTTCAAACTGCAAGTGTGGGACTTTAGGAGGGCAAGCAGCTTCCAGGAGACCCTGGGTGACTTCTGCCAGGGCTTTTCTAGGAGAAGGAGCCTTTTTCTCCACTTCTGGAGGAGAAGAGCATGGAGTCCTCGTAACCCAGTGTTTGATGGACATTTTGGAGGAAGAGATCAGCTTGGGAGAGGCACATGGGCTGGCTGCAGGTGGCTTGGCTGGGGTGGAGGCTGTGGCAGTGTGGGTTTTGAGAGCGACCGTGGGAGTGTTTGTGGCCAGCGGGAGGTCTCCAGAGTAAGTGGGAGCACAGGCAGCCAGCCGGGGCGAGGAAATGGACACGCTGCCCGCTTGGAAGGCCTTGGCAGGAGTGCTCTTGGGGCTGCCTGGTGGCCCTGAGAGGGGAGAAACAAGTAGTCTGATGAGGAACACAGAACAGCAGATTAAGGACAGTCCTTTTAGAAACACCCCTTTCAGCCAGGAGATGAATCAGTGCTGACCCTGTGCCACAGACATACCCTTTTGAATTAAGAAGTTGTATAGATCCCTCTGATTTTGGTTAAACTGGTGCAAGTCCTTTATAAAATCCTGTATTACACTGGTAAAGTATAATGCAATACATTTGAGTAATGTCTGACATCTCTCCCTTCTGTAATGAGCACTCTTACATTAGCTACAGCCAAACAACTCTTGAATCTTCCAAGTTTATCTAGCCTTGATGGAGCTCTGCATTGGTTCAGTCCAGAGAGCTGCCTGGGAAAAAGGCTGCTCCCCACCTGCACTGCCTCTTTGACAGCTGCATAACTGAGCTGAGGGACAAAGGTGCTGTAAGCAGGTCCCACAGCAAATTACAATACCAAGGAAGCCTCACACTGTGATGCCCTACCGTGTGAGTAATGCTCCTAGTCAGGTGTTATTAGTTGCATATTTTAAAGATTTTTTTTCAAAGTGTGAGAACAGTAAAAGACATACTTTCATTCTCTTGTCTTTTTGCAGGGGGATTTTCTGCAATGCTGTGTTAGAATGAAGGCAGTAGTTATTTACCACACCCAGGGAAGTGTGAGAAATTCTTCACCTCCTGAACAAGGACTTAAATTCCAAAGGAAATGAAATCTGCCACTGTAGGAAGTTATTCCTTTAAATAAATTATTCCCAAACAGGTATTTCACAGTGGCTTTTGAGCTCACTAGACAAGATGTAAATGCCCCTGGCTTGTACAAGAGAATTTCTGAACACCCAGAAAACAGCAGTCGTAGGTAGGGGCATAAAGACCTCACTAACAATAGTGAGAATCATGCAGAGCAAAGATCTTGGTCTGTAGCAATATTAGAGGGGGTTCTTTTAATTTTTAATTTTGTTTTTTATTTCCAGCCCACTCCAACAGAGCACACATTAGTGGGTTTGTTAGATGCCTGCTTTCTCATTCACCTAACTCACGGTGATGCAATTAAACAAGGTAGTGCCTTAGTTACTCTGTGCACTTCCACTGCTGGGCACGAGAGCACAAAACATTTTGTGTATACCAGGGACTTAATCCAAACTCCCCACTCTCAGCATTAGCACTGCACTATAAAGCATTTCATTAGAGCAATGAGAAGTCTAGTGTGAATAAACTGCCATTTTCTTTACAGTGCTGGACTTTCTCACAAACTACATGTTGAGTGAGCACCTGCAGGACTGGTTATGTACCACACAAAGCCTCTTCTGATCCTTCTTTTTCCTGTGTTGTCTAGTACCCAAATTACGAGTACTGCTGCATCAGGACAAAATTAAATAGGATCCCATACTAAAGGATTCCACTACAAGTAACTTCAACACACAAAACAGAGTTAAAGGCTCCTTTTCGGATAAAATACTCTACTTCATAACAACTTGCTTCAATATGGACTATGAGGAAGTAACTGCCAAGATTTTTTTCTCCTAATCTTTACTTTAATGAGCACTTACAAGACAATAATAACTCAGCTGGGAAATTAGTTGCACTCAAAAATCTAAGCTCCTAGAGGGAGAAGAAAGTAGCAAGCTCAGCAACTCTTGATCCATAATGACCATTACAAATTCATACAGCAGAAATATCACATGACTAGTTGGGTATGAGCACTCTGAATTCCAAACCAGTCTGAAAGTTATGCTGTGGACACAGTGGATAATGGAAAAAGAGCTATCCTGGCAGCTGGATGAATATCATGGCAAGAAGCAAATACAATTTGAGATAAAGAATATGAAGATCAGGTTGGTTTTTTTTCTAAGACTGCATGCATTATTCAGGCTTCTACTAGGCCAGTTTGAAGTTGTTTCCATTTATGCTGCCATTGCACATAATACAATACTGCAAATATAAGCAGTCAAACCTGCACCACACCAAGGCAGGTTATTTTGCATGTTTCCTACCTTCTCTGCCACAAATCTTATAGAGCGATATTATCAATCTCCATATTTAAGACTCACGAATTGTCCATACACAGGCCTGCTCCAGAAGTTTGGTTACACAAAACCACAGAGAAAGTAGTACAACTTAAAGAAACCACAAAAGCAATTGCCAAAGAAAAGGAAACTCTGCTTGCTACACTTGATGATACAGATCAACAATCAATACACAACCTCAATCTCACAATATGTTCCACAGAAACGGGTGGGGAACTACCCAGATCCATCCCAGAAGGTCTGAAATAGCACTTTGCTTGCCAGCTCTGAATTGGTCTCTGCAGATAACTCCTGTATTCTAACAGCACATGTTTTGTGCTCAAGAGCCAAGGTCAACAGGAAGCCTGTTGTTGTGTTTGCAGTGTCTGTGTACTTCCTCTTCCCTCCTGTGTTACTTTAATGCAGCAAGAGCAAGGAGGAATAAGTAGTTTTTTCTGGTGTTATTGCCAAACCTGACCTGTAAAGTTTTAGTGTATAAGATACTTTAGATTTCACGTTTCTGGTCTAGACCTATGCTTACTTCTGTTTTTCTGAAACTAGTGCACAAAGGGATTTTTGAGCCCTCTCTGAGGAAGAGTGTGTGTGCACACAAAACAATTACTAGCTATGGAATGGACCTGGCACCCTCCCTCCTATTGTCCTGCAAACTTCCTGCTAGACTTGTTACTGGCGAAAGGTTAGAGCTAATGTTATCCCATTAGAGGGATTTGGAGACCTTCAGCCTTTATTTGTGTTAGCCAAGCTGAAATTCATTTGGAGGGTGGCTAGAAAAGATAGGTGGAAGGCAGGAAGTCACAGCAGCAGCTGCTGGGAAGCTATTGTATTCTTAGTTTCAGAGCTCCTCTACAGAGAAGCGCATCCTACTTCACTTCAGGGGGAGGGCAGCTATCCTCCTTTCACCTACTATACTACAACAAAATGCACGTTTCAGACAAATCAAAGTGGTATTGTGATTCAGAGTTCCTTTCTTCTGGTCTAGGGTCACCTACCTAGTGATGATCTCTGCAGTGCCCACACCTGCTTGTAGCTCAGAGCATGCTGTGTGCCCAGGCTTTGTAGAAAGGTACTGCAGCTGTTCCCTAGCCTTAACACGTGAATAGATGATTAATTCTGGGACATTGCAATCACATCATGATTGTCTACATGCTTTATTGAAGTACTTTCACCACACAGCATTTGGCTGTATATGGTCAGTACCATGAACTGAAGCTGAACAGGGAGAGACAATACTGATAGCTGCATTTGAGAAATCTGTGCACAATTCAACAATGGGCAGAAGGAAACAGCTCAGAATTCCAAGGCTGCGTATGTGCTGTCAGCCCTTTTCTGGGTAAACTACCAAACTGGAAAATGCATATGATCTTACTGTTCTCAGTTATTTATTTGATAAATAGAAGAAAGAAAAGAAGTGTATTTGTTGCTACAGTGACATCTCCTTTGGCTGTTCAATTGTTGAACTCTGCTGAAACCCACTGCAGACCAGGCTGCCCAACAAGCTGTGTCAATGAATATCTGCTTTGCAGGCTGGCCATACAGACTTTGCCATACTTGTAAGCTATTTCAGCCAGCTTGTCCTGCGGATGGCAGAAATATTTACAAGTAGAAGAGCATGTCTGGCTGTATGAGTTATTGCCTAATATAAGAAAAACCTCAGAAGGCTAATAAGACAAGCCAAAGGCTTTTGTTGCTACAGAGAACAGACAAAATTCAGCAGCCATGTTGCAGAGCAAAATATCAGGGGCCTTACCTGCTCCATGTTGCTCTTCTGGTTTCTTCTGAGTGACCCAGCCCACCAAGTTGTTTTTTCTGGATACTGATTTCTCCTCCTCAGGACAATGCCGTAAGCGCCAAATCCTCACAGTGTTGTCATCGGAGCATGTGGCAATCTACAGTATAAGTTTGTCTGTTAGAGTAAGCAGGGCACATCCTATGGATCACTGGCTGAGTGAACTGGAGCAGCTATATCCCACACACCATGCCAATGTGAATGGTGGTGAAGCTTGGCTGAAGGGGTACAAAATTGGCAGTTAAACAACGAAAATAACCCAACTCTGTTTCATTGCTGTACCAGGCAGCAGTATTTTCTTTAAAGCAGGCAAGGCGACTGCATCCATGTCTTTCTGCTATAGAAATCTCAGTCACCACCGACCATTTGCCTTGCATGGCTGCTTGAGAGACACTGGTCTGCTCAGGAAGGGTCATGGCACATTCTGAGATTTCAATCCTTCAGTAGAAAAAAGCAGCCATGCTCCTTTTTGCACCTGCACCTTGATCTGCCTCTGTTGCTTATGACCTCTTCTGCTTGGGGACAACCACTTGCCACACACCGAGAAGGTGACATTGGAAGGCTGTTGCACAAGCTGTAAGTGCTATCTCTTCAGAGTCAGTTATCAGCAGTATCTGGCACAGAATCCAACTATGCCAAAAACATTGTTCCAGGGTCCTGTCGCAGCATCACACGCTCTGAAAGGATGTCTGGAATCCCAACCAAAGGAACAGCAGCCATACAACCCACATTTTATGGCTCTTTGCAGACAGATTAAGTGGTGACTCAATCAGGAACCAGTAGAAAGAAAAAGGAAATGCTGTGGTGAAAGTTCATAGCAATCTCAACCTTTGTCACACCGAAGCTGGCTGTACAGAAAGCAGCCTTGCCTCTCAAATCACTCCAAGTGGCATCTGAACAATGTCTGACTATTTTTCCCCTGTGTCAGGAGCAGTTTTAAAGGCTGAATTGGTCTGCATTTCCAACACATCATGATCATGATGCTGGGCTAGCTCTAGATCACAGATTTCATCTGAAATGCCAATTCTCATATTGTGCCTCTTACACAACTAGAACAATGTTTGCCTGCAAGACTCCCACCCTCCTACACTGTAATGCTGCTCTGAAGCCTTGGTGCTGCCATGCAAGCTAGGGAAAGCAGCTGACCTCTTTAATATTGTGGGGTGGAAGAAACTCTTAGGACATTGTTCAGGATTTTTCAGGGTTGTTTCTAGTTTTGAGCTAGGCCAAACATTTGAACTAACTTCCTCCTTCAGTTGTTTTCCTTTTAGTGATACCTGGTGCATAACTACTGACCCAATTTCACTGGAGGCTCTTTTAGCCATAAAAAGAGCGCAGATTTTGAAAAGAGGTCACAGTGAAAAGAGTCCATATGTTTTTTAAAGGGCATTCAAAACTTCTTGCCACTCAGCACAAGACTAACAGATGTATCAATGGTCAGAGGGAAGATGTGAATATGGAACAATAAAACAAGCCTCTGGCTTCTGAAAGCCCTGATTACATGATTTCACTGTTTTGTCTCTTACAGGTAGTATCACAAGCTCTCATCAGGAGAGGTCTTTGCTAATTTGCAATTTCTTAGGACTTATCAAATAGCCTAAATTATATGAAAATAATAGAAAAGTCCTGATACATTGTGCTCATATGACAGGGCTGGGTGACTGTCCCCTGAAATGATAATTTCTAGAAATTATTGGCTAAAAATTTCCCCCCAAATAAACAAATGCTGCTGCGGTTTTGAAAAGCAGATGATGTCCCATCCCATCTATTGTTTCACAGTAAAGACCATTTTGCAGAAGACAAACCTTAGTGAAGTCTGAAGGACACCAAGCAATGGAGGTAACTTCTTGAGAGTGACCAAGGAGTATCCGTGGAGGAAGGCTGGGCTCAGAAACCTTAAAAATTCCATAGAAAAAGAAGCAAACGGTCAGAAGGCACAGAGCCTAATATACATCTCTCAGAAGAGACCCCATAGCCTACCTGTGAAGAATGTGGATATTTTCCATCTTTCCTGTATGAAATGTATAAATCAAATGCTCTCAGCCTGTTATCATGAGGCAACAACTGATGAAACCCTACGCAGCAGCTCGTGGAAACACTTGTTCAATTCCTGCTACACGCAGGAATTCTGCCTCCAGAGTTGTCAGCCAAAAACATGACACAAGCATTTTAAGTATCAATTAATCTACCTATTCTAATCTACCTAATCTACCTCTACCTGTTCCAGTTAAGATGCTTAAACGTAGGGAGGCTCATATTTTGAATCAGGTTAGGCAAATATATTCTACTGCTATTCTACCAATATCCCAAATCACAGGTCAATGGTTTATTAAAAAAATGAAACCACTTTCAATGAAATCCCATAGATGGACCTTCACAGGCTTCAGAACTGGCATTTGTGCAACTGCCAAGTGCACAAGTGTACCTCCTCCAATCAATCAGCTGCACCCAAGATCCTCTTAAGAGTTCATAAAAAACCTCCCTAAATCACCCATGTTCATTCAACTGATCTCCACTTCTCTCACACGCTTCATAAAAATCTTTCTCCTGTTCTACAGTATTGCTACTTATCTTTGACTCCAGCTCCTGTGACAGAGCTGAAGCCAGCATTAAGTGGCCCAAAGAAGAAAAGACACACACATACACACACACACAGAGGTTCTATCCAAGTTTTGCTTGCTTTTAGCAGGCAATCCTTTCTGGAACTATGAGTCACCATCACTGATGTGACATTATAAGGGAGAATTATCAAAGGGATTTGCATCAATGACTAAGGGAATGAACAGATCCTTTACTGTGTGGGAAAAGGAGTAGACATTACATATAGGTTTCAAAGGAAGACGCAAGACTTTGGGGAAGGCTTCCAATTTACACGCATTTTTCAGCTGTGGATCATCTCCTACAACAGCCTGTAAAACTGCAGCTGAATATCCAACTTCAGAACTTAAGTTGTTCTGATACAAACAGGTTCATCTTAACAGGACAGTTTCCCCCCTCCACCCCGGCATGATAGAGGCAATCACTTGACTAATTATCCACTAAATGCCTTGGTCAGAGTATTCCCTTCACTGCCAAGACATGCAATGCCATGGAAACGAAATCCCTATTTAGGGAATAAACAACAGCTCTTGGTGTAGAGAACACCTTCATTTACATTTAATAGCAGTCTTGCTATTACGCACTCATAGCAGACACAACAGTGGTCCAGTGGCCACTGATTGCTGGAAGGAAAGCAGAGGAAGGAAATTACTCTTTCTAGGACATGGTGGTTTTACACTATAGTAGAGCAAATTAAATCAACTACACTGAATTTATATTACTGTGAAGTGAAAAAGGGTGCAGAGTTATGGCTGTGGCCACTCTGTTTGGCAGAAGATAGTTGGCCAGACTGCACATGTTAAATCAGGATTAGCCACAGGAGAGGCTCCTTTTTTGCCTGATTTGACAGGATATTGTCAGGGAAGTGAGGCCTATTGTGGAAAGGTTAAAAAGAGAAACCTAGGAAATGAGCCTTTTTTTAGTTATTCTACTCACTGGAAACAGCTGTTACATCCATCGTCAAGATCCAGCATAAAATGGTGTCTGTGTTTTTATGCACCATATGATACAAAAGCATGTACATTCCAGGGCGGGGACAGACCAAAGCATAACTCGATATGGTTACCTTGGAGTGATCCATATCAAAGGATTGAAAGAACAATGGAAGTACACGTCTACAAACAGTGTTTTTTTATTACCGGGAAGGTACCTTAGATAGGTACCATCTTTGTGGAGAGAAACCTCTCTGCTCTTCAGCTTTTATAATCTTATAGAGTGAGAGTGAAGATTATGTTTATAATCTTCAAGAGTGAGAGTTCATTAATTAATGAACTTCTAATTTAAAAAAAAACCAAACCCAACACAGTAAAGGAAATGTTCTTTGCCTGGAAGTGATTTATATATGAAAACAGACTAAAACAGCATCCTTGTCAACAATAACATCTATCCAGTGTTCCTCACCAAAACACAAACTTAGCACTTCTGCAAAAGTTTCTCAAAGAAATAATCAAATTGGAAAAGGTCTTTGTCTGCCTTTCACTCCTCTCCAGATACAGAACGAGCTCTTCATTAAGTTCCTTCCAACATTACCTGTTAATTGCTCATGCAACATCTAATCATGGTTTTTTCCCACAGCATATTAACTCCTCATGCCATGAAAGATAGATATGTTTCAGAGTCAAATCTGTCAACATTTAAATTAAGAAGCCTCTGAATATGACAGATCTTGAAAGAGACAAATTCACTGGAAGTCCCACTTTCTAATATGGCTTTGTGATTAAAATAAAAGTAATTATCTGATGATTTATTGTATAAATATGCAATACGATCTGTCACTCATATGCAATAGCAACATAATGCATTCTGTATATGAATGCATTTCAAATGTGCTTAAATGCTTAAATTTTGAGATATAATGACATCCTTGAATACTCTCAACTGAGTCCCAGCCTGTGCTCCGAGAAAGTATCAAAACACACGAATGCAGAATGCATAACTCAAGTTCACACAGGCATTTTTGCTGAACTTGCACAGAACATGAGGAAGGTTAAAATTACACAGCTTGGCAGAGTAGTCATGCTACCACGCTCCTGTCTCAGCTGAGGGAACAACCCAGCTGCTTACAAGTGTTCTCCAAATTAAAGAGGCTACAGGCTCAAACCACAGCCTAAGCAGGCTGACCCTCTCCTCTGAAAGGTTTGTATTTTACTTTCAAAGCCATTGTGAAATGGACACACGAGTCAACATTGCCTAAAAATGATCCCAAACCTGAAATAGGCTGCCACCTGTAGTTTCTTGTCTATTCTACTCCAGTGAGTCTACTCTGTTCCCATATGGGGAACATGGAGAACAGAACTTGGAGCGTGCCTTATTCTGAGGTCCCTGCTATTATCTTGGTGACATTTGCATTTCCTACACGTCACTGCAAGATGCTGAGTGATGAAGCATCTCAGCTGTCAGACAGTGCTTTGGAATTTTGCTGAAGGCTCTAGCTGAGCCCTTGCTATAATACAAAGGCTTTAACTACTGTGAATTAAGCATGAGAAAAAGCTATGTCTGAAGCAGGAGCTGGAAAAGGGAGAGGTGGAGGGAAAGAGTGCCCTTTGAAACAATTAAGCTTTAAGGTTTCTGCTAATGTGCTCCATTGCTCAATATGAACCGAGAACTGTCTGTCTACTTGTCATAGCTGCCTGAATCAACAGGATTGAAAGAGCATTTTAATGCCCATTAAAACCAGATTAAGAACAGCAACTTGCAATAAGCAGCAGCGATGAGAGACAGACTGATGGCAGGAGGTTAGCTCTGCTTTACATTAAACAATTTCTCCAAGCCTTGTCAGCAACACACACACGCCAGGCACAACACGCCAGGAGCTAACCCCACGCTGCTTTGGGTAGGACTGGGAGGTGAGGAGTGTCCTATGCGGACATGAAAAGCAAGAGCAGCTCCAGGCTGCATCCTTGGGTCTCCCCCCACTGTCTCACCTTCCAGATGTAAGCGTTGCAGTCACTCGAACCACTGACCAGGAATTGGTCATCTGGGCTGGTGCTGGATTTGACGTAAAAGGTTGAATTCTGGTGTCCACTAAAAACAGCCACTGTGAAGAGAAAATTAAAAAATAAATTTAAAAAAGAGAATGAAAGCCCCACTCAGTGCAGCCCTGGAGTCAGTTGTGCAAGGAAGGCTGATCTTACAGGCTTTTCCTGCCCAGCCACATATCCTTTGGAGAAAGTGATTGCACTGCTCCCTCGCTCTGGGGCTCCGGCGGCAGGAAGTTTTTATTATTCAGCTGCAGCCCCTCAGGCTTCCCAAACAAAGCAAGGGCAGTTTCATTAAAGCTTTAGCTTGGCCCATATCACAAGCAGGCTCAGCCATCACCTGGGCTGCCCCACTACTCTGGTTCAGGTTTCTTATCTCTTCCTCCCTCAGCGCCATCACCAGTCCCTCTAACTCAACAAGGACAGTCCCGCAGCAGAGGCCTCCTTCCACCCAGGCGGCAACAAAGGCACCGGCTGCTCCTTCCTCCCGCTGCCAGCAGCTTTATTTCCTCAACAAAACCTGCATCGTGTCAGCCACACTCACCTGTATTCAAAGCAGTGTTTGCTAAAGCCTGGAAACCATCCCCCCAAATGGCTGACATTCCCCCTACTGGGAGCGCCCTCAGAGCCAGCACCAGAGCCGAGTATGGATCTGGAGCACATGGCTGCACCATGCCCTGTCCTCTCTAGGGGCACAAAGGACAAGTTTCCCAATGGAGCACCAGGAGGGGCTGGCCACCTCTCCTCCAGCCCTGGTTTTGTAGTGGCTCTCACGGAGGAGACAACCCACAGAGCAGAGGACACATGGCTGCCTTCAGTGGCCTTTCGAGAGCTCCAAATATCCCTTGGTTTTTTTAGCCGCAGCTCTCTCAGCGCAGCGGCAACCAGACAGCAAATCCCTTCGTAAAGCAGGCAGCAAGCGGTGCTAGAGGGAGGATTTCCTGCCTCAGTGCAGGATAAGAGCGGCTGCAGCCGCGGCGAGGGCGGAGAGGCAGCGGCACAAGGGCGGGCGGGCGCTGCCCTCTGCGGGATCCGCCACGCTCCGAGGAGCCGCACGCCTTCCATCCAGATCCGGCTGGGTGGATGGAGATGAGTCCAGAATGTGCACACACGAGGCAACAGCTCCATGAGGAGGCCGAGGGCTGTGCTGGTGAGAGCCTGCTCCTGGGAGGGGACAGGCCAGGCAGCCCATTCCCACAGACTGGCAGTGGTACCCGGGGTTAACCTCAACAACCAAGCTATTAATACTTGCTACTTGCGGCACTTCTCCGCTCTGGAATCATTCCCACCCACCAGACTGCCTTCCTGAAGAGCAGACAGAAGGACACACTGTTCATTTAACTTCAGTTAACCGAGAGACTGAGAAATGGCAATGGAAAATAAATTACGTGTCTGGCTGGAATGCATCTAACAAGTTCTGCCACTTTCTGGGAAGTGGCCACTGGCCTATGACAAAGCAACTTCGTGCACCAAAGGCTCTGGGCCATCTTGCGCTTGTAAAGGTCACAGACACAAAGCTGAAGGAATCCAAAAGGCTGAAGCATCTCATGATGCTGGGGATCCTTTCTCTCACAAACTGTGGTAGAAGTTAAATTCAAAAGACACCTTAAAATACCTGAATACAACTTATCAGGTGATCGCTTTCATATCTAAAAGTCTGACAAATCAGTGGCTGCCAGTAAGCAGAAGATTCAGACTTTCTTCAGGCGGGTAGCAGCTGGATTAGCCATTCCTCACCAAGTAATAGAGCCAACACACAAACTACCATCAGTCCCTGTCTGGGTGAACCAGTATCTGCACTCATAAATGGTTTTGTGCTATTAATTTTATGTGGATGGCTTCACACAAAACGTGAATCTCTCCTGCATAGCTTTAGAGAAAAGAGCATGGAATAGGTTTCCTTTAAGTGTTGAACCTGGTCTCTGTCTCTCTATGGCAGAGGGACAAACCTGCCTTTCTACACTCTGAAACATCTGGTTTTTCGCAGCTGCTTCCACAGAGACCATGCTTACCTGGAGTGGTCCTTAAACTTGTCATATTGAACATGTAGATGCTGTCATCAGTGCAGTTAGCAAACAGATTAGCACCAGTGGAATCCAAAACCAGGCTAGAATATCCTATAGACAAGGTGAAAAGTTCTTAGTAAGAAAAAAATTATTTTGGAAAAGAGACATTCTCAAAGAAATGCCCACAGAGGGAAATTTGGAAAGGATCTGCAACATGAGATTGTCATTGAAAAGTTTTTATGCTTGACAGAGCACTTGCCAAAGAAGAAATGTTTCTAGAATAATATCTACATTTTCTCATTAGAATTCAGGGTGGTATTTAGAATGGAATTGCACCTTCAGAACAGGCATGTGATTTATTTGATAAGTTTCAAACAGATAACAGGAACAACCAATTGTAGAAGCAGAGATCAAAAATAAAAAGAAATCCTTGTGTTTTGGTAGCCATTCTCTGATTTGCTAGTGATTCAGGTTTAAGAAAAATCTTTCCCTGCAGGCAAATTATTTCACAACTACCTCCTTGAGGATTTCCCTCATGTTCCTGGGACTGACACTGACCATTACCACGTCAAGAGAGTTGATTAGACAAGTCATCAGGAATTACTGTGTTGCATCACAGCATTGTAAGGCATTAAAGATACAAAGACAGAGAAACAAGAACAAGTGTGCTATTGTTTTTGATAACAGTTTCAAGAGGAGATATTGTAAAAACCCAGTCCAGTTTGTTGTCTTTGCAAGACACAAGGCAAAGAAAGTTCAATCTGAATTTTACTTGTGTGTAAAAATGACTGAGTTCCTCATCAAGAGTTCTACTGTTCCCTCATCTCTATGTAGGCAAATGCCTACAAGCTTTTGCAAGTTTTTATCATTGGTGCAATGATATAAAAGTGTGGTACTTTCGCTCTTCAGCTTGAGAATTTGGTATTGGCAATCAAAATCCCCTGCAGAGTTTGCCAGTCTGATCAACAACTGGCTATAAAGATAAAAAATGTCACTGTCAATACTTCTTAAATCCATTCTGCCCTCTAACAACTCCATGCCCAGTGCCTCACCAAGCCTGCGAGTGCTGGTTCCAGGGTAGCAGAAAGACCTGACGGGCAGCGGGTCCTGACGGAAAGCGGCGTAGTTCCTGCGCAAGTCCCACACTTTGATCACTCTGGAATAGAAAAGCATGAGTGTCTCCAACTTCCAAATTTCTCCTGCCGTGCTGATAGAGCCTTCTAAGAGCACAGGAAGTCAGGCTGCTCGTGACTGAGGAGTGCCCAGTGCTAAGGAGACAACAACCGAGCAGAAGCAGAGCAGAGATGTGCCGAAAGCCAAACAATTGCTCTGCCGGTCATGGGCAGGGGGCAGCACTCCTGTATCTAACACGAGATAGAACACGAGCCCTCAAGCCAAATTTCTCCAATTAGTAAAAGGAAATATAAGGATGCCTTTACATTTCTTACAAGTAGTTTTAGTTTGTAGTTTTAAAAATTAAGCCTTCCAGTTTTTTCATTTGCTCTTTGGGAGCAGGCCTCTGTCACGAACCATAGGCAGGAGAGTCAGTGTCATCTGCCTCAAAAAGGCTCTGATCACATGGAAGCTGCTGAAGAATTGGGTCCAAGAGGGTAATTTCCATGCTAATCAATAAGGCAGATTGCTTGAGCTCCAAGACACTGCAAGTGATCTGGCACCTAAGAGAATGCATCTTTTGTAACTCAAAGCAACATTTTCTCAAGCACACCTACACATATCCAGGCCCTGACCACCCACTCACATCCAGAATAGGCTGTCTAACAATAGTCTGTCTATGTGTGGTCTCATAGGTCCACGAGAACAGAGAGAGATAAGAATTGCTCTTGTTCTACCCCATAGCTAAGACACTAAAATGAGCGTTTGCCACATGTGCACAATTTGTCCAGTGCTGCAATCTCCAGTAAGGAAGTAAAGCCAATGCAAGCTGACAGCATAGTTGTTGACTCCACCTAGCAGTAACTCTAGCCTTGTTGGCCACTGAGTGATCTCAGAGAAAAAAATCTCCCAATCTTTTTATGCCACTGAGCACACAGAATAGACAGAAAAGCAGGCGTCCTCCCTCCTTACCCATCAACAGCTCCTGCAGAGATAAGAGTATGCTCGTCCTGAAGCAGCACCACAGTTACACTCTGCTGGAAATCCTTAAAAAGAAAAGAAAAAAGAACTTTATTTTCTTTTAAGGTCAGCAAGATCTTGCTGCTTAGTTCAAGGCCATGTGAATGTAGGGAAAACTTCTTCCTAGCCAGCCAGCACCTAGAAACACCAGATGTCATTTAGGACACAACAATCCTTTGAACACTCCCACCAGTGAAATTGCCACTGAGAGATAAGCGTTTGGGCAGCATCTTGAGATTACATCTTTCAGGTCAGAGATAAGAGAGCTGCCTTCATCATAAGGTTTAACAGATTAAAAATGATCAGGTCTTACTCCAAAAAGGCAGTAATTTGTCTGGTGAAATTAGGGGGGCAAAAAAAAAAGACAGAAAAAAAATTACAACACTCCCTATCTCCCCCCTCAGAAAAGGAATGCTGGCCACTCCTTTCCTCTCTGGGACAAAAAAAAAAAAATTAAATTAAAAAAAAAAAAAAATTCCCACAGCATTTGCCCAAAGTTGGCTTTTATAGCACAAGGGTTGTTAAAGTAAGCAATGCCTAAGGTACCCACCACCAAGGGAGCAAGTCCTCTCACGTTCTGCCTCTTCTTCTTCGGTTTGGAAGGAGTCTGTTTGTCAACCACGTTGTGTGCACCACTGATTTGATTCACCTGCCTGTAAAATCCATCTGAAAGAAATGAAAGACATCTCAATTAGTAGCTTACATGCAATTTTGTTATCACTTTAATAAAACAGGCATCAGTTTGGAATTAGTCCTAAAAGGTGGCTGAGGCTAACCTTTAAAATCATTACTGTATTCTGAAACAGAAGTTGTTACTTCCTCACCACACCAGTGAGAGGAGAGTGAGTGCAAAAAATTACAGAGGTCAATGCAGCATGGACAATGAAACTAAAACTGATCTAGGCAGGCTGCCTTTGGAAATCATTACCTCTTGGTCTGGTTTTCACATGCATCCTAGCCTGGAGTGTTCAACACACCTCATGCCAAGCAGAACTGCACTCACTGGAAGGTTTCCAGTGCTTTTCCCCTCTATTTTATAGTTTTCTGTTTAGCCTTTTATCTCTTACTTCTCACTTTATGAAATGCATTGCTTTAGTAGAGTAATGCAACTTTTCTACTTTTCTTTCCTACTTCAGTCATGTGGAGTCTCTCTTTTCCTCCACTTGCCTGTTTGAAAAGCCAGGGAACCTGGGACAGACGGAAGTGCAAGATGTTCAGGCAGTACAGGAAGTACAGTACAGTACAGTTCAGGCAAGGGAACTGCTGTGGCAGAGCAGGGAACTGGGAAAAGGCAATGAGGGAAGGGGATGGGGAAGTAAAAGCTCCAGGAAACAGAAAGAGAAGAATGAGCTCATAGTGCATTTACAGTAGGTGTTCCCACAATATATTCAGTTGCTGCCAGCATTCACAAGCTCTTTTTCTTCTGCACTGCCTTCCTTCCTACTCTGGCAGTAAAAGCCTTTCCAGCTTTTCTTCCCCACTCCAGATAGCTCTGACCTAAGCAGTCCTCCCATCTCATCTGTTTTTGTGCTGGCCCAACAAGGGGCAGCCCCTCATCTCCTTACCAACACACAAGGAATTATCAAGCCAGCCTGTGTACCATCTGGGACTGCTGCAAAGTGGAAAAATGTATTATACATAGCAGACATACCTATTCCATCCTTTCACAGTACTAAAGCAGGACAGTTATCTGAGAATCCTCTGCTTATTACTGAAGTGCTACTTACAATATAGTGCTTACTATATTGTAATCAAAAGTATTAGTCCAACAAGTCCCTCTGAGCAGTACTTTTACATGAGATCCCACCTTTTTCGATACGTATCTGAAAGTTTATTTACCTTTTTTGTTGCATCTTGTATCCCAGACCATGATGTTTCCATCTCTGCCTCCAGTACAAAAGACAGCTGAGAGAAAAAAGTACTATTATCTTCCAAAAGCATTAATTTAATTAACTGAATGAAGTATAATGCCATTTATGGCTCTTCTATCCTAACATTTGGGATGCCAATCCTGGAAATACAAAATTCAGGCCATTGTTTTGCCATGCTTTTTGATTAAAAAAAAGCGTTTTTTACTATTCTTTTTTTACTACTACAAACCAGCTTATGAAAAGAGTGTTCAGACATTTATGTATGGAGATATTATGTAGATATCCTATCTTAACTTTGCCCAAAATGAGAAATGTGCAGATTTTAGCATCAGGGCTCCATCAAGTTCCAACAAGTTAGTTTTGCTTTCCTGGCTGGGTTGCTGCTCAGGCCTATGCTACTTGTACCTGTCAGTTTCCAAAGCCTTTTTTTAGCCCTTAAAGTACTTTTTCAAGGGGAAAGAAGGAAAAAACAGACAACAGGGAATATCAACATTTACCTTTCTCAAATCTAGAAAAAGCAACTGACTTGAGGCTACACTGGTGACCTTTGCATATGCCAAGAAGCTCGCCAGCTCTCACATCCCACACCTTGGCTGTCTGATCTCCTGAAGCAGTGACCTTCAGAGGGAAAAATAAAAAGCATTAGTCATTTTCTGTACACAGTTGCCAAAGCATTAAAAATAAAGTTAGATGGCAAAAGACTGCTTACAATCCTGTGTTCCCCTGGCACCCAGGCAAGGTCAAATACAGCATTTGAGTGAGCCTGCCATTCTAACAAGAAAACAAAAGCCAAGATTAGTTCAGTGAACTGCAGCGTGATATTTTGCAGAAGACTAATTGACATCAGACACTGAAATCAGAAATCTTGTCAACAGTTTGCCTTAGGCATGAAACACAACGTAGAACAATTCATCTACTACTGGTGTTTCAAGAGCACATTCATGCTACTGCTTTGTAAAGAAGACTCAGCAAAGTATGTGGAAGGATTTAAGTACTGCCTACATTTAGATTTTAATGACTTGCAAACAGCTTTCTTTGATTCCAGCAAATCCCATACTTGTCACATCAAATCAAGATCACCTTGTATACGACATTTACCTTTAAAGATGAGCTTGCTGGTGGTCTGTGCTTCAGTATCATACAGTCTAACAAACCCTTCTTCATTTGCAACTGCCAGTACATGCTCCAAACATGGGGCTGAAAAGAAATTGAAACATATTATATTATGTAGCTAATACACAATCACTCTCATCCTCTTTGTGAAGGGCCACAGATGCTTTAAATAGGGTATGCAGCAAACACATGGCTGTGAAACAAACAGCATTTACATAGCAACCTAAATGTTAAAATACAGAAATGCTGGCAAGCATTTTTTCTAGATATTCCATTCAGGAATGATTAAACATGAGCAATCAAATGGCTACAGGAGCAACTTCTGAGATAATGCCTGTTTCACAAGCTACAATAGTTCTCTAGTTACAATTTTCTGCATCCATAGCACACATCCTCTATAGCTTCCAGTATTTTCTACAATCTGAGATGGAAAAGCAGGAAGCCACCTTAGAGAAATGTAAAATCTCATGCCAGAACTAGACTAAAATGAATAAAAGAGTTTTGCCTTAAAGATCCAGGAGTTTCATTGCTTACTCCTTCCTCCCATCATGTGGAAATGCTGTGGGTAACTGCCTGGTGACAACCAGGCACCTCTGATTTCCACCTAACGTTCTCCACCCTGTAGTAGCTTTTATGTATTTTGAACAAAGCCCAGTTTTTCACCTGCGTAGCCTCACACTGTCACCAAGAGGACATACCTTGAAACACAGATGAAACAAAGAAACATTAAAATAAAGGCTTTGCAGTTGCTTCTTTAAGGGAATACTTTCCATCAGTACATCTAGGAGCACCACGATCCAATGTTTATCGTGTGTAAGTAAGCACACTGCCAGCAGCTCACTTTAAAACAAGAAACTGCTGCCAGCAGAGCCCATATCCTGCCCCACAAAAGGGCTTTCAGAAGGGGTCTTTACCTGTAGAAAAGGTGCAGCCGAAAGGAGGGACCGGCATTCCGGTTTCCCCATAAGACAGGTGGTCATCTTCGTGGCTGCACTGGTAGCTCTCCAAGAGATGCTGCAGAGGAAGCGCTGAGGACCGACCTACAACGGGACAGACGGACCATAAGCGCCTCAGACACCACAGACTCGGGCGCCAGGAGCCGCGAGGCGGCCGCCACGGCTGTGGAGGCGCCGAGGGATGGATCGGGACGGGAGGGTGTGTGGAAAGGCGCGGTACTCACGGGCGGGCGCGGCGGCGGCGCGGCGGAGCAGAGCACGGCACAGCATGGCCACGGAGACACGACCGGCGCGCGCCGCGCCAGCTCCCGCCAAACGACCGGCCCGCCAAGCGCGCCGCGCGCCCTCATTGGCCAGCGGGG
>VZRL01003719.1:1449877-1495441 GCA_013397895.1 Origma solitaria | reverse complement strand
TGGCGGGCGCACGGGTGCGCATGCGCGGGGCCGGCGGCGAGCGGCAGGAATGGCGGCCAGCGCCAAGTCCTTCCTGGCCGACACGGGCTATGGCGAGCAGGAGCTGGACGCCAACTCCGCCCTCATGGAGCTGGACAAAGGTGAGCTTGCGCGGGCTCGGGGTTGTCGCCGGCCTGGGCAGTCGGGCCGGGGCGGGAGCTTGGCTTGGTACCGCTTTATCCACAGCGGGGCGCGGAGGAAGGATCGGGGCTGGAGGTACCTGCGATAATTCCTTCTGTCTTCTTTAGGCCTCAGGTCTGGCAAACTCGGGGAACAGTGCGAAGCCGTCGTTCGTTTCCCCAGGCTCTTCCAGAAATACCCGTTCCCTATTCTCATCAATTCGGCGTTCCTAAAGCTGGCTGATGTTTTCAGAGTGGGGTGAGTACGATCGGTCAAGTCCTGTCCACTCAAGTCTCTGATCCGTAGGAACGCGCTGTGCTTTGGAGTGATGCTGCATTGAGTCTGGAGTGCCGTGCTTGCCTGATAACACCGCAGTGCTGCCCAGTCTGTTAGGGCTGTGCTTGGCTGAAACTTGTTTTCCACATCTTCAGTGGGCTTAAGTGGCTGTGAGTGATAACGACATAATTCCACGTGTCCTGATTTGAGGATTCTCTTCCTGACTGATTCAATTTCACTGGTCTAAGTTTTACTCCCTAGGCACTTTCAAATCATAACTCATAAATGGATGAATGATCATATTGTGTAAATTTAATCTCTAACAAAGCTCGAAGTGTAGCTTTTCCAAGTGCCTGCTAAGTGATGTATATAATGGAAACAAAGCTACTTTGTAAAAGCTTACAAAGGTGTATGTTGATGTGGAATCTTCACTGTTGTCTTCAGGAAGGAAAACATATTTGCTCAGCACTTGGCAGTGGTAATTAGGCTTTTCTGTCTTAGTCTTGGATGTGTTTTTCTAGCAGAGTTAGATCCCTAAGTGTGCACAAAACAGGCATTTGCTTACACCCTTTCTCACTGGTGTCAACAGGTTCATTTCCCTGGAATTAGGCTTACCTTTGACACTACCTGAACTAGAAAATAAAGCACTTGTATATTAATAGTCTCTTTTTACTGTATCAGTCTACTCAAATGTTTCTAAAGCATAGAAATTTCCTTGTTTTAATTTGCTCTAAGAAGTTGAATTTAAATAATTTAATATTTAAAATGCTTGTATTTTTATTACAGAATAGCCTGACAAAGAAATGTGTGTATTTTCTTATAGGAACAACTTCCTGAGGCTGTGTGTGCTGAAAGTTACTCAGCAGAGTGAGAAGCACTTAGAGAAAATCCTAAATGTGGATGAATTTGTCAAAAGAGTTTTCTCAGTAATCCATAGCAATGATCCGGTTGCTCGGGCTATTACACTCCGGTATGTATGGCATGAATGATCCTGATTTACTTCATGTCTGTAGATAATTATCACTGTGCTTGTTTGGAATAACACCAAGTGAAGGGTGCTGCATCTGGATCAGAGCAATCCCTGGTGTCAATCCAGGCTGGGAAATGAACAGATCAAGAGCAGCACTGCTGAGGACTTGGGGGTGCTGGTGGATGAAAAGCTGGACATGACCCAGCAATGTGCACTGGCAGCCCAGTAAGCCAATCATGTCCTGGCCTACCTCAGGAGCGTGGGCAGTAGGCCAAGGAAAGGGTTCTGCCTCTCTGCTCCACTCTGGTGAGACCCCTCCTGCAGTGCTGTGTCCAGCGCTGAGGCACCCAGCACAGGAAGGACATGGACCTGTTGGAGGGAGTCCAGAGGAGACTACGAAGATGATTAGAGGGATGGAGCACCTCCCCTACAAGGAAAGCCTGAGAGAATTGGGACTGTTCAGCCTGGAGAAGAGAAGGCCCAGGGTGACCTAATTGTGGCCTTCCAGTACCTGAAGGGAAACTACAAGAACAATGGGGAGGGACTTTTTACAAGGGCATGTAGTGACAGGACAAGGGGGACTTGAGACTGAAAGGGGGTAGGTTTAGATGAGATATTAGAAAGAAATTCTTTACTGTGATGGTGGTTAGGCACTGGAAGAAGAAGGCCCAGAGAAGCTGTGGATGCTCCATCTCTGGAAGTGTTCAAGGCCAGGTTGGATGGGCCTTTGAGCCACCTGGTGTAGTGGAAGGTGTCCCTGCCTATGGCAAGGGGTTTGGAACTAGATGATCTTTAAGGTCCTTTCCAACCCAGGGTATTCTGTGATTCTGTGAATGAAATAAAGGAGGCTTTTTTTTACATTGCTCATGGAGCTAAAAGCAAAGATGTCTGTCTTTAAAAGGGGTGAATGATAAGGATTTGTGATAACAAGAACTAGGTTATTAACCACTTAGGGTGGTAAGAATTTTGTGGATGGATCCAGCAAACCAGAATTTGCAGTGTTGAGATTTTGTGTGCTCCGGAGAAGGACACTGCATCTGTTGTATGCATAACCTAGAGAGTAGCTATATGCAATATATCATGTTGCCTATGATGGGTTTAGACCAAGTGAAAGTGCTTCCTTTTGCATCAAAATAGGTTTTGTTAACCTGTAACCAAAACTTACATGCACGTTGTTATGCTTTTACCTATTTTTCATTCATTGTCCTAGAAGTTTACTGCTTGTTGGTCTCTGATCAATAACTGCTAAGAAAGCGCTGTTGTATTACTAATTGCTTTGAACTTCAGGGAATCAAGTAGGAAAACAAAATTAATCTGTTTTTCATGTCCCTGTCCTGCTGGTTTGGTGTGTATGTCTCCAACACTATCCAACATGATCCTCTTAACTGCATCTTCCAGCCCCTGTGCAGGTGAATTCAAATGTGAAGACAGCACTTTTCTTTCTCCCTACATATTCTTTTTTTATCTCCATCTAGAACTGTTACTGATTTCACTGCTGGGAGATGGGAGACATTAACAGGGGTTTGATTGGTTAGCTCATGTGTCCATTTCTCTTTTCTTTTGATATTTCATTTGAGATTATGCTTTCATGCCCTGGTGTCTCAGAAATCTGTAAATACAATATGTCTGCATGTTTTTTTGTAGTTCCACTTCTTTGTTCTAACATAAGATTACGGTTGTTGACTGGCATTGAGGATTATCTTTGCAGACTGCTACAAGTTCCAGGAATCCTCTCAGTTTGCAAAAATACTTAAATTACTAATAAATTCACAGGATGAATCAAAAATCTTTAAATGGCTGTTGGTTCAGCAGTTTCAGTTTAAATTCTTCTGTTAATTTGTTTTTGTCCTCCTTGAATAGTGTCAATAAGGAAGAACGTGTTGGAAGGAAGAGCTGCTAAAGCAAAATTTTGTCTGTGGAATTTTATTGCTAGATAACTGTGTGTAAAAATTTGCACAGAACACTTGCTAAAATTACCATCAGTATAAATTCTGCATTCATTCTTTTAATTGAATTATGCTAAATCTGCCTGAAAGGTGTCTTTGAGATATTTTTGGCAAAATACAGGTTGATTTGCTGTTTTTTTAGCAGTTACACAAAAGGTGTTGTACTATTTTCACTAATGACCTTATCCTACATCAGTGAAAGATCTTGGAAACAAGTCATGCTATAGTGCACTCTTAATTTTAAAAGCGTTTTTGTTAAGTTTCTCACTGTGCCAGTTTCAAGCTAAAAAATGTAATTAAATTTTTGCCAAACCATTGACATAACCCCCGTAACAAAATCTGTTATATTTAATTATATGCTTACTTTTAGCATTTGTTGGTTTCTTATAGTCATGAAAGAGCACATATTTATACAAAAATGGCCTTTTAACAAGTCCTTTTACATTTTTATTTGGTTTCATCTTTTTGTCATGATGATTGTTCTTCCTGATTTTCTGTGATTTATTTCCACAGGATGTTGGGCAGCATGGCATCTATCATCCCAGAAAGAAAGAATGCACATCACAGTATTCGTCAGAGTTTGGATTCCCATGATAATGTGGAAGTTGAAGCTGCTATATTTGCTGCTGCCAACTTTTCTGCACAATCTAAGTAAGATCTATTTTTTTTTCACTTTTTCATGTTATGGGGAATGGAAACTCCATTAACACTGACATTCACAAACCTTACTATTTTCTTCTGTTATGCTGTTCTTTATAGCAAAACACTTAATTATGTGCAGTAGCAGAATTGTAAGGAAATCTGAATACAAGTTCAGCAGATTTTATTTTTTCCCAAAATGGAAAGCTCATAAATATGAGCATGCAAAGTGGGATAGTAGCTTTAATCATGAATTATTTTACAGAAATTGTATTAAGGAGCAAAATGTAGCTCTGCTTGTCAGTTTTTGAAAGCTTTCATTTTGTCATTTGATCATGCCTGTGTGCAGAGGTTCTGAAAAGACAGGTTTTGGCAGACACTCTTTTATGAAAGTTTTAATTGTTAAAACACAGTGTTTTGTAGTTCAGTTGAATTTTTAAAAAATTTTTAATTACTTAATTTTTTATTTTTCATTCCACCTGGTACTTTCTTTTCTCAACAGGGATTTTGCCGTTGGAATATGTAATAAAATCAGCGAGATGATTCAAGGTACATGTGTATGTTGAATGATAAAGAGGAAAAAGCTTTAATTTCTCTGAAAATTCTTTATTATTCATATTTACATGTTAGATATCAGAATGCTGTTGCCCTTATACTCAGATGATTCCAGTTCTAAAATTAGCTGACCAATAATCAGTCTGGCTCTGGTGTCCTCTTAAAATCCAAGTTTTCAAAGCGCCAGTTTGGTACAGCATAAAAGCTTATCTCTAGTGTGATGGATAAACTTGCATAGACTCTCACAGGTTGCTTCAGATTAGTTAATTTGTGTGTTACCTGCAGTGAAGCAAGGAGCAGCTTTCTCAACCAGCCATGAAAGTGCTTTATTGTGCTGCTATTGCACACCTAGCTAGGACATGAGTTATTTGAAGCCAGTGCAAGTATGTGCACAGTCAGCGTTCAACAGTGGTAGCAATCCAGATATACTCTGTGCCTCTGAACTGCCAAAAGCCAGCCCGAGGACTAACACTCTGCCTGTGTTTCTTGTTGCAGGTTTGGCCACACCTGTGGACTTGAAGCTGAAGTTGATCCCCATTCTGCAGCACATGCACCACGATGCGAGCTTGGCCTCCAGCTCCCGGCAGCTGCTGCAGCAGCTGGTGACATCCTACCCCTCCACCAAGATGGTCATTGTCACCCTGCACACCTTTACTCTGCTTGCTGCTTCTTCTTTGGTTGACATTCCCAAGCAGGTAATTATTCCTAGTGTATACCTTCAACTTGAAGTACGTAGTAGATTTTTAAAAAATTCAGATTCTGGCTGATGATGAAACTAAATGGTGATGGTTGTGCTAGGCTGGTTACTCCTGTGTGCTGTTGGGGAAGAATACCCTGAAAACTGCTGCTACTTTCGTATTTTTTTCCTTTTCTGGTTCCATTTTCAGGTGACCCCATCAAACACACTGAGCCATTTTTACAGATCATAACCTGTCTTTCTCTAAATCAGCTGGGGTTCAAATCAATTAGGATAGATCAGCATGCAGGAAAATAGACATCCTGACTTTTTTGAAAACACTTCCATTTGCTTGTAGAAGCCAGGCTTCACTTTGCACTTCTGTATATTGTCTTGGGTTGTGGGTGTGCCTTTTGCCTTTCTTTCATGCAAGCAAATGAATATTTCAATAGCGTAGAATGCATTTAAAATTTATTTTTTGGAGAACATTGAGGAATGTGAATCTGTTGCTTAAATCCAGGACTATAAACCAAGTAATGGAAAAGCAGTGATGGAAAAATACAATGTTTTTATGCTCTGATAATGAGCTTTGTGGATGTGATTTATAGAGCAGGTCTGAACACAGTGACACTTGAGACTCATCCAACTAATCCTTGTAAAGGAGTCACGAAAATCTATTTGCTTTCTTTCAGCCCTGTGCAGCCTTGGAAGGCTGGTGTCTGTGACTGTTAGATAATAGCATTGATCTGTCTGAAACTCACTGGTATGGCTCACTTCTGTATTTCAGATGATGCTTTTGATGGTACTGAATCTAAGTCTACTGAAACAACATTAGAACATTTAATGGGCTGCATTTATTTTTTTTTAATGGCAGTAGGCTTGGAGATTTAGGCTGTATTTCTGCAGCCCGACAGACAATACTGCTTAAAACTGATGTAGCCAGGGTGGGGGTGGAGAGCAAAACCATGGCTGGCATGTTCATACTTTTTCAAGTTAGTTTTGGCTCAGTATGCTTAACATTTCTTCCTGAAGCTTTTGAAAATACTTCCTTCTAGTAGCATCTCCCTTAAGATGCTTAATGAATTTATTTTCTTGCAGATCCAGCTTCTGTTGCAGTACTTGCAGAATGATCCCAGGAAGGCTGTGAAGAGGCTTGCAATCCAGGATTTGAAGTTGTTGGCCAACAAGACACCACATACATGGAGCAGAGAAAACATTCAGGTTTATACATTTTTAAACTAAAGTTTATTATGAAACCTCCCAATGAGTTGTAGAATTCTTTCCAGAAGAACAATTTGGGAGGTAAAGAAATGAGTAACATGCATCTCCATATGCTTAAGTTAGGTTACTGTGCCATGCAGAGTAGCCAAGTATTAATGAACAGTTTACAGAATGTCTTCAAATGGATAAGTTGACACTCTAAGATCAAAGTTGAAGTATTATTACTGAGGAAGGGTATATGTCATGCAATAGGTCTTTGTACAGTGAGGAAGTAGCTTTTCCATCTGACAAACTCATCTCAGGTAATAGACATGAGTGTTTACGCTCATCTCACCACAGAGTCCATACCAATGCTCTGGTGCAACACAGAGCCTCTGGGATTTGTCAAAACATGTCATCCAGCGAGGTGTGCTTGACAGGACAAATGGAATTTTGATTGCATTTCTTAGAACTAGTGGCTTTTCTTCAATAGTAGCCTTATGGTTCCTGTTGTATGAACAAGAAGGTGTTTATAGTGCATCTGTACTATTTGGGGAAACTATTGTTATATTGTAAATATTACTGCTGCCTTCTTTCAATCACAGTTGCATATGAACAATTTTTTTCTCCTACCCCTTTCTCTGGTAGAAATGACTGTGGAAAATAACTTCAGTTTAGATTAATGGGAAAGTAAATATTTCAATAACTTAATGGCACAGGGGTTACGGCTCTGCTTTTTCCTGGGTCATTTTTTCTTTGCTTTTGTTACTCTTGGAAGCTACTTTTGTTCTGTGTTCTTGGAGCAATAAGGCAGCTGGGAGGAAAAACTATGCTGGTTTTTATTAACAATCATTTGAGAAATTAAGCATGTTCTGCATTGTCTCCAGTTCTTGGAAATGATGATTTGGAGAGTGCAGAGGTTTTTGCTTTAGTGAACTGGTTTACTCTTCATAATGGGTTAACTCCAGAAATGTATTTTCTTTTAAGAATTTTAAGGAATTGCTTTATAGATTGTTTTATGGATTTTTTGCAGTCAAAATGCTTCTCTAAACCGTTATGTCTGGTTAGCAGTTATCTCAGTACAAGTGACAGATATCAATAACATGGCTTTCATTGTCATGTAGTGTGTTGAAGTTATGTATGTAGTGTCTTGAAGTTATGTGGGTGTTCTGATGGTTGAAATACATAGGGAAAAGGTCCACTGATGTCAGAACTAAACTAGTGACTCGATTAAAAGAAAAGTAGTTGTCTGAAGCTTGTAATTGCTTGCTGAATGTCATGCAGAAGTAATGAGTTCTTCTGACTTCTGAAATAAAAAGTCAGTTGTGAGCTGGGAAATTGTTCCCCATATATTTAAATGACTTAGTAATGTTAATGCAATAGGGACTGGAGCAGACCCTCCTTTTCTCATGGCAAGACCTGCCTCTTGTACATTTTTACCAACAAACACTGGTTAGTTTCTTTAGCATTTTAGATCTGTCCTGTGTAGGTCAATTGGGAAGTTTGGTCTTTGAATTGTGGAGGTTTCACTGATTTCTAGACATCAGCTTCAGAAGCAGTTGTTGTTGATGCCTAGAGCAGTCCATCCTGCCAATTGTTCTGTGCTTCTGACAGTCTTCACAGTCACTGTTTCAGATATGCCCTGAGAGCTGATCTAATAACATTGGAGTAAAGCATCGGTGTCTTGGGAGACATTGAGATTCATTTTCAACCCCAATCACTGTATCGTCCTCTGTCTGTTGGTGCCATACTATTCAGTGGATTAGCAAAATACTAATTGGTACAAATCACAGATGGATTTAGAACTTAACCCTTACACAATACATATGCCTGATAAGAACACCACTGGGGTTTTTTTGTTCTATGAAACTAATCGTGTTGTTGTTTTTCTTTATTCAGTTACTGGCTCTTTGTCATTTAGCTTTGGCACACTCTAAATCAGAATATACTTACATTTTTCATTTGTGTCTCATACTACTGTCTCTCCTGTTGACTAAAAAAGCATACAAAATAGTGAATGACTAAATTGTGGGCAGTGTTGGCATTAGGAATTGAGAACAATGTGCATTTTAAGAGTTGTTCAAACATAGACATGATAAGGCCTGATGAGATCTGGCAAAAGGCACAAAAGTAATACAGGAGCTCTACTACAAATGAGTTAAAACATAAAATACATTTTAATGTATTTATCAAGAACCTTAAACTCATACTGCTAAAGGACATCACACTTGAAACTTTGCTCTTCAGAGGCATATATTTATATAAAACCTTGCAGATGGTTACAAGGCAGAATGATCAGTTTACCTCAAACTGTCTTAAAATCTTTTGTAGTGTTTGTTCAATGAGACCTGATAATTTTCTTGCCACTGATCTTTAATTAATAAATTATTTGTAATTGATGTTTCCTAGCATATAAGACCCCCTGCCACTTCTCTGCAAACCACATCCTCAGTCCTCTAAAACAGATGCTTCAGGACATGACTTTGATTTTAGTACAGTATTTCCTGTGGGAAAATCTTGATTCTCAAAACCTTTCAGAAAAGTGCGACTAAATTTTTGATACAGATAGCTCATGGCACTTCTTATCTGTCTATCTTTTCTCCTGCTGATCTTTAGGCACTCTGTGAATCTGCTCTTAACACTCCTTACGACAGCTTGAAAATGGGCATGTTATCTGTTCTTTCCACGTTATCGGGGACCATTGCCATTAAACAGTACTTCAGCAGTGCTCCAGGTAAGAAAACTTGATTAGTTTTAGCTTTGGCATTTTAATAGGTTGGTTTTCTGCTGATGATCAGTTTCATCTAAAAACTTTGTAGCATATTGTTAAACTATTTTTGATCTTCAGAGCAGTGAGAGTCAGACTGTGTTCATCATATGTAAACTTAAACTGAGATACTGTATAGCCATTAATAATTACAGCCTCAGGTTTTGGTTTGTTTCATGGGCACTATAGTATGTGAAAGGGGGTTTTGCCTTCGGGTCTTCAAGTTTCCTTCATTTTGTGAAGAAATGTATTGCCTCTCAAATAGCTGACCTTCATTCTGCTGAAGGTGCTTTGAAACCATGGATTTGCATAATTTTTGAGTAGCAGGGAGGCTTCATGGTGAGAGAGTGGGCTGGCATGTTACCCTGCCACCCCTGTGGGAATGACCTGCAGCAGTACCAGGTGAACCTTCCTGCCTTGTTGACAGTATTCTGGAGAAATTGTAGAAAAAATGTAGCCATTTAAAAGGGATTCAAGGTATCTTGTTCTTAAAGTTATGATCATGCTGTTTTCTTTTATCTTCTTGAAAGCCAGACTGCCCTAATGAGTATTATGGGCTCAAATACATGGGCTGCAGAAATGGAAAAAGAATAGTACATTCTCTTCAGTCATTCTGGCATGGCTTAATTATTAATACACTTGCCAGATTTTTTTAATAAGATATAATATTTCTTAAGGCAGTATTTCTTTGAGTCCTGAAACGTCAACGTTTAGGTCCAAATGTTCTTTCTCATGTGTCTAACTTGTGTAGTGTTCAAGAATGGGAGAGTCTGCTTGTGAAGAGAGATGTTTTCATCCTATGATTTAAACATAAGAAAAAACCCAGAGTCAATATAGTTGTTTTGCAGAAATGTACTTAAAGATCTGTGGTATATTTATGGATTGTGCAGTTTTATGTTCCATATGCCTTGCTTTTGTTTAGGAGCAGCAGCTACAACTGCAAGATCTTTTGATTTGGTAAAGCTAGCACAGGAGTGCTGTTACCATAATAACCGTGGCATTGCAGCTCATGGAGTGAGAATTCTGACCAATATATCAGCCTCTTGCCAGGAAAAAGGTAAGAGAAAGCAAGGGCAATGAAGTGGCTCTGTTTGCAGTCAGGCTTATGCACTTAACATGTATTAACTTGTCCTGTCTGTGAACCTGGCTGTAAATCTGTCTGATCTCTCATGCTGGTTAGGGAGAATGGGGATTATAATCTAGCAGGAAAGTACTCTGTGATTTTATGAATGGTTGGGAGGACTCCATCTTTGTTTAATTTAGAGAAAATTACTGGGCACAGTAGAACTTGTGCTAAATAAATGCTTGTTTTACCTTTGCTGTAAGACTGCTGAATTGTTTGTCAATCTTTGAAAGCCCTTTGCAAAAAGCCTGTTGCAAGATAATAACAGGCCATTTAGAAGTCTGAGTCCCAAGACTTATGCATGCTTTACAAATGTCACTGGGACTGCTGAATAGTTACCCAAGACATGGAACGGCAGAGTTGTTTCTCATCAAAGTAAGGCAAAGCAGAAGTGTTAGGAAGATTCTTAACTGTCATGACTGCAACAGCAGTGTAAGCATTACACCAACTATGGTCAGAGAGCAGAACAGAGAACAAACTAACTCTTTTACTTTTTGTAGATCTTCTGCCTTTGGAGCAAGATGCAGTTTTTGGCTTAGAAGCTCTTCTTGTTCTTTGTAGTCAAGATGACAGTCCTGGAGCTCAGGCGACCTTAAAGGTGACATTACTGTTGTCTTTCCCTTCACAGCTATAAGTTATAATAACAGCTTGTATAACAGAAAGGCTGCTATGCACCAGATCCTTTCTGGTGTAAGCATAACAGACTGGAATGAAATGAAGATTTTTGATTTTTCTGGTTTGCCCATAATCAGAGTTCAGAGCAGTAGAGAAACTGAGCATAGCATAGCCCCTCTCAGCTCCAGAGTAAGTGAATTGTTGCAGGTAGCAGGGAGCATTCCTCTCAGAGGAACAGCTGTAATAAAACATGAACGTGGGTGGAGATGTCTCTGGAGAACAAATAGAATCTTGGAGAGAACTTGCTTTTTGGAGATGGAGGTGCAATGTACATGATCACAACACTTTTATAATTATTCTTATTTTTCTACTTAAGAAACTATCAATAATTTTCCTAATTATTTACCTGTAAAGGCTGGTTGTGTGAGACTACTAATATTTCTTGAATTTGTGATGTGTTTTTTGTGCTGGCAGCTCGGGGACAAATGCTTGGGCTCTTAGAAAAATCTCATCTTTTCTAGAGTAAATAGTTCTGAAAATACCAGATCTGTATTTCTGCAGTCATACTTGCAGATGAGTAAATGTGCCTTCTTTTTTGCGTTTTGAAGACATTGTGTTGATTGTACCTGTTAATTTTGTGAGTTGCAGATCACGTTAACCTGCATGGTGAAGCTGGTGAAGTGCCGCCCTCACCTGAGCCAGTCCGTGGTGGAATCCCTGCTGACACAGCTGCACAGTGCCCAGGACAATGCCAGGATTCTCATGTGCCACTGCTTGGCAGCCATTGCCATGCAGCTCCCTGTCCTGGCAGATGGGATTCTAGGAGACCTAATGGACCTCTATAAATTAATTGGACAATCTGCCACAGATAAAAAACAGGAACTCTTGGTAAGACCTCCCTTGATGGATGAAGTTTGTATAAACAACTGTGGATAGATTGTATTTGAAAAGGCAGCTAAAACATTTGTTATGTCCAGGTTGATGTGCCAGTCTGTAGCCACGATTTTCAGTTTTGTTTTAACTTTTGACTCTCTATGTCAGTGTTCAGTGTAGAAATATCTCCTAAATGGAGCTGTACTGTGCAGTGCATTCCAGCAGATTTTCCAGCAGATGGCACTGCGTAGGCAAACCTGGCTGTTGAAATTATTAGGGTATCTCTAAAGTAGTGGTTAAAGGCCAATAGTTCCATTTATATATGGTGCTCTGAGGCAAATGACTTAATATACTGTAACAGAGAAAAATGCTTTCATCATATCTATTTGGAGAAGAATTTGAATTTTAAAAAAGAAACTACAAGCTTTCTGTTAATTTACTTGGAGCATTTGAAATATCGCAGCTAAAAGGCAGAGTAGGGATTTTTTAAATGAAAGTTACTTTTATGTACAAGAACTGGTTGGATTGCTGTAACTACTTAAAAGATATATGGCTGAGAAGTTTTGCAGTTAATATGTATATATGCAATCTTCTGTGTACTTTTGAGTCCAAAGTAAAACAGAATTGGCTTTTTTTTCTTCATCAGTTACTGAAATATAACTTTCTTCCTCACTCTTCCACTCTCTGCTAGGTTTCTCTTGCCACAGTGATATTTGTTTCCAGTCAGAAAGCTTTGTCCACAGAAATCAAAACTGTTATCAAACAGCAGCTGGAGAATGCCTCCAATGGATGGACAGCCTACAGGATAGCCAGGCAGGCTTCCAGAATGGTAAGTGGAAATATCTGGAGAAAAATCGTTTGTTGTGATTGAAGGGGTTCTAATGGTATCTTTGAATTGGATAAGGGAATAAGGAAAATTGTAGGACTTGGGAGGAGGAAGCGAATGGGGGAAAAAAGTAAAAATCTCTTTCCCTCTTAATTCCCTGAAATGCGGATTCAGATATATATAATTTAGGACACTCATCCCATCAAAATGTTTTTTCACATGTGTTTTTGAAGTATCTGAGAAGGAAGTAAGTGATGACCTGGCACTTTCTTGAGCACGTACCTAATCTGTATTGTCTGATGGTTCTTCAGGATGTGATACAGGTCATCCTGATGTAAGTTTCTCTTTCTTCAATGTGAAGGAAGGAAGGAAAAGATACTGTTCCCCTTTTCCCTTCAGTAAATTCACTATTGGGGTTAGAATTACACAGAAGGATGAGATGCTGAGGTAAAAGTAAATTCCGATGTTTGTTTCTCATCTTATTGAATTAACTTGTGTAAATAGATACTATACTTTATACAGGCTGGTATTTCTATAAAATAGGCATTTGTGCATTTATTTATTATGAAGATTGGCATGATTGAATGCTTGGACAAAGTTACACTATTTCTATTTTTAAGCTGTGAGTAGTTCTGGAGATGTTACTGTTTTCTTATTTGTGTATATTTTGTAGAAATCCCCAGCCTTCTTTCATGTCCCCTTTCAGAAACATTCTTGTCATTGCAGGGCAACCATGACATGGCCAGAGAACTGTATCAAAGCCTGCTGACTCAAGTGGCTTCGGAGCACTTCTACTTCTGGCTGAACAGCCTGAAGGAGTTCTCCCATGCAGAGCAGTGCCTGACAGGCCTGCAGGAGGACAACTACAGCTCAGCGCTCTCCTGCATTGCCGAAGCCTTAAAATCCTACCACAAAGGAATAGCATCACTGACGGTCAGCACACAGCTTAAGTGGTGATGTTCCTGGGTACTGCAGCATGGCTCTTTGGGTTCTGTTCTTAACTCTCTGAAAAGTTCTTAAATGTGGCTGGTATCTGCCAGACTCTGGTTCTTCGCTGCAGGCATCTCAGTTGTAACACACTGCATCTTCAGAGAAAAGATTCTGTAGCTCAGCCAAGTGTGATTAGCTAGGTTTCTCTTTGCTTTTTCTTCTCCCTCCACCCCTCATTTCCTGCCTTGATCAGATCGTATGAAATGTGACAGATCTTGTTTAATTAAAGTTACAATACTTACAATTTTCCACTCCTCACTTTGGCTGAATAAGAGCTATTGTAATAGTCAAGCCCTAGGAATTGACCTAAATTGGCTGCTATCTTCTTGAAATATGGAGAAGGATTAAACTGTCATCCTCCCTCCTGCTGAGTTCATGTTGCCTTGTATTTGACAATGGTATCTCATGGAATCCTAACAGCAAGTTATTAGTAAGAAGAGGGAAGACAATTAAGTTTCATCAAATCTAATTGGTACCTGCTTTTATGCAAATACTTTCTTCTTCTCCAAAGTGGTAAAAATAGCTAGAAGCTGTGTGATGTCTGTGAATGTAAACCAAAAAAAAAACACATTAATGAATAGGGACATTCAGTTCCTACTCTAAAGTTGCTTTTTAACAAAGGGTGATCCAGCTTCACACAATACTTTCATATTTTAGTTTCCATGAAGAAGTCTTTACATATAGTTTTCTGTATTCCTTTTCAATGAAACTGCTTTATTGTTTTAGTTACTGGACTGGTAGGGTCATCACAATTCGGACATTAGGGTTTCATAAAGTTCAGTTATTACTATTTATTAATAAGATGTCCCTGAATAAGCAGAAAGGACAGAAATTTTTATACTTTTGCCCTCAGAGAGAAAGACCCATCATTCCTGAAGTGTTAGTCTTTAACTGTTGGCTGAGTGAATAAGGCTTTTAATTCAACACTACAAGATTTCTCTAACATCGAGAAGACATTTAGAGGAGGACCTCATCTAATTAGATGTTAATATTTAATACAGGCAGGAAAATAACTTGCTTAAATAGGTCATTCTGTGATTCAGTAATTTAATTACCCTTCCCCTGGAGTTTGGGGCTTTTTTCTGTTGAAGGATTTCTGTCTTCATCTCTTCTGCTGATTGCAGTTCCTGCATGTTGCACATAGGGCTTGTCTGGGTGCAGTGCCCTCCTTGTGGATGGTTGTGGTCCAGAGGAGTAAGTACAGGTTTTGTAGATGAGAGAGGAGGAAATTGGGTTTTACTTCTTGTTGTTGCTGACTTGTTTCATCACTCTGGACAATTTCCCAACTGTGCTTGAGTGTATCAGCTGTAAAAGGAGCCACTCACTGCTTGTCTGTAGAACTCAGCCTCTCCAAGGGGAGCAAAGTGCCATCAAATGCACGTGACAGCCTTTCTGCTGAAGGCTTTTGCTGTCTCTTTCCTCTGATTTGAGCTTTCCTGTTGCTGCATGACTCAGCACTGCTGGTACCACAGACCAGTGGTGCATGTGATGAACCTTGTGTAGCTGGAAAACAGAGTCAGTAAATCTCTTGCAGATGTTCCGTCAGCCCTCTTTAGCCATGATGAAATATTCAGACAGTGTCTGATCTTGCCAGAAAATTTCTCAATTCCTCCTTGATATACATAAAACTCTGTCTTGCACTGCAGTGTGCTCTTTCAAGGGAGTTAGTGTGCTTGAGGGAAAGAAGTCCCCCTTCCTCATGAATAAGAGGTTCTCCCTGCGGGAGAACAGGGACTTGACAGGGACCACAGTCCCTATCTGTCTTGCTGTGTACTTGCTTGTAGAGTTAGCAAAGGTTTTGAATGGGTCCTGCTCTTTCTGGCACAGATTGTGTGTCTCACTGGAAGCACTGAGCTTATTTTTCACTGCTGGTAATCTAAAGAAGATACAAAACTTGAACAAAGCACTAATACAGCCATTGGTTACACAGAACTAATTTCAAATATGTCAATAGCAAGTGGTGGTGTTTGAAGAACTTAGCTGAGCCAAAGAACTCTTTCTGACGCTTTCAGAAAAGAATTGTAACTCGTTTATTGCCCATGGCAGATAAGGTAAATTGCAGTATTAATGAGACAAGTTTGTATTTCCATTTACAAGAATCAAGTCCAATTTGTGCTACTAAAAATGTCTGGATTTTCTGATATAAGTACTTTACTCTTTAAAAGCATGTAGTCTCTGTTGAGCAATTACAGTGCAGTGTAGCCCTCTTCCACAGAGGGTTTTCTGAAACCATTAATAAACTGAACAATTCCAATTCAAAAGGGATTTTTTTATGTGCCCTTGAAGAAGGAAAAGCAATGCGACAGATAAAAGAGGCTTAATGGCTCGAGTAAGAAATAGTCTTATTTTTCAGTTGAAATCTAATTCAGTCATTTAAACTGCTTGCAGAAGGCTGATGTTCCCTCACTTTAGCAAATAGTGGGCCAGTTCTCAGATGATGTGATGTTTTGTGAGAAACTAGTTAGCTGGTTTTCTGCCAGCAAGGAAATGCTTCTTAGGAGGGTTTTGGGGTGCGTTATAACTTCTTGCTTCAGGAAGTGACCTGGTGAGGAATAAGAAGCACTGGGGAAGATATGCATGAGTGGGACAGACTTCCATTCTCTGAGGAAGAGAAAGTCCCAGTGCTTTGTTTTGCAGAGGACTTGTTCTCAAAATCCCAACAGTTTAAGAAAAGTATGTAGTGGATTTTTGGCATAACTAGTATCAAACCTTAAGTACTGCAATTTATCCCCTCCCAGGTGTCCTAAGATGTCACAGATGCTTCTGCAAGTCAGATAAGCTCTTAGGGAGCAAAGCTTCACTGAACTGTGTTTTCTAAACAATAGCAGCTTGTCTGCACTCCTAGAGTTCTGTTATTTACTGTTCTTAGTTACCACTAGACCATGTCTCTTGCCTTCATCAAATGTGAGGTTCAGTGCCTTCATAATGTTCCCATCCAATTCACAGTTCCAAAAAAAAAATCCTTTCCTCTTCTTGTGGGTATCTTTAGCCAATTCTTTCTCTTCTGGCTGATGCAGAGAATAATTTTTTCAGTCCTTGTTTGTCTGTTTGCCATCCAATTCAGTGTACTTTTTCGTATGATATAGACTATCTGGGCTATTTTCATTTGAATCCTAATGGCCTGGTCTTGGAAAAAGAGAAAATAGGTGCCCTAATAGCATTTTAACAGCTTAAGTCATATTCGTTACAAGGGTGATATGCTTGAGGTATGACTTAGTAATTATGTAACTCCTATGTCATTTATATTTAGTATCATTGAAATTGAGCAAACCTGTTCAATGTAGTTTTAAAAAAACAGCTTTTAGAATTGAACTTAAGGATTCAGTTGTCTGATGAGGCTGCTCAGTGACACTGCAGTGTAATTTTATCATTTTTGCTTTTGACCTTGTTTGCCAACATTCCTGTTACTGTGTTTCAGGCTGCCAGCACGCCACTTAATCCTCTGAGCTTTCAATGTGGATTTGTGAAACTCAGGATTGACCTTCTGCAAGCTTTTTCTCAACTTATTTGTACCTGCAACAGCCTAAAAACAAGTCCACCACCAGCTATTGCCACAACGATTGCTATGACATCAGGAAATGATCTCCAGAGGTGTGGACGCATCTCAAACCAGGCATGTGTTCGCATTCCACTCTTGTGCAGTTATGTTTGACTCTGGTATCAGTGTTGCTTCTCAGAAAACATATTTGACAAAAGAAATGAAGAATAGTTGTGAAGGGAGTTTTTTGGAATAGTGGGCCTTGGTTTTCACCAGTAGCTATGAAAACATCTGCTTGTAGCAGGCTGTGTTTTGAAGCTGAGCGTGCACATGTGTTTTCTCCTCCATGCACACAGCTTCCAAGGATATGCACATAACAAGTTACTTGGTACACTCAAAGTGCAGCAAGGCTTTTCACACCTTGTTTTGAAACACTTCAGACACTGTGAGTACACTGAGGAAGAATAAATACAATACCTGAGGATCATTCCTGCAGCTCTATTGCTGAGTGTTGGCAGCTGTTTTGATACCATACGGAACACCAAGGAGGTTTGCTTCTGAATGCACATAGTCTGCAAGAAGGAACCAGTGGGCAGTCTTTGAAAGACAGAGGAATTTGATTTAACAGTAGGGAATGGAGGAGGTTGTTGATGGAGTTTTTTTGTTTTGCTTTATTTTTAACCCAAGGAGGGTATGTTGGTGCTGTGTTGCAGGAAAAATACCTGTTTAATGCGTGGATAACAGTCTGTCAGTTTGGTAATCTTTATCTATATGAAGAAGCAAGAACTTCATAAATTTTTCTCAAATATAGCCACCTTCTTCCTTCAGTGTTGTATGTTACAGTGTAGTGGTTTTCTGGAAGTGTGGGGTTTTGTTTGTTCTGCTTTGCTTTGTGTTTTTGCCTAGTAACATTGTCTCTGCAGATGAAACACTCGATGGAGGAATTCCGAAACTTGGCTACACGGTATGGAGATCTGTATCAGTCATCTTTTGATGCAGACTCAGCAACTCTAAGGAATGTAGAACTGTATCCTTTTAAAAACCTTAGAATTTGTCCACTTTCCTTCTCATGTGGGCAGCATGAAGCTTAACAGTCCTCCTTTCTATGAAAACTGCCACGCAGTCATTTTGAAAGTTAATAACACAAAAATTAACTGCCAGTTGCTTAAAACCTATCTGAAAATAAACATTATCATACTATTGTTTGGAATTGCTTCATAAACAAGTTAGGACACAAAAATTGGAGCAGCATGTAACTTGGTATTTCCACAGTTCTTGCTCTTTGTTTACTAAATGACTAATGACTGTAGGATTACTTCACAAAAGCTGGAGAAATAAGGAAAAGCGCCACTAAATACACTGCATCTCTTGCTCTTGGTGCAAACTTTGTAAGTCTTTTAACTCCTTAGTAATAATATCAGACAACAGCAGAGCTGCCTGTTGATTTCACATGCAATAGAAGCTCTTATTTTGGATCCAGAATCTGCAAGGTAGGTTTGATAGTTTACTGCATACTCCTTTTCTTATTATTTTTAAATCCTTAGAGCTTTAAACCTAGGAATTCAAGGAATGTTCAGAAAGTTTCTCAGTAGACCCTTCTAATTATATTCTGGGCAGGCGTGAGCATCTGTTGCTGCTGTGCTATACCTGGCAGGCCATGGACTCTGTTGTTCTTGAGAGCACTAAACTGGACTTGTCTTAAATATAGACTTGCACTTTTAATCTCTCCTTTAGCCACCTATTTTAATTTGTGTCACTGTGTGTTAGATCCCATACCTGTTGCTTGCACTTGTAAGAGCACATTAGCTTCCTTCAAAGTTGTGAAAATATATGCACTAAATTAGTTCAAATTTTTAATGCCAAGCCATCACCTCTGGCTCTTTTTCTCACCGTGAACTTAAATCCACTAGCAAACAATGTTGAAGTACTGATGAATTGAATCTCCAGGCTGAGATTAAATGGAAAATACTGTGGATAAAGTCTCTTTGTGATTTTATAGCTGGTAATAAAAACAAACATCCTAAGTGACTGTAGTACTCATTATGAATTAAGCATTGCTTAGAAGGTGTATTAGCCAAATTGGTATGAAGCTGGGTGTCTAGAAGATGGAACTGTATTCAAAGCAGGAGATTATAAACTTCCAGCTTGTATCTTAATTCTGACTGGCACTCTTGCTTTTCTTTGTGTTGTGAGATTTTCAGAACTGTTACAAACATTGCAGGGTTAAATAAAAGCCAGGGGAAGTAAGCAGGCTGAGTCTGTTAGACCTGTCACTGCTGCAAGTGAGGGGGTGGAGACAGAAAGTGATGAAATAAGTGGTAGATTTCAAGATAGAAAGATTTCAGTAAGAAAGATTTCAATGTAAAAGGCAAGTGTTACAGTGGAAAAATAATTTTTTAAAAGAGAGTAAACAGTTTGAATGACATTTCTTGATGGATTTCAGGTTGTAATGGAGGATGGTCTTATTTGGTCTCTTGGGTAGTGTGCCTTCCAGGTTATGATGAGGAAAGTAAGCTAGTCATAATGAAAAGTTGTTTTGGTTTTGGTTTTGTTTGGTTGGGTTTTTTTTGGTTTTTTTTTTTTTTTTTTTTTTAGTTTCCAGGAATATAGCTCCAATGGAACAGCTCATGTTGAAAGTGAATATGAAAGAAGAATGATGTCTGTATTTAATCATGTACTGGAGGAAGTGGAATCCCTCAATAGGAAGTATGCTCCTGTGTCTTACTTGGCAAGTAACAGTTTTAAATGTGTATTGTGTAGAGAAAGGGGCCAAAACCCCAGCAACTCATATATCTGTGGTTGGCAAGAAATTGGGAAATATTCTCAGTTGATTAACATTACTGATACAAATGGTCTCTACAGAGATATGTTTATTTTAAAATACTTCAAGAACCATTTTGCTGAAACATCTGTAACCTTACTGGTCTGATTAAAAACAACCTTTTAAAAATTCCCATACTAAGAGCACAGCAAATGCTGATAGGATAACTAAAGTACTGTCAGGGCTCTGTCAGACCCCTCACCACACTCACATTCAAACACTGGAGCACATTCTCTTCGTTCATGCTCTTGCTGTGAAAGAATTCTCCCCCTCCCACCCACCAGCCTAGCTTTGCTCCCTGAGCTGGTGGTGGTTCAGGCTGTGCTTTGTGGAGATAGCATTTCTCTTATCAGCACAGGTCATCAGAGAGCACAGAGTGGAGTGTGCTGGGTGCAAACAGTGAGCTGATAACGTTCTCCTTTACAGGGCTGCTGGGTTTGTCTCTTACTGCTAGTGAACATCATAAAGCTGAAGGGCGTGTTAGTAGTTTGTTTGTCATGGCTGGCATCTATTTGCCTGGTTTCTAAGTTCAACAGTCCTTACCCATTCCAGCTAGAATAGGAGAATGGGTCATGTAAACCACAGCAAAGGTAAACCCTCTAAACTCAGTTGTGACTGGCTCCACACCAAGGCAGCTTGGTGACTTCAGTGGCACTGCTTGTGTTCATCTGAGCCAGAGACATGGTGAAGCAGGGAAAGGAAGGCTAGACAAGAGGCTTAAAACTTAATTATTGCTTTGCATTAAGTTGTGATAGATGCCAGTCTTGTTTGCTTGGAGGGGAGGGTTTTTTTGAGAGTTTGTGTGTATGAGTGTTTCAAGCAGATCCTGCTCTGCTAACTCTAACACTAGGACTGCAGAGATTTGTATTTTTCTTTTTCTTGGCCTCCTTGTTCTTTCCAGAGCAGAATACCTCCTTTAATAAGGGGCAGAACATAAACAGAGAGGCTGAATGTAGTCACTGTCATCTTAGTGGCTGTAATTCTAGGACTGTATTAATATATTTTTTGAGTTAAAATGGAAATTCCTGCTGTTTTAGTACTTCAAATACATGTCTTTTTCTTGTGTCATAAATGATATTTTTTCTCAATTGTTTTGGCTCTGTTTCTTGCAGCATACAGCTTGTCTGTGCAATGCTGTCATTGCCTTGTTGAAGGTGCCCCTTTCATTTCAAAGGTACTTTTTCCAAAAGCTGCAGTCTACAAGTATTAAGGTGAGTCTGCTCAAATGTGGCCTCAGATTTCTCTTTACAGAGTCTTTACTTCACGAGGAAAGCCCTACTGAAAGCTGAAGCACAAAGCTTCAGCATTTTTAGTGAAGACACATAACTGCAAATAGCATTTAGGTTTATCTGTTAGGAATAACTTGAATAACGTATGTATGGTCGTTCAGTACCACTAGGCTGTGACTTAGGCAAGTGGGATTCCGTTCTTTGATTGCAAAGCCTTAAAGATAAAATGTAGCTGGAATTTTTGTTGACTCTGAGTCTGCAAAGCTAAATAATTCTGTCCCTGGGAAGGCAGCTTTTTTAGATTTGTATTGTTTTTTTTCCTTTTCTTTGAAAAGCAGTGTTTACTATCTTGGAAGAAAATTGGCATATATATCAGCTCACTGACTAAGAATGACTGTGTATGACTATGGTCATGTTTTTTTGCTTTACTCAAGTGCTTCTATTTTCTGGGAAAAATGAAAGCCTTAAGTTTTTAAATATTTACTCTTACTGCATTTTACTTCTTTGTTCAGCTTAATATACTTGTGGCTATTTTGTGGAAGATTTTTTCCACATCTTTTGAAGAAGTGTAGTAAATGAAACATACGTAAAGATAAAATCTGGTGTTGCTGATGATGTTTATTAATTAATATGGTAATGAGTCTCTGATAACATCTGTGTTTCCATTTGCTGGTTTTCCTACCAAACCTCTCCTTGGAAATTTTTCTATAAAAAGGTGTCCAGTTCCCTCCTTGAATTTTGTTTGCTTTTCTGGAGGCTTATAATGAGATTTTGGTCTGTTTACTTGTATTCCAGCTTGCTCTATCCCCATCTCCAAGGAACCCAGCAGAACCTATAGCAGTACAGAACAACCAGCAATTGGCCCTTAAGGTGGAAGGAGTGGTTCAGCACGGATCTAAACCAGGCCTTTTCCGTAAAATCCAGTCTGTCTGTCTAAATGTCTCTTCAGTGCTGCAGAGCAAATCTGGACAAGACTATAAGGTATGGATAGAATACAGTATTTATTATATTACACTATATATAATAGTATATTATAAAATACAGCTTTCTTGCTGTATTTTCCTATTCTTTTGTTTGACTCTGGGTAGCAGAATTTCCAGGTTGAGATGAATGGGTGGTTCTGTCATCCCTTCACTCCTGACAGTTGACATTCAAGCACTGGCCAGAGCCAAGCGTAACGTGTGGAGGGGATCTGGGATTTTTAAGTCTGCAATATGTCAATACCTTTCTGTAACAGCTCTTCTTCCAAACAAAGAGCTTTGTGATGTTCAGAACAGGTCATTAGGAATCTGCTTGAGATGAGGAAAACAGCCTAGTTATATCATCATAAGAAACTCCACAGGGAAAGAACAAAAAACAGGAGTAGATTATTTTCTGCCACAGTCTCTAGAATTTTTTTTTATAGTCATTTTAAGGTTCTTTTATTTTGTTTATGGAAATTGTATGGACAGACTGTCCAAATTAAATTGCATCTGAGGAGACACTTACTACATTCAAGTCAACAATTGTATCAAAGATTGTGTGCCTGGTGTTTAGGTTCTGCTAACGTGATATTTAGTGAAAGGCCTCTTTGGTGGGTTTTGGGGTTAGGTCTTTGTTTTGTTGTTTGGGTTTTTTATGAGGAGGAATAGGAGAAAGTCAATGGCTTGTAAAAGAACAGGACTACGAAGTGTGTAATATTTGACTCAGATTACTTTGTGGAAAAGTAGAACCTCGGGTGGAAGATGACTTGTTAGCTTGTCAAGCTATCTCAAGTATGCACATGTATTGGTTTAGGAAAATTGAGGACAGATTTTTTCTTTTTTCTCCTCTCTCCTACAAGTGGAGAGCTGCAAACTTATTTTTGGCAGGTTTATGTAAAATGGTGTTTTAACCTTCCATCTGTGTTCTCAGATTCCTATTGACAACATGACCAATGAAATGGAGCAGAGGGTGGAACCACACAACGACTACTTCAGCACTCAGTTTCTGTTAAACTTTGTGATACTTGGCACCCACAACATCACAGTAGAGTCCTCTGTGATAGATTCAAATGGTATTGTCTGGAAAACTGGGCCTAAAACAACTATTTTTGTTAAGTCTCTTGAGGATCCATACTCGCAGCAGGTTCGTCTGCAGCAGCAGCAAGGACAGCCTCCATCCCAGCAGCAGCAGCAGAGAACTGCATACTCACGGTTTTGATTCCCAGAAAGTGACTCCATCCTGGTCAATTGGTATTGCAGCTTTTCTTGGACACTTTTTTAAAAAAATTATTTGGAAGACTTTTTATGATAACTTTCATCTAGAAAATCTCAGATGCCAATGTGTTTATTTTTAAGTTATCTGGGGTAAATTTGAACTTGATTCAGCAGAGGCTGCTGTTCAAATTTGGAGTTGTGTTCTTACTGTGAGAACTTCTACCTGATCTCTAACTTCTGTTTACAAACCTGTTCCAGCAGGCTCCACAAACTCTGATAGGAAGGGACACTAAGAGCTTGCTGAGTGGTACTTTCCATGCTGTTGTTTTTTGAAGCACATTGGTTCTAATGTTAGGTTACAGGACATTGGGAAACGCTTTGGCTGGTTATACAGAAATGAGTGTAATACCAAGTTTGTATCTTTTAATGTGAAGAAGTTGTCAGGAATATCCAGAGATTCTTCTTCTGATGTTTTAATAGCAAGTTCCAGTATTTGGCTGGTGTATGTATGTTCTGACAATTCATCAGCACAACTTAATGCATGCAGCTGAAAGAAAGAAAGTTGCAGCTCACTTCTGATACCCAGTCCCTGCTGAGGGAGGAGACTGCTTGAGGAGTTGCTGTTTGGGGAGTCTTGCAAGAGGCAGAGTTTTACAGGTGGGAATAATAATTGTTTCTCAGATGATCTGGAAAATATTACTGTGTTGTTTTTAAATTTTCATGTGACTGTATTTCTGAAGCCTTCCATTTTGTTGGGTTTTTTTATTTGCTCTTTTAAGAAGAAAATTAAAATGAATGACAACCTGCAAGTTAACAGCTTTGTTTTTTTAAAAGGAGTCTTCTATACCAAAGCTTTGTAATCTTGTGTACTCTTTCACCAACTTACCAATCTTAGTTTTTATTTTTACAAGATAATTTGAAATAGAATTTTGTCAATACTAGAAATTGATCCAGAATAATTTTGGAAATACACTGCTTCATACATAATTTTCATGCTTCTTTTGTGATATAAAAGGCTGAACTTTGTGTCCAGACTCACAGGCACTAGATCACGTAACATGACCTGGTCTTCATAAACAGTCTCTGCTTATCATTCTGCAGGAAAGCAGAGCCCATGTGAGTGAGGAGGATGAAAGATGGCATTTCTTAGAGACTTCAGCTTGTAAATGGTTTCATCCCTCTCATTGGAGCAGAAATTTTTATGGTTATTTTCTCATGATACTGTTATTTCTTCAAGCTGATTTCAGTGTAGAGCTGACTGGAACTTACAGATTTTGATTGTTTCAAGTGCAGAGAATATGATAATGAGGTGCTGTAAGCTGAGGCTTCCTTTGCATAGCAGGATGAAGAATTTTTTGCTGTGTTTTCCCACAGTAGTTCCTCTTGGCTTGAGTCAAACCAAAAAAAAAATGGAAACGATCATGCTGGATGTCATATAATATCTTGGTCAGGCTGTAAACCTAACTAGAAAAGATAATTGGGATGCAAGATTGAAACAGAAGACACAAAATTGGCGAAGAGTTGAGCAGCATCCTTCTTAAACATGATTTTTATTTTGAGCAGGAGACACAAACTTCCACTGCCTTTCAAGCTGACTGAGGAAAGTGGAGGTTTCTGTCCCCACTTTTGTGCTCCCATGCCTATAGTTTTGTGTGTGTGTGTATATAGATAGAGCTTTGTGTGCACACATGCATACATATACCTGTAGCTACATCTCGTTAAATGGCCCAGAAAGAGATGATTGACCTCATATTGTGTATGTTGTCCGTCAAATTGAAGATCTGAACTCTTTGTGGTTATTTGGGTTTTTTCATTAAAGCCATAGATCAGTGTCTTTACCACAAAACCCTCTGTATTTTAATGCCAAAAAAAAGGACTAAGAGGTCAAACAGTTTTTTCATCCTGCATAATGAATGTGTATTTCTGGCTCTGTTATTGACCAATATGTTGCTGGAAACCTGTGATGGTGCCATTCCAAAACAACTCAGAAATTACAAGACATTTCCATGCTGGGGAACAAACTTTTCTCATAAGTCATGTGATGTTCACAGTGCATAGCTAAACTGATGAGAAGCCTAGCAGGAAAAAACACAAACTTATCCAGGGAAAGCCCTGCTCTGGCCTGAGGCTTAACTGTCTGTGAGCTGGTAAGATTAACCCTTAACCCCACTACAGCTGAAAAAAGTGTTCCGTCTTTAAGCGAGTCTGCTCACCTGATCTGAGAGGTCTCTAGAACTCCAAGAACTTGTATCAGTTTTAAAGCCAAGCAAATAATAATTGAAGTCGGAGATTCTGGATGTTAGGAATGGGAGATTGCAGGGTGAGGGTAAATGTCTTTTGGAAAATTTCAAGTACTATTTATTGGAAATTAGCTTGTATAGGAAGGTCACTTGCTGTGCAAATATCTGTATTTCTAACAGACTCTGAAGGATTTCTCATGCTGGCTCATTTGCAAGTTAGTTATATGTGTGTGCTGATCAGGAAAGGGCCTGAACCTATTGGTAAATTGTCTTTTTATGCAAGCACAGTGTTTTATGTTATGTTGGGTTTGTAGTGAGGTTATTCTTTGGGTGTCTGTTTTGTTTGTTTTCTGACATGGTGTATTTTTATTCCTAATACACTGGGAAATACACTTGTCAAACAGAAACTAAGGGTTTTCTGGCAAGCAATGGCTCAAAATACGTAAAGAGAAGAGAGGAAGGATGTTAAGAGTTACAGTACTATACAGAAAGCTGCTGTTGGATCAGTGAATGAATGTGCAGCAGTGAATGTGATCCTTGACTATTAGTGGAAGCAGGAAGGTTATTCTTGCTTGCTTCCTGCATTCTCTTTCTGGTGCCTGTACTTGAAGATGTGCAACAAAGAATTTGGAAAGCACTTCTAAGATATGGACCCAACTTAAATCTCCTTAGTGTTTCTCAGTAAACAAAGCAGTAACTTGATTACTATGCATAGCTGCACACTGATAATGGAAGACAATTCAGATCTGTTTCACTTACTGGCAGAAGAAAGAAAATATTCAGTGGCTAGACATTGGTCCTGAGACAGCTGCTAAGAATTCAAACAACAGAAGGGCTTATGCAGACAGCTACGTCATGATCTGTTGCTAATCACTGAGATATGCTTTCATCTAGCTCTGATAAATTGTTGGGCTGAGCAGGAGGAGAGATGATTGAATGAAGATGACTGGAGGTGCTGCTGAAATGTGCAGTTAGTTTTTGGTGCTTAGGCTCTATGATTTGACCTGACTTCTCCACGGATGGTGTAGCCAGTTACTCTCGGAAGCACTTGCTACTCACATTCCTGTGAACATGTGCTCAGGCATACCAGAAAGTGTCATTTGTAGATTCCTGGCTGATCCCTTGCTTCAGGCAATGGGGAACTCAGCACAGGGTGGAGAAGGAATGTCCGCTGTCAGATTCTACCTTCCCCTGGAATTTAGAGTGTAATCTCCTGCTAAGGTCGTTCAAGTGTATTTCAAAAGTGATTCCCAAAGTTGCACTCAGCATGGGTATTCACGGAATGTTAGACTTCCTTTCCTATTTTTGTTGCCTTGGATATGCCCTCATTTTACCCACGGACTGAAATGCCTTAATATAGCTAAAGTTTTTTTATTTGATAGTGGATATATTTTGAGTGAAATCCTGTGAAACTGTACAGGGATTGGACAGGTCTAGAAGCAAGTTCAGTGGTTCTTCAAACATATGCATAAACTTTTAAGAATTATTTTATTTAGTGATGTCAGAACTTTAGTTAAAAACCCCACCAACCTACTGAAAGAAGTGATAGGATTTGAATGAATTATATTGCATTCCTAAAATGTCTTTTGAGTGATATTCAGTGTGTGTATGTATGCATATAGAGAAAGAGCTAGCTCATACAACACAGTATGGATGCATCTTGCCTTCAAAGCAGCTTTCTTTTCTGGTTGTTCTCTTTTTGTCTGTCTAAAGTGCTTGCTGTGTCCTTGGTCAGCATATTTACACACATGTCCTTTGAGTTCCTAACAGCATCTTCTCTGAACAATCTGTTCCTTCTGTGGCAGTGCAGGTGTACTCAGGTGTCTGCACTGTGCAAACCAAGACAGCAGGGGTGACAGAGGAGGGGAGAGGGGGGACCTAGGAGCCCTGCCAGCTCAGAAAGCAGTTCTGAGTTGAGCAAAGCCCAAGAACTGATAGTTCTCTCTGCTTGACTGCTGCAGTTCTGTGTCCAGCACTATGGGAGCTGCTCGTGCTTCACACACGTAGGTGCCTCCAAGGACACAAGCTGAGATGCTAACCAAAAGTAGACTTAACCAGAACCTTGGCATTTTCACCTCCAGAGCAGAGAAAATTACTTAAGACAAAACCACTTCTTGAAATCAAAGCAAAACTGAGTGTTACAGTGCATTTCTAATGAGGCATATTATTCAGTGTTAGTTACCCTCTCTCCCTGAGAATTTTTAAGCCAGGTGCTGTTTTGTGTTACCAGGAAACCAACCTATCTTAGCGACCCATGATAGTTCCTGATTTGTTTGTACTCCAAGGAACGTCTCTCTGACAAACAGCAGCTGCTCAAACTCACTGCTGAAGTCACCGATTACATGTATTTCAGTGAGCAGTGATCCCAGTTCTGCACTTCAGAAAGTTGCTCTACTCTGCTGATTGTCAGCTGAGAAATAGGAAGCTTTTTTTTTTGGTGTTCTTACTTGCTTTTAGGATGAAGTCTTTACCTCTTGATTGCCCACCTCAAAGTGATGCTATCAAAATTAAGGACAGCTTGGTTGTATGTTGAGGAAGTTTGCACTTAGCCGCAGCCTCCTGACCCAAGGATCTTAGATAAGGTAAGAGCAGTGTTCAGGGAATTTTGAGAGAAAAATCTTTCTGAGGTTAGAAAGAGCCTGTAACAATGTTTTAAACACTTTAGTGTATTGGACACCTAACTGTAGTGAAAAGCTGATTTTTCTTTTTGTCAGTGCTGAACCAGTGACCCAGTAGAGCAGTCAAGGAGATACTGAAGCTCTTTTATTGTGTAGATACAAAATTTAGGCCAAAGCCACTTCACAGACTTAAAAATCATCCTTTTTTCCTCCCCTATAGACAGGGAGTGTTATATTTTCATTCCCTCAGATATGAGTGTGGAGTTCTCTAGAAGTCTTTTAAAACTTGAATTACTAAAACAATTGTTTGGAAGATTTTTTTAATGAGTATCAATGGTGACAATAAAGCTCCAAAGAAGATAGGATAAAATATGAGACATGTGTGGGTTGGCTGATTTAAAATACCTTTGCTCAACAGTTTAAGTATGTGGTTTGCTGGCAAGCCATTTTATAGACCCCTTCCTTGCTTCTCAGAAGGTCTAAATTTAGGAATGCAGTTAATGTGAAATTAAGAGCTGTCCATGCTTAACACACATCTAAATACAGAGAATAACCAAGGAGTAGCAGTTGAGCTAGAGGAGACTGGGATAAATATAAACTGAGTGTTATGTGGATGGATGGACTGTGCCAAACATGGTGGGTGAATCTTCAGGGTACAGTTTCACGCCTCACTTGACACAGTCTAGGTGTGTGGCATTGCTGAAGGGGACTCTTTCTTGTGCTTAATCCTGACTCCAAGCTGGCTCCTTGGATCAGATCATGAGTTTATGTAGTTAAAACAGTTCCATTTGGCTAAGGGGATTTTTCAGCTGGTTTGTCTGATTGTACAACAACTTGGTTCAAGAAAGGTGCTGGGGAAGACATGTGGTGTATCCTGGAAGTAACAACCATCTGCTGGACTGGCTGACCGTGCACCTGCAGCGTATTTCTGTATTTAACATGAGTCTGGAGGGAACAATCTGTTCATGTACATCTGAACTGTCGCTCTTCTGCAAGGGCAGCTGGAGAGGGCAGAGAGCACTGCAGCAGTTCCCAGCCTGCTGTCCAGCCTTCCCGGCTCTGAGTCACCCCCACAGTGAGTGAGGTGTAGGAAGGGAAGGAATGCCCTTTGGAGCAGTGGCTGGGGCCAAGCCTGCTGCGAGTGTCAGTCTCTGCTCCAGAGCAGGTGAGGTGTGCTTGAACATGTCCTGATTTGCCAGCAATGCACGTGGGCAGCAGCTCACAGTGGCGAGCGACGGTGGCTTCTGACTCGCCTTGTTTCACCAAGTCCCAAAGTGTGCCGAGGTCAAGGTTCTGATTTCATGTATTGCAGTTTTGACCTGTGTTATTCCTACATGAACACTTAAAAATTCTGGCTAAAGCTAGGCTTTTATCCCTTAGCCTGAAATCCACTGGCATGAGTTTCATGGGTACATATCTGCAGAAACTGGCCTGTGCAAATGATGGTGTCCAGACTAGACTGTTAAGTAAAGTGGATGGAAACCTCTCAGAGCTGGTCACCTACTTCAGACATACAGGAAATTTCAGGAGTTGTAATAATTGACAAAAAAATATCTGACCTCTTCAGAAGGTCTTTCCCTCATTTCATGAGGGAGGAATAAAAGCAATTGAATTAATTATGCTAATTATTGCAACTCATCAGTGAAGCTGACATGTGTAAGCAGTGAGCTGGTCCTCCCTGTGATGTACAAACTCTAATAGTTTATTTCCTTTGTCTCTCTCTCTGTCACCAGTAGTGAATTCATGCGCATTTTCACCCTTGCATAGGAAAAGGGTTGCCTGACAGCCTTCTGTGCCATGTGAGAGATGCAGGAGCTTTCCTTGTTTCAAGAGTTTACATGTTGGTGTGGACAAAGTCTTTGTGAGTTGGGTAGGAATTTCTGAGAGTATTAATCCTGAGTGCATCTGTGTAGTACAAGCCACATAAGAGATCCCGTGGAGAGATTTGTATTTCTGTTAGCATGTGTAAATTAGGTCAAGAACAAAAATATACACTGATTTTTGTTTTGGGGGGAGTGGGGTAATTCAGCTGAACCATAAGAATAGCTTGAAGGCTGTATGTTCAGCTGTATTTCAGCCTGACCCTTAAAAAAAGCACCGAATTATGTTGGTTTTCCTATGTAAAACCAAACAAGATAACAACAACAATCCCCAAACTCTTAATTCTTTATGTTTTGCTATTCAGAGTTTTAGGAATTCACTATGGTCATACAAAATATTGTTCTGTTTTGTGGAGGGATATTTTTTCTTTTTGTATAGGGAAAAGGAGGACACAACCCGTGGCTCTTAACTGTGCTTCAGTGCCTCCAGTAGTTCAACTTGGCAAGGTAACAAAACCACTGCAGAACTTAAAAGGTAAATAATGCTTTTGAGAAAAAAATATTTTTAAATGCCATGGTGATTAATCAATCTTTCTCTTTTTTTTTCTCTTTTTTTTTTTTTTTCTTTTAATTAAACCTTTTTTTCACCAAAACCCAGTGTTGCAGATCAGGTATTCATGTTCAGGTTTGCCCTTTTTAGTAATGTGAGTGTACTAAATGGCAGATGGGAACGTTGATGATTCACTGAATATATTTATGTGTAAACACTACCTCACCAGAAAACAGCTTACCAAGAGGGATATGGAACTTAAAATTTGTAGTACAAACACAGTGAGCTCTTGCTGTGAGAGGACAGATGGGAGAGCCCTCTGTGATGCCTGTCTAACCACCTGAGATGTGCCTTTCTGCTGCTCTTTGTGCTTTCTGGGCACTGCCCTTCCAGTCATGGCTAATAACAGCACTTACAGGCTGTCCTGGTTTTGCATATCCACAGCCAAGTCAGCCCTGTTTACCTGTGATGTGCTTTTTCTGATTCATGAGTTCTCACCTGTGTGTGACCACTTATCTCCTGCCGGCAGAGATGAAAATGTTCTTTGCTATGAAAAACTGCTGGGATTTTGTCATCCTCTTCCTGCTGTAAATCTTTGACCACTTCCAGCAGCTCCAAGGCAGCCCAGGCAGAAGCTGGCATTCACCACCTCAAATACTCTGCTATGCAATCTGAATACATTTGAAAAATGCCACTTTTAGTCTCTTGAGCTTTACTTTCAGCTGCTTCTCTCCAATCATGATAGCCATAAATCATGTTTAGCATAATCTCATTCCTCATTTTTATTTTTAGTGCTTGACTCCTGAAAGTGTGGCTTAGAAAAATAATTTTAAAAAGAGTCAAATGCTCAGTAAAATGTCCTTCAAAATAAAAAAAATTTAAAAAAAATCTGTCCTTCCAACAGTATTGTTAGGCAATTAAATTAGTTTTGGTTTGACCTTCAAATGCCCAGTCTTGCTGGGCTGTGCCTGATATTTGGCTATTCAAGGAGTAAAGGAAGAGCAGCACAAGAACTTGACAGACGTTTTACAAGCCAAGTGTCTTCCACTTCATCCTGTGGGTGGGACTTGGGCAGCACTTGTGTGACTTGCAGTTGACAAAAGTTGATGGCAAATTAGCAATTTAAAAATTTATCACTGTAATTATCACCTGTTTTATTTCATCATCTCCACCCTTTGGAAGAGATAAAAACCCCCAGCATTCTCTGGTTGTTCTCATAGAAATGATTACAAGTGATAAAGTTAGTTATTTAGTACACCAGAGTATAGAAATACTGAGATCACTGTGCATAAAAACATAACTCATTTAGTCCTTTATCTTTACTTCAGGAAGACTCTGACCAGTGTTGTAAAGAAGCCTGGGTTAGTCACAGCAGTTTAGCTGTTTGAGCAGTGATTCATTTGTACCCATTCTTAGTTCTAGCTGTGGTGTTGCTAATGAAAAGCTGACAGCTGAAATTAGAGGACAGAGGTGGGAAGGACTTTGGCCAGCAAGGGAGCAGCAATCTACAGCTGTGCAGCCTGAGACAGAAATTGTTCACCAGTGATTTGATTACTCAGCAGTCTGTGTAGATTCGCAAGCCTTTCACAGGAACCGAATTTCTGAACAGAATGTAGACAAAAGTTTCCTTCAGTGTAGGACAAACCCCCTTAACACTGTAGTAGGGTTGAGACAGGGCACAGGATCTGTGCCACAGTTCTGTGTTGGACTGCTGTTAAAATGAGGTGCATAATTCATGCTCAGCACAGGCAGCTGAGACTATGACTCATTTGTGCCTCGTTAAAATATTAAACTTCCAGGCCACTTCAATTACAAGGCTGGCAAGACATACAACCTGATACAGTAAAATATTTATCTGTGTTATCCAGGCAATGGCAAAAGAATCCAGTCATTACAAAGAAGGCTACTTGTGATTAATTACTTAATTTGTGTCTTTAATTACTTTGACTACCTAGGAGTAGAAGGAGCTGCAGTTGCATGGGCATTCCACTTACTTACTAAAGTATTTTGGAGATGCATGAAAGCTTTGTATCTTCAGGAATTTAAGTCTTTGAAGTATTTGTGCATGTGTAAGCAACTGTTACTCTGAAGGAGGGTGGAAGATAAGAGAACCTGGACAAACTTACACTTCTGTAATGGCAAAGATTAAAGATGAATTCTAAAAGAGAATTTGAAAAATATCTTGAGGTATTTCAATTTTGAGGAGGGGGAAATACTAACAGTGCATTTAATAAATGCACTCAAATAGCACATGTTCAGTAATGAAGCTCTACTGATTAAAGACTAATTTAAATGTTCTTGATGATTAGGTCTAATGTAACAGAATTAGTACTTCTGAATTGCTAAAATGAGAATCTTGTCCATGAGCATTCTTTTTAATCTAGCTGGTAGCAATAGTTGGATTTTACATGCATTGTATCACTGATTAAAAATTCAATTTTTTTGTGTTTATGTAGGCAGCCCTGTTGAACTCTGCTTGCAGACAACAGATGTACCTTGCAGTGGACTTTGCCTGGAACTGGATGCATGCAAATGGCTCTCTCTATACGTGAAACTGTAGAATGCACTGAAAAATCTGAGTATTCCAGCTCGTGTTTCCCTGCATAATGAAGTCACTGACTAGTATGATCAGATTATAAAAAGGCTTCTTTGGTGTTTATATAATACCTAGGTTCAGCTGAACTATTTTTAATCAGGAATTCATATTGTTTATCGTGTATGTTCATTTATATCCTTTCATCATGCATCTGCATACATTGTGCTGACCTTTTCTGGAAACCCTGCAGGATTTTTGTAACAGTTCAGCCGAAATTCGATGTGAACTCGATCAGCTGTTCCAGGCTGAGTAGGATCTCAGCAACACAGCTCACAGGGTGAAGAGCTTTTGTGAACCAGGGTACAGAGAGCTTTTCTGTGATACTCAATGCTTTTCTGCTGGAACAGAATGTTAATCTATTTATTTTGTAAGGATATTTCATTTTTCATCTGTTTTTAAAGATGGTGACCAGAGACTGTGGAGTTTTGGCAGCTGTTGATCTCTGAGCTGCAGCATGGCAAGACTCAAGTTGCAAGTCAGTGTTTTTATCTTTTTGTTTTGATCGTAAAGTTAAGTAGTGGTGTTTTCTAAGGCCTCTGGCAAATACTGGTGAAGAATGACTGCTCTTGGGTGTGTTGGCTACAGAAGTGATTTGCAAATCTTCCTAACTTTCTGCAAAGGTTAAGGCTTCTTCAGTGTGTATGATGTCATGTATTAGAGCAATCTTGATCAACTTTTTCAGTCTATTGCCTTCTTTCTCCAAATTTACAAGTGGATTTTAGTCACTTACATCTTCATTCTAAGTGCTAACTTGCACTTTTTCATCCATCTCCTCAAGACATAATCCACAGCTTCTAACACGTCATCCTTCACAGCAATGTTTGCACCCAGTCCTTTCAAATATACCTAGTGATTCTTTCTGTAATTCCCTGAAGTTATCTTTGCAAAAGTTGTGATGCTTATGACTTTATATCAGAGAGGAGGAGGAGCAGAATGAGCTGGGAAATCCTGTGCATGTGGGTGGTGAAAATTTAGTGGCCAGGAGCAAGTGTTAAGGTGTCTGGCAGCACAGTGAATGGCAGGGATTCCTCACCTGGAATGTGAGCCTTTCTGCTGTAGATCTGGACACGTGTAATTTGTGTTTGCTTGCAGTCCTAGATACTGCTGCTGCCATCTGGGAGCGTGGAGCCCAGGGCCTGTTTTTGTGCACTCATCTAACGACTGGTGTTGGTTTAGGTTTGGGGTTGGTTGGCTGGGGGTGTTGTTTGTTTGTTTTTTAATGTGCACCACATCCTTAGCGGAGAGATGATCAATATTTAAGGAATGTAGCAACTCCTAAACTACCTCCACTTGGAGACAGAAGTTACCACAATAAGAGTGTGTGTTGTAGGGAGTGGAATGTGCAATATAATTGACATACTCCAAATTACTGGCCTCCACCCCAGCTTGAGACAGCAATAGCTGCTGTGGAACTACAAGGTGTCAAGCTTCTGCTTCCATTCGTCCCTACCTTCAGGAAGAATTTATCACTGGGCATGGTAGGTACTCCTGGAGATGCTCATGTCTGCGATGTTGCCCTGGCCAGGGCTGCTCCTGCTAGGCTGTCAGCTGGTGATCTCAGGCAGCAAGATAGTATGGGCTGCTCCTTGAATTCCAGACTATGTCCTGTTTCTTCACCAGTCAAGCCTGAGAACCCTTACTAACAAGCTGTAACAAATGCCATGTAATTTGTTCTTCAACTGTTGTTTATTTTTGTGTTCATCTTTAGTAGCTTTGGCTTGGTAAGAGTCTAACTCAGTCATCACTAAGTATTAACAATGGAAAAGAGGATGCAAGGCTGGGCTTGGGAGGCAAGATTCCCTGGAATACACAAGTACAGAGAAGAGAACATTAAATAGTAAGTTAAATACTCAAGCCTACGCTCTGCTGTATCTAGCTATTTCTCCAGCATATTACTGCTTTGATCCATACTTAGAGTTTGCCAATCAAGACACATTTTATGACAAGATAACATTTTACTTACTTTTTTCACGTTCTTGCTCTGACTGGGACTTTCTGCTTCTCTGTAAATGTTTGGCCTAAAAGGGTTGAATTAATGTCTTCTCTTTAGACAGATGCTGCCATTTAGAAGTGTTATCTGAAAGACATGCAATTCTTGACCTCAATTAAGGCAGTACAAAGTTCTCACAGCTGAGTGTGATAAGCAGTTATGGTTCTATGATACTGAATTTGCTGTGATGTATCATTCAGCATTAACACAAGGCACATCTTGTTTGATAATTTCTCAGAACCTCAACACATCAGCCTGTTCCGTCTTCTCCTTCCTCCCCCCCCTCCAAATCTAATTATAGTGGCTTCCGCTGCTGTCTATCAGTCTTGATGATTGTAAGTGGAGGCAAGTGCAAAGATCTGAGTTCTACCAATAACCAGACTTTATTTTTCAATCTCAAAGCTGCATTCATTACCATTTCTCAACCCCCAAAGCTGGGGATGGATCCCCAGATGAACAACGTGATGAGCGTCCTGCTCAGAGCCTTCAGCTTGCATTGGAAACCTTGGGGCTGTAGAGCAGGGAGGTGAAAGCTGGGACCTTGGAGAAACTTGCATTTGAGACAGTGTGAGACAAGGCATAAAACACCGGCAGGTTGATCAGCTCCAGCCTGGGCCACGTGGGATTGACAAGGGGGCGAATGGATCCAGAGGAGCTCAGTGAAACTGCGACTACTGATATTCCTATGTGGAGAAAAAGGGATAATAGCTGAGCAGATGGTTTTTATCTGCCACTTGCATCACTTCTGGTTAATAAAGGGAGTTGTGTTTTTACATTCTTTAATAATTTTTTTTCTACATACATTGTAGATTAATACATCTAAGCAAAAATAGCATTGCAGTTATAACTATGAAACTGTATCTATAATTTTGGAACCTTACTCTTGTTTCCTTCTGCCTTTTTGTTAGGAGACTTAGGCTGAACAAATCAAACTATGCAATCCCTTGTGGTCTGGCTGGATTCATCCATGCCATTAGGATTGCTTTTCTTAGCCACAGTTAACAATGGTGTGATGGATTTTATAAAATTTTATTAAGTTGAAATGCATCAATAGCACTAATGATAAACAATTGTGGTATTTTAAGAAGAACAATTTCCAGCACTTACTGCACATGCCAACCTATGGAGCTTTTGGGCAACACTTCACTGTGTAGCATGAAAATGGGGAGTAGCTGTCCCTTACAAACATGGTTGTGCCATGGCACAGACTTATGGAAACTAGTCTTGGGTATCTGTGGTAAAAAAATATATTAGCAGCATTACAATCATCTAGATTAAAACTCCTCTTTGACTGATGACTGTTGCTTAAGTCTGTGCTGTGGGCTAGTGTAAATCAGGATAAAGTGGCTTGGATTGGCTGTGGGGAAGATAGGAAGGGGCTTTCTTGTTGATGCAAATCATGGAACATGGCGTGGTGCCTCCTCCCTTCCTCTCCTGAGCACGTTAGGCCTGCTCCTGGCTTAGGATGATAATACAAAACTATAGATAGGATGTATAAGGATTTGCTGGAATTCAACTTTCTCCTACATCTGTGGAAAAAGAAGGCTTCAGTTAAAACCCAACTGTGGCCTTGCACTACTTCAAGGGAGCCTATAAAAAAGATGGAGAGGGACTTTTTACAAGGGTATGTAATGAGAGGACAGGGGGGAATAGCTTCAAACTGAAAGACAGTAGGTTTACATGAGGTATTAGGAAGAAATTCTTTACGGTGAGGGTGGTGAGGCACTGGCACAGGTTGCCCAGAGAAGTTGTGGATGACCCATCCCTGGCAGGGTTCAAGGCCAGGCATGATGGAGCTCTGAGCAACCTGGTCAAGTGGAAGGTGTCCCTGCACAGGGCAGGGGAGTTGGAACTAAATTATCTTTAAGGTCCCTTCCAATCAAACCCATTCTGTGATTTTATGATCTTTGTCTCCGGAGAGAAAAAAAAAAAAGGAGGATACCTTTTAATGCCTAACTGATAGTGTTGTCTACCTTAATTAATGATTACTCATTAACCAGTACTAACAGTATCTTTAACTGAACTTTTCCCAAAGAAATGATTAATTGCTGTTCACAGTGGACATCAGTATTCTACATTCAGCAGAGAGACAGCAGTAGTGTCTTTCTGCCAGGTAGCGAGGCTGCAGAGGATGTGGGTAGCCTGAATGCAGATTATGGTGTGACTTCTCCTTTTGGATTTCCCAGTATTGCATTATTTTTTCAGTCAGCTTGAGCTTGTGCAAAAACTGTATAAGCAGCTTGCAACATGGATGTGTTCATGACCTCCTTTGGGTAACCAAGTTAAACATAGTCTTGAGGAAGAACAGCAGAACAGTTGCAAAGCTGCATATGGCATCATAAGACAAGGAGGTTTGTGCTGTGCTAAATTGGGGGAGGGAAGATGAGGAGTTTCTTAATAGACCTCTGTCCTGATCAGATTTCAATGATGGTATTTATTTTACAATACCTACTTCCTGGAAACGCACAGTGGACCTTGGATCAGACCTGATTAGTTTGTCCCCAGTTCTTCTTGACCCCATCAAATGGGATGGATCTTTGCACTTTGCCCAGTGCTGTTTGAAATGACTGGAATTCAGCACATGGACAAACAGACTCCCCCACAAAGGCAGCTGCCGATACATTGGACTCTTCACTTCCTTTTTCAACTAAAAAAACCCCACCACTTTCCTGAAACATCAATATTAATTTTAGATTGTAACAATATAGAGTTCAACAAACATAAGAAGGATAAAGTAGTGTGAATAACTCTTTAATTTTGTAACAAGCTGTTCACTAAGGATTTAAGTGTGAAAATCATCTTAATCGCAGTGATAAGTATTTATTTAACTCTCTAATATTTATGGTTTGATCTACAAACACTGACTTGATGTTAAAGAGCTTACCAAAACCCAGGTAGGTCAGTCTGATAAATGCTGACGTGAAGTGAACTTGCATGAGGTTGAAGAAAATAAGAGCTTCATCTGATCTTTATGCAACATATGAACTTTATGATTAGGACCATACAGTGTAGTGCTTAATTTGCCAGTACAGATGGAGAAAAATATTAGAGATTAATTCAGGGCAGTCAAATTCCTGTTTTTTCAGGATATATTTTTTTTAAATGGCTAATCACAAAACAGTATGATAACTAGAAAATATTAGGAATCCCATCTGCCCAAAGATGTGTTGGCTTAATCTCTGCATTTGTACCATGCTTCTTTATGCAAACTTAATGGAATTACAAAAAAATCTTGCAAAGTGCAAGCTTATATAATCAGCATGCTATTGTTGCCTGAAGTAGTAAGATGCTGTAGATGGGATTGAGTTAAATCAATGTTATGGAAAAAAGATTTCATAACCAAGCTAACACAGAGGTTAAAGATTAATTAGTTGGAGTAACTCTAGAACTCCTTTATTTTAAAAAACCCCCAACAAACCAACACAAAACAAAACAAGACCCCACAAAACAATGCAAAAGCAAACCCTCAGCTCCAACTTCCCGTGGTTACAGTCGTGTCAATGGGTGAAAAAAACACCCATGTAACTGAGATGAGAACCCAGCTTTGTTGTGCTCTACTTAAGCTGCCCATTGACTGACACACAGAGGATGGCAGAAACACATTCCATACAGCATCAAATGAAAGTGTTGTTCACTGACCACCTGGTTGCATTGTGCTGTATCTGTTACCCACCTTTAATAAATGGCCTCTGTCAAAGTCTTCAGTTTAGCTTTAATGAGAAATCAGATACCTCAAAACACCTCAATTATTCAGCTCACAATTACAGGGGTTGGTATGAAGACTTTATTATTGTATGAAAAGGCATTGTAATAGCAGGAACAACCTCTCTAGTTTTTAAGATTATATTGATTTGGACAACTGTGAAATACATAATGAGTAATCTTACCAGGTTTACGTGCAAATTACAGAACATGTAGCTGCAATAAGAGGGCTTATATTCCTGATATGCTGGACCAAGAGTAACCCAAAAATTATAAATGTGACACATACATCTTATGTAAAACAGATTATAATGGAAAATCCAAGAGTGGCATTGTGTGATCAAGCTCTGCCTAGGTGGAAAATTATGAAATTTACATATAGCTGGTAGAAGAAAGGGAGGCATGGCTACATCTGCCTCACCTTCTGCTAGCCGTGACTAGCTGGCAAGTTGTTCAAATGTGATGTATTCTGGGGTTTGCCTTTCTTACGAATAGTGAAGGTCATGAACAAGACAAGTGTACTGTTTTTAATCAGCTCCAAAATTCCTTGATTTGTTCCTGTTATGCTGTAGAAAGAATAAGTACATTAAAATATTAATGTACCCACATTCTTTTGGGAGATCAAGATAGCCTTCATTGAAGCATCATATGCCTTTGCCCCCTTCTGTAGCTTATACTTAGAGTCTCTTTAGGTTCTTTGTGGTGGAGGTAGTACAGATACTGGTTGTCACACTGCTTTTGTGTCACAAAGGAAATAAACACATCCAAAAATAGTTAAAAACAAACCCTTGACAAATCCTACATAACAGAGTACTTCTAAATATTAGAATATCATCTCCACCTGAAAATGTTTATGAACTATCACTTTTTACATGTCCATCCCCAGTAAATCTATTTTGACACCGTCTTGGTGTCAAGGTGTTTGGTTGGGCTCAGCAAACAATTGGAAAGCACATGATAAATAAGAATTAAGTATTAAATGGGACAAAAATACATTGCCACAGAGGATGCCCAACTATGCTGGCCAATTAAATTGAGCAGCAGCAATCCACCAAGTGAGCTCCATCTGAAATGCAGAGCAGGGACGATGCAGTACACGTGTTCTTGACAATCTCACTGTATTAAGACCCAGTCTGACGCAGGACTCAGTAGATGGAATGATGGGACCATAGCCAGCCCCAGCATTAGATATGATATGATAGATATGAGCTGTCTTCTCTCTTCCCCAGTATTTTTGACACACTGATAGTTTTGTACACTGATTTTGTGTAGCTGTGTCTTCCATGTCACAGGGCCTCCTTGGCTATGCCTTGGCTTGCTCTGAGGACACCCCAGAAGCTGAGTGTCAAACTTTATTTTTTACTTTATGTTGGACAGAACTTCAAGCACTGCACAGGAGTTGCCTCACTGGAGCCAGAGTTTCTTCTTCTGTCTGTGTCTAACTGTATAAAATTCCCTTGGGCAAAATAACAAATGCAATAATGCCTGGTTATAAAATGTTTACTTGGTCTCATTTAGGCTTGCAAAAATTTTGGAATGAAATATTAACTTACACAGCTATGTAACAATCCAACTTGCATCATACCTAATGACTCCTGATTAAAAAAAACCAAACAGCAACAACAACCAAAACACCCTTGGGGTCAAACACTGCTACTTCAATGCTATTTTTATTTACTTAGGAAAAAATACATTTAATTTAGTCTCTTTTACAGTAGTAATTTAAAAAATGCCCCTAAAACAACTCAAGACCTTAACTTGGCATCCTGCAGTCTTGTTAAACAGGTACTCTCTACAATCTGATGCCAACTCAAGCTAGTAGAAGGGAGAAGAAAAGTGTGCATCTATCGTGAGCCTGAAATTTTTGGTCATGCTTGTGACACTTTCTCCAAGGCCTATAATTTTTTTTAATATGAAAAAACGTAGCCTTTCATCCAATGGTTTAAATATTAGAGAAAATGAGCAGAAATGACAACTCTGTATTGTAGAGCCAAGGGAACTGGCAAGGCTGACTTGTCTGCAGCTGGCTGATCTTGGTGAAGGGATCGGGCGGTGTAAGCAACGGAAAGGAGGTTGTCAGGGGGATGAGGTTCAGTGTCAGCTCAGTTAAAGCCTTTTTACATAAATTCAGGAATGTGACAAGTGTTAAAGTCAATGCCACAATTTACTTCCTTTTTAACTCCTGCTTCATGTTACCCTGAAGTGTCCTTAAAAGAACTGAAGTGCAAACAAAAGCATCTTTGACTGAAAGGTCAAATAGTCTGATAACATTTACTTCCTGGAGAGAAATGACAAAAGGAAAGTGGCCTGGGTTTTACATTTTGTGTGTGATAAATGAACGCAAGTCTTCAGAAGGAACTCGTGTGTCTGAAAGATTACTGAAAATAGATATTTTAAAAAGCATTTCTACCATTGGGTGACTATGGGAAAAACATGAGATCAGCTTGCCACTGAAGATCAAGGGATTTTGACAAGCATGGTATCTCCTGAGGAGCATCTGGTGGAGATGGAGTAACTGATACTGTCCTTTAAATGTAAGAATTTACTTGGAGAATGGAGGTGATTTTGCCTCTCTTAGAGAGGTTGCAGTAGAAACTACTGTTAGAGTATTTTGGAAGGTTTAACTGTTGTAATGAAAATGTTAAATGTTCTGATGACAATGATGCAAAAATCCTTCTCACCAGGGTATTTGACACTCTAAAGCAGCTCAGAATTGAAGGTTAAATGTAATTTTTTCCCCAGTCCTAGAATTTCCTCCCTTTTGTGTTTTGTTTTGGGTTTATCTTTTTCCCCCCTTTCTTTATTGCAGATTATAGAAAACATAGTTAGGTTCTTGATGCTTCTTTAAACTGTGACTTTTCCAAATCCAATGCTAACTACTTAATTCACTTGAGATGCTTTCTGTATTTATGCTCCCCTGAGTATATCCCCTGTTTCATTTTATGCATCTTCCAGCAGCCTATGCTCTGCATGTTCCCATCTTTGTAGTTCCTTGTGGCAGTTTAGTCTACTTTCATGTTTCCTATCATGCTCTTTTCTTTTCCTTTTTTTAAAATAAAATTTTATATAATTCCCCAAGTAGCCAGTTGTTTTTTCTGAGAGGCTGGAAGCAGTAGTTGTTTTCTGTGCTGTAGAATTTCTGAGATTTCTCAGGCTATTTTCTTGTATTTGCTGTCTGTATGACAGAGATTATGAATTGTAAAGGCCATTTTGTTTTTACTGTTGTCAGCACACGAGTGCATCCTCCTAACCCTTTTTTCTCCAACCATCTGGCATCTGCAGCCTCAGTTTGCTACAATGAAAGCAAGCGGGGAGAGCTGACTGAATCTGGTCATGACAAATAAGCACCTTTTTATTTGCCAATCTTTGACCCAGACAGAGGTTCAAAAGCATTCCAAAACTTGCTGTTTCCTGACTCCAGAAACCAATTTTTCAGTTAGCTGGTGTTTACAGCTCCAAGCCTGGATTCCATTACGGTTGTGACTCGTGGACTCCTTGAATGTCTGCACTGCATTTCCTCCTCGCAGCTATGCTTGCAGGCAGAGTTGGAATGCAAAGATGTGCCATTGAAGGGCAGAGTATGACAATGACAGTGGCTTAATCACTTCTGGAAGTGTACCCAGACATGAAAAACGGTACCTGCCTCAAAAGGCTTTTGAGGAGTTTATGACTAACACCTGACTGGAACCTTGCAGCCACGTCCAGTGTTCAGATCCAGCCGGTGTGGATTAAGCATCTCCTAGCCTCTGCAGTAACCTGTGTACTGTTGAGGATAAACTTGTACTTGTCAAAGTGGCTGAATATAAGAGATATGTTTGTTTATTACTCTGTCACATTCACACTTCAGTAATAACATGTTTTCCCTTCTTACTGACAGGAATAAGCCTAACCTTATTTTTCTGTGTTTTATGTCTGTAGGTTTTTATGAAGGTAAGCGGGAGAAAATTCCAATATTTACTTATCTGCTCCAGCAATCCTTGACATCAATTAATCACCTAATTTTACCAATGTTCGTATCTGTATCTACCAGTTAATAAGCACATTAAAATGTATTTTTACAATGATCAATAGTGACATCCCTGTCAGTATTTTTGTGATGCTGGGAGGTATTCAGTCAAAAAACATGTAAACTTCAGAGAAATTATTAAAAAGGCCACAAAGTGAGAGTTGCTTATATTAATATTCTGCCCTTTTTTGCATTTGTAGTAGTAAAATGACGAACTATATATAATGAAAGCTCATGAAGCTCAGAGATTGAGTAATTCCTTCCAGAAACTGGAATATAATTTTTTAAAATGAAAACCAAAAATCACTTTTTTTTAAAAAAAATGGAAACAAAAAATCACTTGTCTGGGCTTCAGAGTTATCGACCTAATAAAACACTGCTGCTTTTCGTTGTTTCCTTCTTTTTGTTTGCATGGCACACATGTACATGTGGATTTGTACTAGAAGGGATTCTTTAGAGGCTCAGACTGGGTGCCACAGCTGGCTTCTCAGGAGCAGTACGGTTCCTTCATTGTGCACGCTTCCTAGGACCTGGGTTGTCCATGGGAAGGCCAGGAAATGAGGAATAGGGGTGGGTCTTTGCTACGAGCTCATTCAGCAGAATGCTAAACCACAGCTTCCTAAGCTCTAAGACAGTCACTGACAAAGAATGAATGCTTTGTACGGCTGCTTCCCCATGTGCAATTCCTTTCTGCAGGATAAATTGCCTAATTCATCACTTGCCTAACATAATTGCTGCAGTCCCTCACTGGATGAGTCAGATTTCTGAATAGTATTCCAAACTGTGCAGTGTGGACAAAGTTAAGATACGTAAAATTTTCTAAAAGTTAATTATAATTCATATTCTTAATCTTGGAATGATACATAAACAAGGCTTCATTTTGCTGTTGAATATAAAAGATTTAAATGTGTCCTTAATTATGGCCTAAAAATTGTCCTTTTTCTACCTGAGTATTTTGGAGCAAAAGTTTGCTGAGAATAACTCCAAACCCAGAGTTGTTTGTATGAGATATATGGAAAGAAAAAACCCAAACCAACATAAAACTCAAGTTCTGCTGATGCTGGTAACACTTCAGAACAGCTCGAGCTGACTGCATAATGATTACTGAATGCAACTGTCAGGTTTAACCTAGGAATAAAAATAACAGAGACAAAAACCTGCCCAGACTTGGAACTACTTATGCAAGATGTGTCCTTTTTGTCAAAAAGGTCAGCAGTTTACTTCTCTTTTGTTTTGTTTTCCTCAAATAGAACACGATGGTATTATTTGGTTGTTTGCATTTTTAAGTTCTCAAATTAAATTTATCTGCAATAACAACTTTGTTTGCTTCCTGGAATGGAGGTTGGGATTTAATTTTGTTGATGGTACAGTCATCTCTGAAGCCTCATTGTCTAGGAAACGGTAGACTAGCTTTACACATGGCATGGTTAGTATGTGAAACTGATATGTTTTTCAGTCCACATATTACAATTTGAACATTTTTTTCCTTTTTCAGCACAAAAGACCTTCTAGCATGTCTGCTTGTTAAGGTGGTTTCAGCTGCTGCTCTTCCTTAAGAACGCAAACAGAGTTAAAATCACTTGCAAAGCCATTCTGCTCAGTGTAAGTATTTTAATAGTTGAAGTAGGCTGAGGAACAGCCTGGTCAGGCCAGAGAGGGCTGAAGAAGGTCTGGCAATGTTCCTCCATAGCCTGTTCAGGGATTACAGAGAAGACAGGAGCAGACTTGTGTCTGACAGGCACAGTGAACAGACAAGAGGCAACAGTCCTGTATGGCCACAAGGGATGATGCAGTTACACAGGAGGCAAAAAATGCTCACCCTGGAGTGGTTTTGTGGAGGTGCAGGTTCTCTGGACGGGGCTGTAAAGTCTTTTCCCTCAGCTGCTTCTGCACTGGGGTCAGGTGTCTGTGTAGGCTGGAGACCATCACAGAGTTATTTTGGAGGTAGATAATGATGTTTGTGGCTGCTGGGGAGGGGTGAGAGAGAAGGAAGAAAACTGGAGAAGTTGATCTATAAAAAGCATGCACAAGGGACTTTCAACTCGAAGGACGAGACAAAATGCGCTGTTGCTGTCTGGGCCCAAAGGGTCTTTCTGGTGGTGCTGAGGGAACCTGTGGCAGCGTTCTTGTCCGCGTTCCCTGATTGCCCAACTTTAAGCAAAACACAGGGGTCAGGGGGAGTCGTGGGGCCGAGCCATGCTGCTCCCTGGTCACAGAACTACAGCACGGATCCACAAGCATCATCGAAGTCCAGCTGCTGGCCCTGCACAGGTCGTCCCCAAGAGTCACACCCTGTGCCTGAGAGCACTGTCCAAATGCATCCTGAGCTCCGCCAGGCTTGGTGCTGTGACCACTTCCTGGGGGAGCTGTTCCAGTGCCCGACCCCCCCTCTGGGTGAAAAACCTTGTCCTGATACCCAACCTAAACCTCCCCTGACACAGCTTCAGGCCATTCCTCGCTCGCCCCGGTCTCTCCGGCCCGCCTGCGGGGCGGGCGCACAAGCCCTGGGGCAGCTCCAGCCTGTGCCCCCTGGGCGGAGCGCGGCTGTCCCGCGGGCCGGCCCGGGATGCGCTGCGCGGGGCCGGCACTGTCCGGGGCCGCTGTCCCCGTGTCCCCGTGTGTTTGTGTGCGAGCGGGAGGGAGCGGGGGGCTGCGCGCTGCCCGGCGGGGGCGGCGCTCGCTGCAGCGTCAGCCCCACTCCCGGGCGGTCACGGCGGACGCG
>VZRL01003719.1:1430163-1449146 GCA_013397895.1 Origma solitaria | reverse complement strand
GGCGGACACCCGCCCCTCGGGAGCGCTGCTTGTGCCTCCTTGTCTTCCCTGTCCCCGCTCGGACAGCGCTACCTGTGCCACCTTGTTTTCCCTCTGCCCACAGGACGGTCCCGCGCCCTCCGCTGTGAAGAGCATGGCCGTGACTTTAGAGCAGGCCCAGCGGGTGGGCTATACCTGCCTGAAAGCACTCCTCAGGTTCGCTTTTATGGTCGCCAATAACCTGGTTGCTATTCCGTCCTACGTCTTATATTTAATTATGCTGCAGCCTCTCCGAATATTGGATAGTAAAAGCTTCTGGTATATCGAAGGAGTGTTATTTAAATGGCTTTTAGCTATGGTGGCTTCCTGGGGCTGGTGGGCAGGATACACAGGTAAGAATGTCTTATTATTTTAAAAAGTACTAATATGTTAAAAGTCTGTTTTCATATGGGGATGTATAGGGGGATATCTGAATATAGTATATGTGCAGAATGTTTTTCTTTCAGGTGTCTTACACAGATGTGTTTCTGGTTTGAGATGCTGTGTACTGAAACCTTCTTTAAATCATAGCTAGAACCTTAATATATTTTAAGTGTTTTGCTATCAGTATTTTGTCCTAGTAAAATGAGAAATATGACTTTTCTTTAGTATCTTGATCACTTTATTTTAGTGTTACATGAAAAAGATACATCTCTTCATAAGAGAGTTGATTTGTACTGTGCATGTAGCTGGCAGAGCTAAACTCTTCTGTTAAGTCTGTGCATCTCTAAATCATCTCCCTTTAGAAATATCAGGAGACAAGGCTGAGAAGTTTGACACGAAGTTCATGTCAGAAGAGTAGGTCTTCTATTCCTTGCAACAGTGACTGTCTTTTCTGCTGTCTCAGGATGGAGGGAAACAGAGGGAACCTCTTTCATTCAAGTAGCGATATGCAAAATTTCTCAACTGTATGACTCTTCATTTACTGTTAGCAGAGCTAATTACAGTATCTGTAGGGTTTTTCCCTCTGCATGCTTGCTTTGCGGTTATTATTGAACTTGTTTTTCCTTGTTTAGTATTCATAGGCTCATCAAGGTGATGGACTGAACTAAAATATTAAGGAAGGCTCTGGTCTTGTCCTCGAATGCACTGATTTTCATCCTGGCTACTGCACTTTGTGCAAGAAAATAGCCATCAGTTCTTTGTATGTACTTCGGAAAGGGAAGAAATTAATCTACTGAATGCAAAATATGAGCAGCCCTCCTAAAATTCTTTCCCTCTCTTCTGCCCAGGCTGCATCTGCAGGTCTTGTGAGAAAAACAAGGAATGGCAGCACTCAGCTCTGGAGTCTGGTCAGACTCCTGATTAGTCAGAAAGTCAGTGTTGACCCAGACGGAGTCTTGTTAGGCAACAAGAGCTGAAGCCTCTGTGCCAATGTGCCTTTTGGTACCCTGTCGTGTGCCTTTCCGAGATGCACAAAGTTTCTATGGATACTCTAGGTGAGCTTCCCGTTCTTCTTAAGGAGATGGTGGCAGCAGCAGCAAGCTGGTTTCTGATCTGTTGGGCTAGAACTGTCGCAACGTTGCACTGCTTCGAAACTGCCTTGCCTGGTACAGCTCAAGCTTATCCAGATACGCTGTTTAAAACCCTTTTTATATGTTTGTATTTGCTCATTAAAAGAAGTCCACATAGTGTTTGCAGTGGCAGGTACACTTGTAAAAGTCTGCTTTATGTCTTAAAGCACAAAGGCCTTCCAGAAGGAAGGATTGACTTTCAAGGTGTCGTGTGTATTATTAATTGGAAATGGAAAGTTTATGGTGGAAAGTTTATTTATTAACATAATGGTAATGTTAAATGGTAATGTGAAAGTCATACAGCATATGACCCCGAGGATTCACTGTGTTTACTGAATGTGCTGGTTAAAATTTATTGTCCCATGACAATTTTTGAAAGCCATTTCCTCAGGGTAGTTTCACTGCTGACTGCAGAACTGTGTGGTTTCTTTTGCCTACTGCTTGGAAGGTGGTCTTAGCATGATCTGCATATCCTAGAGTCTTCCTGAAGCATCTGTTGGTTGGTGTTGCTGATGTATCTTGACAATTCGAAATAATTTGTTTTACAGTCTTGAAATGTCTTAGTATATTTGTTTGACGTATTTACAAATTGCTATGCAGAAGTGTTTTATGGTATGGTGAATGGGTAAGGAGGCCCGTCTTTTTGCTTTTTACTATGAAGCATGGCGTTTGGGGAGGATTTTAAGCAAATGCTTGTATGAAATTTTAGTTTAAATGCATTTTATTGGACATAAAGGCGTTAACATGTTTTATACCAAAAGCTGTGAATTAGCAAGAACAGCTTATTTCTGTTTCCTTTCTTTAACCTTATCAGTACTCACTACCACATGCAGAACAAACCTGGAAAGTGTACCTTTCTGGCTTCAACATATGTAGACAGGGTAATCTACATGTCTTTTTTTAGATTAATAGATTTGTAAAAGACTGCCATTAGGTGCCCTGTTTTTAATAGAGTATGACATAACTAACTCATAACTGAAATACTGCTTTATTGGGGTTGGTGTCCAAGACTTGCAGTGGTGCATCTGAAAGAGATGTTGCTCCGGAATTCTTCTGTTTTAAATTCCAAAAAACTAAATCAAAGGTAGGCTTCAGTATGTTCAATCTTCGCGAAAGTAAATATAAGACAGTAGTTATGCATGGGTTCATTGAAAAGAATAAAGATGTGTCTTTTGAGTAGCAGAGTAGTTGGCGAGGGGTTTTTTTGTTGGTTTGTTCTTCTTTAAAAGGGCAACCAGGTAAATAAATTTACTTGCCTTTTAATTGGAGGGAATGTTCTGCTTCAGTTGTGTTGAAAGTGTGTTTTGGTTCTTTAGTTTATTTATTTTTTCCCTTTCCAAGCTTGGGTCATCTCTTGGGTAAGAGATGGGTAAGAAGTGACATAAATCATTTGTAATTAGGGACTTAAACGCAGCCTGCAAAACAGATTCGGGGTGGAATCTTTTTTTGCTCCTGTAATTTGTGTGTAATGTGTAGGAGAAAGCTCAACACCAAATGAAGAAAATATGGTGAGTGCTAGCTTATCCTTCTGGGCTTTGCTGCTGTTGCATAATTGTTGGTATATTTTATTGAATATAGCTGGAAGAGCTGAGGAAAAACTCATGAACTAGACCTGCCCTTCTCTTCCTTGCCCCTGTCTAAACCTTGGGTTTTTTTGTTAGGATCATAGAGGATTTATTACAGAAATTACCTGATCTGTATCTATATCAGTAGCTCTAATCTGTTCTTTTTGGTAAATGTAGGTGTTTCTGTTTGCAGATGCACTTGATGTTATGTAAAGAGATAGCGTATGACTGGACAAGCAAAATAAAGGAATGGGGAGAGAAATTTTAAAGGTCACGGTCCTCTCCCTAATCTTCTTCTTCTTAAGATGCAAGTATGAGAGAGAACTTGTGCATAATTGGTTTACTTTGATTTTTAAAGGGCAGAGTATGATAAATATCTCTGCTGTCCGAGCTCTACAGGGTTTTTTACAAAAATGAAAACTGAGTATCTTTTCATGAAGTGTTCAGATAGTCTAGCAAGGTTATTTTATCTTTATATGATTTCAGAAAGGCCTTCTTATAACTCATCTAAATCTCCTTTTTTTAAAGGCTTTTTGTATAAATGTGTTGCTCTTGTAGGAGCTGTTCAGCCAGGGCACCCAGAATCTGTATGTTAGTGTGATTTGAAAGGCACCTTTGAATAATACTTCCAAATATTTTCCTGCATTTGTTGGAAGATGCATTCTAAAAAAAGCAAGCTCGAGAGTGCTTGATCCTTTGTTGGCAAGTACCTTTTCCCCCTGTGCTACAATTTGTCATTTAATATATGAGTACACCAGATAGCACTACATACTGCAGCAGATGGGAGGGAGATGGAGCATATCTGTGATGGTGAATTTCTGATGACCTTTTGCTCACCTGCAAAACTAGTTTTAAAGCAACCATCTTGCAGATTTGATCTTCTTTGGTCAAGTATTGCAGACAGGTGTAATATCCCTGTACCTAATCAAATCACCAAAGCTAGGACTGCTAGAGAGAAGCCTGCCTTGCTTCATTACACATAGACAAACTGTTTTGTTGCCTCTCCTGCAGTCTAAATACAGGAATCGGTAGGAGCCTGGGATAGTGTTGTTGCAGTATTGCAGTTAGGAGTCTCTGGGCCAGCAGAGTAATCAGTTGGCAATGCAGTCCTGGTACTCAGGTGATGTTCTGCTCCACTCTGCTCCACGCAGCTCGGTCCCACTGTAGGGAGCGGTGCTTGTGCCCAGCCCGTGCCTCTGGCTGCGGGTGGGACGGAGCTGGCGGAGGGTGAGTGTCCTCTGTGGGCAGAAATCATCAGCTCTTCTGTCTGAGCACAGGGGAGAGAAGCCATGGGCTCTACAGGCTTCTGTGCACCTGGGGAGGGGGTTTCTTCGGAGCTGTGCCTGGAGTGTTTCATGCTCCAGCAGTGAAGAGGATACCTTGACAAAACCTTGTGTTTCAGTCTCTCAGCGCACACAGAGTCTTGCCGTGATATTGGATAGGTCAGTGGGCTGTGGGCAGCTGGAAGAGAGTAATACACCTGTTACCACACACAAAAAACTCTTAGTGCTGTCAGTATGCTTGCTAGTATAATGATGCAGTGCATAATTAAAAGTGAACTAATCTTATGGTGTTACTGTTCTGTGTCAGCCAGGATGGTGACTCATTTTAAAAAGAGTGTCTGTTAAGAATTGTCAGGTTTTGTCAAGTGAGAATTTCTCTTTCCTCCTCTGTTGTTCAGCCAAGTAAAGAAAACCTGAGGCTGATATTTTGATTTTTGTCGCCCTCTCCTCCCAAGTGAGTTAACTTTTATTGGCCGATTTATATATGTGATTAAGATGTGACTACTCCATAATTTTTTCAGCAGTCACACTTTCTTTTTCCTTCTAATGCAAAATCTTGTTTCCGTTTTATCTGTCAACAGCCTCAATTCCTCTAATCTTCTAAGAATGCAAATACTTTTGTCTTCCAGAGCTGTAAAAGGGACAGGTGGAGTTGCTGTAACAACACTTCCTCAGTGCAAGACAACACTTGCTGTCTGCACTGCTTCTCATGACAAGTCTGCCCCTCTCCTCAGGCAGGAAGTGCAGCAGAAGCTGAAGGACAGCAGATGAGATAAAGTAAATTTTTCATCCCAAATAAGGCAGGCAGTGTTATTTCAGGAGACCTATCTATGCCTCTAACCCTGTCATTGGTTCTACGCTCCTCAGTTCCTCCAGTGTGATTTTTCACTGGCAGTGTTTTAGTTTTGTGTCTGGTCACTGCTGTGAGGACTGGACAGGGAGAGGCATGGGGAAACAGCTTCTGTTTTTGAGGTCAGGCAGTGTGCAATGGAGAAGGAAAATTTTTCTTCTTAACGTTTTCATAGAATGTGCAGAAATACCTGACGTGACTCAGTAGGTTTGGGTAGCAACCTACCACATGTAGACTTTCCATTGGGTGTGTTGAATTTCTAGGCAATCTCTGACTGATATGAAGCTTTCCCCGATGTGTAGGTTATGCTGAGATCAGGAATCTTTGAATTCATCTTGCTGCTTGTAAGAGGAAGTTTGTGTGTAACTTTTGAACTGTCTGGATAAGAAAAGGTCAGAGTTGAATGAGTTGGGGACATGGGAGTTGTTTCCACCGTGGCCTCAGAACAAAGGCGCACTGCAGCTTTGTGTAAGAGGAAGGAATGTGTGCAGTGAACTTAGCGTCAGCTTCTTCGTGTATGTGGTGTGTCTGTAAAGAGTGCTATACAGAGACCCTTGTCCTTTCCTAATAACATGAGAAATCACATCAGGAAATCCCTGTATCTCCTTTTGGGGACATCGGTTACAGTTACCATACTTCTTTGTAGTTCATCTAATGTCAGCAAATGTAATCTAATGTGTCAAAAGCAGTAGAGCTCATAATTCATTTTTCTATGGTATCATTTCACTGCAAAGGGTCATTCCAGAAGATTAGATAATGAAATACTCTCTGAGTTTTATTTTCAGAAAGTTGCTGCCTCCTGGCACAAAACTTAGAGTAAAAGCAAGCTCTATTGTTTTTGTTGTTTTTTACTATGTAAGTACTTCTAAAATTTTAGTTTATTTGGGGTTTTTATCTTTTTTTTTTAAGAGCAGGTTAGTCTCAGCTCCTGTTTCACCTATTGTGGATAATACAAAAGCTACTGCAAGCATACCAAAGCATAGTAAAGATGAAATTATTGATGAATACCTATACAGAAAGATATGATTCTATACTTTCAAGTCCAGTAATGGCTGTGCAATGGTTCTAAATTAGCTCATGTGCTAACAGCCAAAAGAAAACAAAGTTTTAGGAATTCTGGGTTCTGTTCCTCCTTATGGCTGAGTTTGCTGTTCTTCTGGACCTTTGTTTCTAGCATATCTGCTCATACTAGTGTTATAACTTCTCCCTTCATTACTGAAAGGATATGACTAAGAATACCTGAGAGATGTGCTTCTGTTCTCTTCACCTTTTCCTGTTGTTTTCCTTGATGGTAGGCTTTTAGGAACCATGTGGAATAATTACGGAAAAGCTTCTGTCCAGCTCTGATTTGGTCAAGCAAAATCCTAGGGAGTTAAATTCTTTGTCCGCAAATTCTTTGCAGGGAAATTTTTTTTGCACTTGAACAGTGTCATCATGTGTATTGGAACGTGTCAGAGATGATTGCTTTACGTCAAAGATGCAATTTCTCATTCTCATTTAATGTAACTATTCTAAAGCATGGAAATTTTAGAGATTTTCAAGAAAACTGGATAAAAAAATTGAATGTTCAGTGTGGAGAAGAAAACCTATGTTCTCTGAAATTTTGTTCTGAGAAGTTACTTTTTTCAAATGAGACTCAGAAGAACAGAATACAGCACTTTCCCTTTTTCTGTCATGTGTCTGATAGGGATAGAGCAGTTTTGCTGAAGGTTAGTTTGGCAAGGTTTTAAGGTGCTGAAAAATGGAAGAGTTGTGCAACCTTAATTAGACAGAATAGTTAGTAAATCCTTTATGGAATATAATCTTAGTGGTGTAACTTTCTAATGTGAACTGAGCCAAAGTACAGCTCCAAGATATGTAATCTGCTCGTGTTTGTTGCAGTGGGATGTAACCTCTGATGCTGAAGATGACATGTCAGATGTGGGATTGCGTAGGCACGGAATTGCACTCCTCTTGCAGCCAGCACAGCTCAGATAATAGTCCAGCCACTTGTACGGGCACTTACTGAAGTAAATAAAGCTAATATGTTTGCATTCTCAAAAATGTTCCATGACACCAGTGAGGGATCCTGTATACGAGGCTGTTCTGTGTTTTTTCCTCTCCCCCCACCAAGCATTTCAAGCACGGAGTGCCACAGAAGAAAGCCAGTCCCAGCCTTTCAGACTCATCATACCATCATTGCTTCAGTTTTATTGGCCAAATATTTAATGATTCAGCCGGCCCTGGCCCATGCTAAAACTACCCACCCCTTTTTTTGCTGGGTGACTTAGAAGGCACAGTCCCCAACCCAGTTCGTTTTGTGGGTATGGTGAGAGAACGTAGGTACGAGCAGCAAGGAGAAAGAGGAAGGAAACGCATCTTTCAGTGATAGTATCAGCTTTAATGTTTTTTTTTAACTACTGCTTATGGCCCCAATTCAAGAGAGCAGCCCTATGCAGGATAGGGCTTTAGTATGTGAATAAAATGTCACTGAAAATAGACTTCTTCATCTTTTCTTCCTATTTTCTTAACTGGTTAATGTTGTTTAGACTGGAAAAGGGCTTTCTGCCAAATTCTTTTAGAGAAGAAAACTAAGCTTAGGATGAGAACAAAGGACTAGGATAAACTGAAAACTAGTTGATAAAGGAATAAGAAGACCAGTGTTCTGGTGCAAGCTCAGCAGTGGGGTTCCTCTGAAGTTTTGTATGTGTACTATTTGAATTTGTCGGCTACTGAGACAATTGTAGAGAACTTCCAAAGTACTTAAGCTGCATGAATAGCCAACAAAATGCAGAAGTTGTTTAGTGTTGAACAATATAAAGTAATAAACATTTAAGTAAAGTAGTAGTTTAGGAAAGCAATGAGAATTATCATGGAGAGCTTAGGGAAAGTTATGTCTCAATGCACAGCTATACCTTCTGTTACAAAATATGTAAAGAACAGGATGGAGAATAATACTAAAAAATATCAGAGGTTCACCTTCACAGTTCAGTAGGTTTATCTTAGTTGTTCTAAAGCTATTGAAGAATTAAGACCTCTCTAAGAGGGTCATCAGCCTCATTAGTGCAGGCTGAAATCAAACCAGAACCATTTCACTCACAGCTGAACTCAGAGGAGAACCAAACTGGACAACTCAGTGATTCTGTTTCCTGGGCAGAATAGAAGAGACTCAATCTCCTTGACTCTGAGTAAAAAAGAAGGGATTTTTTAGTGTCCCTATTGAAGGGCAGGACATTGCAAGTCTTTAAGATTTAATAAGACAGCAATGCCTGGAGGTTTTGTTTAATTTTGTTCTTAAATACTTTCATTATGCCTTTTTTCAAATGATTTACCAGGTAATGCCAATGGTGTTAATTCTTTTGGTTCATACAACATACCTGAAAGTTCTTGTTTAAATGTTACTGTTCTAAAGGGTAAGGAATTGTCCCTATTTAAGGAGTTTAATAGTTTATAGCTTAGAGACTCACCTCAGTTTTGTAATTTAAGTAAAGGAGGAGAGGAAAGATTAATAGCTTTATTACTGCTTCTCACTTATGTGGAACTAAAAATAGGAATGGTGTTCTCAGAGCAAGGGGCAGAGCTGCTGCTGTTTGGGAGGACATGGGTTTGGGAAAGCTGCCTTTAGAATAGTGGCCTGAGTGCATGTGAATTTGGGGGTTTTTTTGGTGGCAAAAGGGAGGACTCCATCTGACTTCTCTTAAAATTAAACTGAATTTGTTTTCTAGCATCCTGTAGTTACAAGGAGCATGTGGATTTTCTGTGAAAGTCCATAGTGTCTGTGTTTGCTTGCCAGAACTGGGGGAGAAAAAACCCCCTCAATATTAAGAACACATACTTTTGGTTAATTTTAAGCATCAGTTATGTTTGAGTGTGGTGTTTCGGGTGGGCCATCGAACACCATTTTAATGTAATTTTGTGACTTGGGTATTTATTACCCATGTAGAAAATGTGAGCGTGTTTAAGTATAGTTTTCTGATGAGATTAAGCTACTTGTTTAACAGCTATTCTTTCTCTCACCTCTCCCACACTTCTGATTTGCTTCCTTGCAAATCTGTCTGCAGTTGACCAGATGGTTCGGATTTCAGGCATAATTGTGTTCCCGTGAGTTTTGTGAAAATTGACAGCTGAGCGGAGGAGAGAGACCCAAGTTTGTGCCTCAGCTGAGGATAGTGCAGGCGGACTGAGCCATTGTATGTCGTGTTTGACATCTGCTGCTTGTTCAAACAGCGCATCAATGATTTAGGGTTTGCCACAGTGCCAGCATATCTTGTCCATCCTATTGGGGAGAAGGAGGTTAGACAACAAGTTTTTGGGAAATCAGCATTTGTTACTTCTGCTTCTGGAGCAACGGATTAACCTGGCAGTGGCAGGTGGTGCTGGAAGCAGCATCCTTTCCTGTCGTGTTTAGTACACCTTGCTTATCATAGCCTTTTAGATCCAAAAGGCATATGCAGAAAATTGTTTAGTCTTAATATTAAGAAAAAGACTAACTGGTAAAAGAATTTAACATATTCAGCTTTTAATACCTTCTACTCTATATTAAACGGAAGTTCATGTAGCCTCCTAAAAAGAGGACTGGAAGGACATCAACCAGGCAGAAACTCCATCCTGATTTTGGCTAGGATAGTGTTAATTTTTTTGCTCGTCTTAAAAAACAACAAACTCTGAAGAAAAAGCAGCGAGGCTCAGATTACTATAGGCAGGTCAGAGTCAAAGAAAAGATCAGTTGTAAATCTGACCCATGTAGAAACATGAAGGTCAAGGTATATTTGAGTATATTTGGGAAAACCTGGGAGAGAGCAATGGTGGTAAGCAGCATGAGAATCTGTGAGGAAGGGTTCTGTACCACTGCGCAGCAGTCATGAAGGCATCACATTGGAAGTGTGGCCTCTTGAGTTTTGTACCTGAACCTGGCCTATTTTTATATGCATAAATATATATAGATGGCCTGGCAAATCTCCAACTCCGGTAGCTGCCAGTTTGCTTTCCAAATGCATTCTTCTTTCTTACCCATTTTTATTTCTTGTGGTTGTCTTTGGCATAAAATTCAGTTGTTGTTGCTCCTGTCAACAGCATTACTTGGAAATAAATATAACTGTAGCCTGTGTATGCATTAATACAGAATGAAGGACCTGTGGAGTTCAGTTTACATTTGTAAAAATGCTTCCAGATGCAGGCATGGTTAATATAAATGTCTGTTAAACCTCTTGCATGGAGTGGATGATGTGAAAACTAACAGATGAATATTTTTGATATTTTGAGCTCTTCCCTTTTTATTATCAAACCTAATAGTTTGATTTTCTAACTTAGTAATAGAGGAAGGGAATGTGACAACAGTAAGGTCCTTGTCCAGGTAACTCTGTTGTCTTAGTTAACACAACTTGAAACACTCAAGATAATTTTATTCCTGTTTTGGTCTTCTGGAGTTTGACAAGATTTCTGCAGGCTGAAGGAGCACTTTTGTTCCTCCTCTCTTTCAGAGGGCGAAAATACTGAAACATACCCTTCTTTTTTCCTTTATTGCTTACATTCTCCGCATTTGTTTTAATATCCTACTGAATGTCAAAAGCTAAAATGCAGGGCTAAGTTCATGTAACCAAGAGTGGTGTCACTGTAGGAAGGCAAAGGGTTATTTGGGTGGCTGCTGTGGGAAGGAGCCGTAGCAGGTGGCCTCCTCCCTTCTTTTCCAGTCTCATCACCACCCTTTCCTGTTAATTTGCAAAACCCATGTGGTAAATCTGAGTGTGGTCACTCACTGGGTTTGATGAGGCAATTTCTCTGAGTGAAGCATGGAGGATTTGGTTGGACAAGTAGAATTCCATGTTTGAACTGTGTTGACCCTTACTCTGTGGGAGTGCTAGACTTCTGTAGCCTGATTGATTTTTTTTTTTAAATTTTTTTTTTTGCCTAGTTTTTTCTTTGTTTGTAAAAATCATTTGTAAGACTTTTGGCAAGAGCTTGAGGAGTAGAGTAAGCCAGGGCACTTGTAGCCGCAGATCATAACAAGTTGCATTTGAAGTGCTTACAGTGCCTATTGCTACCCACAGACTTACAAGTATTCATATTAATAATCTAATTGTAAAGTAGAAGTTTGAGAGTCATCATATCTTCTTTCATTTGTAGCACCCTTCTATATTTGAAATGGAGAAGCCCATTTCCACAGTCTTTCACAACTCTGTTGCTCAGCCCCTTTATGGGTGCTCTCCAGAGAAACTGCTCTGCACTGAAGTACTGTTTTTAATTGAAGTACTCTGAAGTCTGTTCTTTTTTTGTTCCCCAACATTTTTCTGCTGTCATCTTTGCAGTTTGTTCCAAATCTGTAGATTTTTTTTTTTTTTTTTTTAATTTGAGCTGTGGATTTTTTGTTTTAATTTGAGGACAGAGAAGACAGGGAGAAAGAGAAGCCTCAATTACTGTCATTGCAGCAATATATTTCACAATTTGAGCCTGGGTATTTCATTGAAAGGTGCATTGAATACTGGTCTGTGCACCAAGGATGAAGGCTAGATATTGGAATCATCCACTCAGAATGTTTGAATAAATTTGTTTCTGTAGAGTCTGACCATATTATGTTAGTAAGAAGTACTACTGAAATTCCAAGTAGTGACTGTTGGCCGCAAATTCAAGGTACTTCTTGCAGTTGTCAGTAGGTGTAAGAGGATTATTTGTTTTGTAATAGTAACAGATGCCAGAGAGCTAAACTTTTTTTAAAATTAGGAGCAGTAAACTTTCTGATGCTGCTTTGAGATACATCAGCAGAATAATGCAAGAGAGGCAGTTCTTTCCTGCTAATTACTTAATTTGTGATAGACTTAGTGTGCCATTAATGGTATTACTTCTGATTTTATGATGGGCTTCTGCTTCCTCTCAACCTGAAAACTGGCCACACACTTAATTCTTAAAAGTCGCTGAACTGGTATAGGATAACCTGGGGCATATTTAATAAGAGGTTTTGATCTCTTGAATCGTTTGTTGTGTCATACAAACAAAAGTAATACTTAAGTTCCCAGCTAGAATTGGTGTCATACACATTCCAGCATGCTTTTCAAACTTGGCCTCTTGTTTTAATAATGGGATTTGCATAAACAGAACCATAAAACTAAATATAGGAATTTGCTATTATATTTATTTGCATCATTAGCTTCTAATTGGTTTATGATTAAATTATTTCATTAAATTTGTGGTAACTGAACATCATTTTCCCCCGGTCTTTATAAAATCCATTATTTGGAAAAAATTAACCTGGTGTCTAACAAGTCCAAGGGACAGTGTTTTCACAGTTCTTGTTCATGTTATAACTTCCTTGTTGTAGAGACTGTTATTTTTAGCATGGATGAGAAGTTCTTTAAAGTCCTTGAAACCTAATGGTGGAAGCGTTTAAGGCTTCTCTTAAAAGGTTTATCCTTCTTTCTCACATCTGTATCCAGTTGTTTTTTGATTCTTTTTCATTTTTAAGTGTCCCCCTCCACACTGCAATTTGAGACTGGCCAGTGCCTGGGTGTGTTCTGTGGTACATGGCCTTGCACTCCTGCTGGAACTGGAGGATGGCATAGAGGTGTGTGGGTGGAGAAGAGAGTAATGAATGCTGCAGCTGTTGATTAGTAGCCAGTTTTATGGCTTAAGGATACTGATCTTCAGATTATGCTACATCTGCATTCTCAGTGTTCCTGTGATCATTCAGGTGCTCAGTAGCTGTTTTTTCTGCCCAGACTTGAGTAAGTTGAAAAGATTTAAATGGTCAGTGTCCTTCAAGTGGAGACAAGTTCTTCAGTTCTGAGGTCACTGTAAGGAGACAACAAATAAATGCACAGAAGGGCCTTTTGCCTTTCCCATGTAGGCTATTTAACCAAGGTCATCTAAAAGTAAAGGATTTTCCAAATACATCTGGCACTACTTTTATGTGGTGATTATTTGTATTGGACAATGAGCTGGGCTGAAAAACGTCAGCTGCATGACAAGACATCATCATGTCTTGTTGTGGTAACTTAGGCAAGAACTGAAGAATATAAAGAGGTAGCTGCATGGTGTCAATTTGATTTAGGTAAACAGAAGGTAATGATCAGAGCTGGGTTATAGGGATGATCTTACCACAGTTAGAATCTCGGCTTCTAGTAATACTATTGTTTTCTTGACTTGAACCTTCAGCCAGTGATTAAAGTCATGCAGTTTGCTTCCCTGAGAAGGAAAAATATATTAAGATCTGATTTTGTTAGCTTTTAATCAACTTGACTTATCTAAAGGATATATAAAATACCATGTTTTTCTGAGCCCAGCTGATTGAACAGTGAGAAAATGGTTTCTTTGCTGTAATTAGTGTAATTAGTTGGGGTTTTTTTAAACGTAGCATATCTTTTGAAAAGCAGTCTTAGCCCTTAACTGCTGTCACTCTGGCAGCTTTTCTTGATGTATACCCTCTTGCTGTAACCCTTGCCTGTGCTCAGTTCCAGTGGTGCAGTTCAGACGTAAGCAGTTGATTGCTCAGGGGCTGATCAGGCCTTTTCACCATGCTGCTAATTAGGGTTTGGATGTAGGGAGAGATGAATGCAAACTCTCACTTGGAGTTTCAGGCAAGTTCCACATCTCCTTTAAAGAAAAAGCAATGTTTTCTCACTTCCAGTCCTATTGCAGTTTTCTGGTTCCTGGTATTTCATAAACCTCAAGCCACTTCAGAGAATTTCATGGGTACCAGAAAACCCTTGGTGAGTTACCTCTCTAACTAATATGTAAGTACACTAGAACAGCTGTTTTATCAGTTTCCTATGAGAAATTGTTTTCTCTCTTCCTGCAATCCAGTGACTGTTCTCTGCAATCTGCATGCCTTTTACCTCAAAGAGCCTCTTGTTTAGTGCTCTGAAAAGTTTGTGGTCTCCAATCATACAGTAATTAAAACTTGCAGTGAAAAATGTGAATGAGACTTACAACTAGTGTTTTTTCATTGCTGGCCACCCTCTCCTGTCCCTCGTGTAGTAAATAATAACTAAATTTGGCTGAGATCTTCTGCTGTCCCCAGAGAGACTTGGTATTGCATGGCGTTGGGATATTTGTTGAAAAATTGCTGCATATGTCATGTCATTTCTGCAGCTATGTTTTTTGGGAAAAACATCTGAAAAGCTTCAAGATGCCCTGGTTTCCTTGTTATTACATTGGAAGCTTGCAGTCTGCAAATCTTAAAAGGAGAGGAAATGGCCATCTCTTCCTGAGCAGGTTCATTGCTATATGCCACCAGTCAGTTGCTCTTTAAAGACCTACTTTCAACAGAGCTAACTGGAGAATCTAGATTAAGTGAGAACAGAATTTTCTGTATGGCTGGAACTGTGGCTTTTGAAATACCTCACCTTTTTTTTTTGTTCCCCTAAAGAGTGAACCAGCATTTTTTGCAGATCTTTGTAGTGATAGAGCTTGCTCCCTCTTAAGTCACAGTGACAATTTTGGGCAGTCTTTATCAGGAGTTGATTTGAGCAGCTCAACAGTTATCAGTGAATATATTTAAAATTTTTGTAATAAATTCCTTCAAGTCTTATGTATTGCTGCCCAGAAGCAACCAGGACTCAAATCTGTCCACTTCAAAAGCAGGAAAATCTAGTGTGGATTGCATCCACCTGTTTACCTGTCTATGATAATAGATTATTTCTTTATAGCCATCAGACTCTGCTCATGTCTTATTTTCTTCTTAAAACAGCATTACATATTTTCCCCAATTATTTATTTAAAGCCTTGCTTTCACCTTGCCAGGTGCATTTTTTTTCAGTGAGTCTTTGTCCAGTTTCCCCATTATTTATATTATTCTGGACTACACAGTGCAGACCCTATTTCTGTAATATAAAGAAGAAAATTTGATTCCCTAACAGAGTCCTGCAGTGTGCACCTCTGCAGAAGCAGCTGAACAGTTGAATGGGAGCTGTGGGTCTGCTGTGATCCTGTACGGTGACTTATTGATTGTTAGTTTTGGCCAGCTTGTTCTAGGCTGACTAGTTTACATCAGGATTCTCAGAGTGAACAGCTGAGGCTGCAAAGCAGGTTTCAGCCTTTCCCCCCACTTTGAAAGAGGGAGTTTTCTGTCTGGAGGAAGCAGGCCTTCAATTTCTCAAGTCATTCTTTCTGCATAGACTATTATCCTAATGGGATTTTTCACACAGTTGGTTTGGATATACTGTTTTTTGGTGTTGATGACACAATCTGAAACGTATCCCTTTACTCTAGGGCTGAAAACCTGGGTCTGTTTTCTGGGCACTGTCTCCCCTGGAACCTGACTGGGCTTTGTCTGACTGCTTTTGTCTTGTATCTATTAGCTTTTTAAGCTAATAGATTGCCTGTTAGCTGTGCTTTTTGGGCCACCTTAACAGTTGAGGCAAGAGAAGTACCTCATGAATGAGTCTTTTTGGCATCATGGGGAATTTAACATCTGGAAAGACAAGCAACAGGATCAGATTAGTAATGCATACCATTGCCAGTGACTCAAAAGGAAACTGTAGTAATGGTATTGTAGTTTTTGATACTGCCTCTGGGTAATTTCTGCTGTCTAGTCAGTTGATTCTGCAAAGGCATCTCAGGTTATTGCTAGGATGCAGTACTTTAACTGTGACAGAGGCTGTGCTTTCAGACCGCTCTCTTAGGAAGAAAATACTTTCTTTAATTTGCTTTCCCCAAACAAATCCAAAGCACCCTAAAAATCAAGCAGCTGTCACCCTGTCCCTGCCTAAACAGTGGCTCTGTAGTCTCTAGGACACATGGCTACGGAAGTTTTATACCAAGCATGTTTATCTTTCTCTTGTACATAGGCTTACAAAAAAAGAAGAGTTGGGAGGTTGCGTGTTTTTAGCATATTCTAAACATGTTCTTTATAAGAACAAACTCTACACTTGCTGTGCTCTAGAGATCATGACATGCCTAACAAGTTTGTTTCCAAAAGAAATTCACAGCAATTTTGAAGGGAACCTGGGTGACTCGTACTGGTTATGCTTTTCTTGTTGGGCCAACCAGACTTGCCCAGCAGGTCTTCCAGTGTGGCAAGCCACAATTCTGTAAGGATTCATCCTGGTTCAGCTGGTGCTTGTTGCCCCTTCATGCCATCTTCTGATAGCCCTGATTGTGCTGGATTGCCACTTCGATTTTTTTTTTTTTTTTTCCACCAAAACAGATGCTCCCATGATGTTGCAGTGACTCTCTTCTGCTTCTCAAGTATAAGAGCAACTTGGGTAACTATTCCAGATCAATATCTTAGATAAAGATAATGAGGGAGGTAATTGAGGCCTTCCCACTTTACATGTTGGGGTTTTTTGTTTACTTACTATTACTCTAAATTTTATGTTCAAGTAGGTGTCAGTAGCTATATCTAAATATTAAGTAGTAATTTAAATATCTTGGTGTTTGAGTAACTTAAAGTAGCTCAGTTTCAATGTAGCTGCTTACATGTGCTGTGCTTGTTGTGCAGACAAAACAGTCTCAATAGAGGAGTTTACTGTGCCATAATACAGCTAAAGATGTAAATCTCTTAAGGAAGATCTTCAGATGAAGATACCAAGAGTTTATAGCAGTGACACAATGGCTTATTCTGGCTAAAATGTGTTGTTGCCTCAAGCTTCTGGTGTTGGTCCAACTTTTTTGCCTGAGTTTGATGATCCCAGATGAATCATACTCTGCTTCTTTCATATTAAGGTTTGAACTATGCTTCAGATTTGTGTCTTTGTGCAGTTCTGCAGCAGTAAGACAGAAAAACCTTGCTAGTTTGTATTTGCAGCATGTGTTTTGTGATTGTAAAGGCTGTTCGTTCTCATGCTGCAGGATGAAGTTGTAGATTTTATTGTAGTTGAACATACCCACTAAGAGAGAATTCTGTTAACACTGTGTTTTTTCTCCTAGCGTCAGGCTGTCAGAATTCTTTAGGTTGGAAAGGACTTGTGAGGATCATATCACTGAACCCCCTGCTCAAAGTGAGGTCAGTTAGAACAGGTTGCACAGGTTCATGTCCTGTCAGGGTTTGAATAGCGCCGAGGATGGACATTTCACAACCTCATTGTGCAACCTGGAAACATGCTATAGTAAAAATGTCTGGTGGTTTGTTGGGTTTTTTGGCCTTGTGTTGAAGTGGGATATTCTGTATTTCTATTTGTTGCTATTACCTCTCAACCTGTCACTACAGGGAAGAGTCAGGGTAAGTAATTTTCACACCTCTCTCTGTGCTCCTCTCAGGTACTGACAAATGGGTACGATCTTCCCCCTGAAGCCTTTTCTTCTCCAGGCTGAACAGTCCCAGCTCCCTCAGCCTCTCCTCATATGAAAGGTGCTCTGGTCCCTCAGTCATCTCAGTGGCCCTTTGTTGGACTGTCATGGTTTAACCCCAGCCATCCACCAAGCCCCACGCAGCTGCTTGGTCACTCCCGCACCAGCGGGATCCAGGAGAGAATCGAAAGTGTAACAGTGAGAAAACCCATGGGTTGAAGCAAAGGCCTTTTAATAGGAAAAGAAAAAGCTGGGCACACAAGCAAAGCAAAACAAGGAAGTCTTTCACCACTTCCCTGTGGCGTGTTCAGCCATTGCTAGGAATGCAGGGCTCCATTACAGAGTCTTTACCTGGGGAGAACAATGCCATTTCTCCAAACATCCTGCTTCTTCCTTCTTCTCCTCACTTTACATACTGAGCATGAAGTCATATGGTATTTTCTGACTTGAATCCAGGAGGGAACAAGTTCTCCAGGTCATGCAGCAGATGGGTATTTTTTAATAAGATACCAGTAGTTTCTAAAGGGAAAATAAAGACACAGTGCCATAGCACTTTTATTCCTGCCTGTTGGTATTTGCTGAGTCAGACCCTGTTTATCAGCTCTGCTCCTGCTTGGTTAGTGGCACAGCAATAGTGATGGGGCAGATGAGTATGGGTAAAGTACTGTAGCAACCTGCTGGGTTCAAGTTATTAAAAATACAGAGCCTCAGCCAGCTGTTATTTGCTTGAAAGGGTGATTAGGGTAACAATAATAGGAAGCTTTGTATTTGTAGCATATTTTCCTTACCCAGCTGCACTGGTATGTTTTTTTACCAGAGAAAATGAACATTCTTTCCTCCTCTTTTGCTCCTCTGTAGTACTTAACCTTTTACAAAGAAATGTGCTTGAAATATTGTAATGGTGTTGTATTCCAGAATTGCTGCTTTCAAAGTAACTTTGCTTTTTAATTCTGGAAAAGCCAGGCTGTTTTGCATAAAGCAGTCCTACAAATAGTTTTCTTTGAGCTTAGGATATGTTTTGCATTGTAACCATAGTTAAATTACTGTAGTTTCAATGTACTGTTCACTTAAAAGGACTTTTAAGATATTGACTTTGGCAAATTTGATGTTGGACTACCCTCTTGTTAAAAGTAAACATCAGTGCTACGCATTTTAAAACAATGGATGTCATAAAAAGAGACAATTTCACACTCGTGGGTTGAGGTAGATGTCGTTTATTACGAAAGCCCACGAGGTCCGGAATATCCCGAGGTAAAAAAAAAGAGAAAACAAAAAGCACAAAAAGAAGGTCCCGGTACGGCAATAAGACTCCCCCGGCTACCGGCTGGCTGCCGAAGAGAGGAGATCCTCAAGGCCGGGTGGTGAACTTAAGCTAGCCTTAAGTTCAAAGAAAATTTTAAGCATAAGCCCCTGAAAGGGGTAAGAGGCCCAGCACCCGACCCAATCTCCACCTCACTGCTATTCAGCAAGGAGAGACACCAGGCACCCTGCACAGACCCACGTCTGCTGATGTTGGTGGCAGAGGGACCCAGTTCGCTCCTGAGGCTGGTCAAAT
>VZRL01003719.1:1334595-1430013 GCA_013397895.1 Origma solitaria | reverse complement strand
GTGCAGTGTGCCTTTAGTATTGGGATGGGTGATGGGCTTAAAGATATTAAACACAACATGAAAACCGAGTTTTTAACATGAATACAATTGCCAAGATAAAGGATTTTTAAAGATACATAGATTATGAATTTAGGATTACAGGGTTTTAACAATTTCAACACCTTAATACTCTTAAACAGTTTCTTTTAACTCTACAACTCCTACTTAACAGTTTCTTTTTAACTTTACAACTTCTACTCAACAGTTTCTTTTAACTTTTACAACTTCTACTCAACAGTTTATTTTTAACTTTATAACTTCTACTCTTCTACTGTAACTCCAAACACTACCCCTTTCAAAACATCTTTAACTAAGTTTTTTTCTTTTAACCTTATAATTTATAACTTTATTAAAGTCTTAATTTTCTAATTTTATTTAACAGGCACCATAGCAATGGCCAACTCGAATATGCGAAAAATCACTCATTTTACTTATAACAATGGAGAAGTATTATGTAGATTCAGTATTTAAAGTCGTGTGCTTAATTGGTGAGAATCCTTCTTCACTTGTAAAAATCATTCTTGTGGATAAAGAGACTGAAATGCAGAACCCACAGCCTTGTCTGACAACGGGTCTAGTTAAGCAAGTGCTGACCTCTGTGATGAGAGATTGTCTGTGGTGTTTTCATCATTGTCTCTTGGACTTGAATCACAAAGTGCAGACTGAGGAAAAAAAATTGTATGTTGTGGTCATCTGCTTAAAATTTTCAAATCCATGCTCTCTCTTTAAGGAGCAATAAAACATCTATGGACCAAAATTTCATGTGACATTTTTTTCATACAGTAGGTCTTGTTCTGTGATTTTTCAAAGGAGGTTTCTTTTCGTGTAAAATTGTGCAGTCTTAGTAAGCTGCAAATCTTGTCTTTGCTCTATGTAACAACTTCGCTGAGATCCTTGTATTCAGAACTCTTTGATTTTTTTTAATTTTTTTTTAATACAAATATTATTCTTTGCTCCTGTCACTTACAGCATAACAGCTTTTTGGTCATCCCCAGTGTTTCGAAGCTTTTTACCGGGAAAAGGCAAAAGTTCGTCTTTAGCTTACATACCTTTTTTGGTTCATGGTCGTCTTAAAGACAATCCTGTAAATTTAGTCTTTATTTCATATTGGAAATAGACATTTTTGAACATAGGTTGACATTATTTCTTTCCTCACTGTAACTAGGAATGACCAAAATGGTACAGGATGTCAGCTTTGCACATAAACTGAAGTGCTGGTAATTAATTTGAAGTGTATTTACTCTTGGTTCAGGTGCCTTTTTAGGACCTTGGTGACACTGTACTTCTAACTAGGTAGCTTTTTGTGTGCATACTTTAAAACTTGTCAGGATCATTTTCAACTTTTAGGCCTGGCCATTTGATTGCAGTATCTCTTAATAACCTCTACTTGTGCTGATGTTTTATTTTAAATTATTCTTTAATGGTGAGAAAAAATTGCAAGACTACCCCACGGTTTTGCTTCTCCTTCTAGGCTTCAAACAAACTTTTTTTTTTCCCCCCTGGCCATTATAACATCTGCAGTATGTAAGGTATTAGAGCATTAGGATATTAGTTCATGAATGCATTGATGTTCCTCTGGGTGGTTAATGTATTTTATCTGTCACCGAGGAGGAATGTGCTCTTCAGCTCTCTCCTTCTGCGAGTGCTCTGACTCATGAGCGCGAGGTACTTCAGAAGGATTTCAGCACTCCATCTCCTTCTTCAGTCTTGCAGTTGCTTTTCTAAGAATAGAAGCAGCAAAACAGACAGCGGAGTTCCTTCTCAGCTGCTACAGTTCATTACCACTGTAGTCATGAAAGGTGACATCAATGGCAATCTTCACATCTCACAGTTCCCATTTACCTACGTGGCTACGAACACTGTGTCTGACACTACTCCTTGCAAGCAGGAACCACCATATACAGCTGGGCTTCCAATTTGGATGATCAGAACTATGAGCTGTGCGACTTTGGTGTCTCTACATTTCAAACAGTGTTTTGGGAGCAGCATAAAATAACTGAGACCTCCAGAAAATGTGGAGGGTATGTCCCATGCAAGATAGGTTCTTGTAATACTTAAGATATATTGGAACTCTTCCTTAAATATCTGCTGTGATCATGGCTTGTGTATTCTGTCAGTATCTGTTAACTTGAGAAGTTTTCTCATCATATAAACTTCTTGCCTAATATAATTGTGAAGAGTTGAAGCTCTTGAAATAGTATTGCCACTACTTAAATCAGTGGAAGAAGTTTGCTTCCTTGAAGGTGAGCTAGGGTTTTGCTGATTATTGATTCTCATTCACATATAGGTAAAAGGAGCCTTCTCTTCAGCCACAAGCATCATCTCTTGTGCCAGTGAATTAGAGAACTCAAGTAAACTGTACCCGTGAGGCCTTGAACGTACACTCCAGGAAAATTAAGTCAGTCTTCAGAAGGAGTCATTGCTAGAGTCTATTTCCAAAGGAACTGATGGGCTTTAGGAGGAGCATAGTTCTTGGGTTGGTTAGAAAGGTGACAGAGCCAGGGCATCTGTGTTGTAATTGTCTCCTGTTTTTAACACCTCTGACTGTTGGTTAAATGAAGTAAGAGGCTGGGTTGACTCAGGGAATAAATATTGTGACTGTTAAGGTCCTCTTGGCCACAAAGCAGATTTAGCTTTAAACTGCAGAAGGAGAAGATGGAAACTAAGAAGAATGGAACTGAAAGGAAAAGGGAATATGTGTTGTTTCCTACAATGAAGTGTAGAGGTGTGCAAAATGGGTTGTCACAAAAAACCGACGATGGTGACTGGGACATCTTAAACCTAACCTGGGCTTATTAACATACATTGTAGGAATAACCTCCCTTTATTTGCAGCCTTCCCTTCCCCAGCTGCTGCTCCTACTCTGAATTTTCTTTTGTAGGTTTTTCTTGATGGAAATAAACTGACCTGCACTGACAGCTTTTTCCTTTCATCATCATAAAATTCTGAATTGAGTTATCTGTAGAGGATGCTCTTTTTGTTATCAAAGTCTGGTTTGAAATGACATGTTTACAACCTAAAGATATGTATATTGTAATAGCATTGAAATCAACAATACTTCTGTTAGGAAGGTTACATTTTTTAATAGAAAAAGGATAGTATGTTAAGTGAAACCGTGTTTAATGAGATATGGTATTGTATGGATGTTCTTTCCCTCCTTTTCTGTGCTATATTTTCATTCATCATCTGTACATTTTGTTTGTACTTAAAAACAAGATAGGAAGCTTTCCTTGGCAACATGAATTTTGGAAGGAATGGGTGGGATAGAAAGAGCTATTTTTTTCTTTCCAATAATATGTGTCTGGTTTTATATAGGTGTTTTTAAATACCTTCTAACCCTAAAATACATGCTTAATAAATGTAAAAGACTAACTATATGATAATTAGCTTAGTGCATTGTTTGTTTTCCCTTTTTTCACTGTAGGCAACCAATTCCCAGAGATAAATACCTTTAACCTTTTTGTTAAGGGGAAAAACGTCTAAGTAGTATTTAACCTCTGGCATCACTTCTGGGATTTCATAATGCCAGCTATCAAAGAATCCCATCTATAAAGGAGAGACAAAGGAGTTGAACAACTGTACATGGCTACTCCAGATGAAACACGTTTTGACAAGTCATTGGTGAATAACAGTAAAGCAGGATTGCGACTTGCCGGACAGAAATGCTTGAGTAAGAGGAGGAATATTTAAAACATAGAAACCTGGTTGTCAGGGGTTAGTCACTATTGAATACCTAACAATAACATTCTTTTTACTAGAAAGCAGGGTGGCCTTTGAGGAAGGCTGTTCCTCAGTAATGCTGTTTATTTGTTGCTGAAGGTTTCCGAGCGATCGACTAAAGGTGGTTCTGTTCAGTTCTAAGAGCTGCCACTCTGCAGCTTCTTGGAACGCGTTTTCATGAAGTCTTGTGACACGGATGCAAGTGATTGCAAAAGGGAAAATAAACTAAGGATGGGTCTAAAAAGGCAGGGTCCAGTACCTGGGCAGGAATAACCCCATGCACAGTCTGGGAGCTGACCTGCTGGAAAGCAGCTCTGCAGACAATGACCTGAAGGTGCTGGTGGACAGCAGGCTGTCCATGAGCCAGCAGTGCCCTTGTGCCAAGGACAGTGGTGTCCTGGGGTGCATTAGGAAGAGCATTCTGAGCAAGTCGAGGGAGGTGATCCTGCCCCTCAATTCTGCTCTAGTTAGGCCTCATCTGGAGTGCTGTGTCCAGTTCTGGGCTCCTCAGAGCAAGAGAGACATGAAGCTACTGGAGCAGGTCCAGTGGAGGGCTGCAAAGATGATGGAGAGATTGGAGCATCTCCCTTAAGAAGAAAGGATGCGAGAGACGCCTGAGAGGGGACCTCATCAATCTGTTTTGGTATCTGAAGGGAGATGTCGGAGGATGGTCCAGACTCTGCTCAGTAGTGCCAAGCAATAGGACAATAGGCAGTGGGCAGAAACTGATGCACAGAGGTTCCACCTGAACATGAGGGAGAACTTCTTTACTGTGCAGTGACTGAGCACTGAAACAGATTGCCCAGAGAGAGAGTGGAGTCCCTCTCACTGGAGATATTCAGGAACTGTCCGGATGCAATCCTGTGCAGTGTGCTCTGGGATGACCCTACTTGAGCAGGGAGCTTGGACCAGATGAGTCACTGTCGTCCCTTCCAGCCTGACCCACTCTGTGACTCTGTGGAAAGTTCTGGAGTGCAAGTTCTTAACTTCTCCAGTTTCTAGAGAAAGTTGGGAATATTGTGTGGACTCAATTATATGTTTATATATACTGTAACTTTCAGGTGATTTAGCTGGCTGGCTTATGGGTTTGGATTTTTTCAGTAGCTGTGATTAGAACACTTAAGGTCACTTGCCTGACCTTGCCTTAAAATATCAGTCTTTAAAACTCAATGCATTTTGAAATAATAAATTAGTGCTTAAATTGTTACGATGCCAAAAAATTTTATGCCAATTCTTAGGACACATACTGTAGTGAAAATACTGACTACAACAAAGAAGAGATGGTGAAAATTTCAGAGCAGTTTTTAAGTTTTAAAATACAGCATGCAAAATGAAGTTGTTCATATTATTGGCTGGGCAGTTGCACAGACCAGTAGACTGCCATTCTTCCAGGTATGTTCAAAGCTGTAAAATAAATTACTGAATTTTTGGTTAGCTAAGTAGTCCTTTGCTGAGCCTAGTGCCATACTGTAATTAAAGTGCTTGAATATTTATTCCTTGCATCACTTGCATGCACACAGTTATGTTAAGGGCATGATTACAAAGTAGCCAGGTGTTGTGAGAACTCTCAATAGCTAGTAATAGTTCAGTAAAAATATGGAAAAAGTTTTATTACTTTTTCTCTCTTCTTTGAGCTCTGCAAGGATTAGCTCATAAAAAGCTAAGTCTGCAGCTCATGTGAAGTATTTTCTTGATGTTCTACATCTTGAACTTCTTGTTATGAGAGAAGGATAAATATTTCTATCTTGGGGCTAATGTAAGTAACCTTGTCTTCATCCTTTCCTAGAGAAGCCTTTTGCTCACAACACTAAGGCACAAGTGAAGTTTCTCTTACAGTTTCATCACTTTTGTCTCACCACGTTAAAATGATTTCCTGCTCTTTCCTCCTTTATGTTATTTTACTGTTAAACTACATTTGCAGAAATCTAACTATTGTCAGGCTGTAAACACAGAACTGGTGTCCTTACAAAATGTGCTCTGGCAATAGAAAGAAGCTGTGGAGGAATGTTTGCTGGATCTCAGGCCCCCGAGTGACAAATATTTGTCTTTGAGCTGTTTTTCGTCTTCTTACAGTGGAGCAAAGCAGTGTTGTTGGTTCTGCTGCTGTGCAGCTGAGGTTTTGATTTGAATGTTTCCAACTGCAGTGGAGGAATGTAATAGTGCAAGTATTTCTTAAAGCAAAAGGTTCTCCTTTGGAAAATTTCAGTGTGGGGAGAAAATTGATGACAAGCATTTGTTTCCCCCACTGAATTTAAAGGGGTGCTTTGAACTCAAAATTCTAGAGACTTGGGGGTTTGGTTTTTCCTTCTTTAAAAACCTGTAGTAATGGCAGTGGTTTTTCTGCCCACTTTCGTGGTTCGCTGTTCTCTTTTCAATCCAGAAATGCTCTGTGAAGGACTTGCACAAAGTGATTCTTTTCTCCTTGATAATCAGGTCAATCAATTGACCATAAAGCGTTACTAAGCACAAGAGACAGCCTGATTGCCTGAGGAGAAATGACAGGGGAAGGAAGCCAGAGGAAGGCCAGCTGATACACTGTGATTTAATAACCACTACCTGTCAGCTGAGTGGCAGAAGCTGAGCTGTTAGCCTGGATGGTTGATAGGTAAAATGAATTGAGTAAATCAGTTGAAGAATTAAATCAAACTTTATTTTTTTTCACCTTGCATTTAGAATGGGATCACAGAGCCCACCTTTTTCTTCTTAGCAGGAACCTCTTAGTGCACTGTAAGCTGTTTGGTTGTTTTATACCCTCTTGTACTTAACAGCAGTAGATAAAATAGGTGATAGCAGAAGCTTTTTTCCCTGTATTTCTTTGAGTGGGGACTATCTGAAAGTTTCAAAGTCAGACATTAATCTTCAGCTAGTGTGTTATAAGTACTTTTTTCTAGCAAATCAAGCTTCACAAGTTCTCCTCTTCAGTGGTTTTCAATTGTGTGCTGCTTCTGAAGGCTTGTATTTTTCAGTTTTGAACTTTATTTTATCCCATTTTAAAGTTAGATCTCTGAATCATTTTGAAGAGTTCCTTTTTAAAGTGTTCTACAATTTAAATTATTAGCATTAAATTGATATGTTCCAGGGAAATATCTGTAGTAAAGGAATGCGTTTTTTTCCTCTGACTGATCTAGAAATAAAATAGTTTTATTTAGAAACAGTTAGCTACTTGTGACAAACCTGATTTTGTAGATACTTGATGTATTTAGTACTTCGTTTTTATTACTTTTAGAAAGCCATAGTTCAGTAAGACTACTGTATATTGGCTGCTTAATAGAAACACTGCAGTAATAATTTCAAAGTCAGTACATGGTTGATTAATTTCTCTTTAAAACAATTCTCATTTCATCTTAGTTTCTTGCTCTGTGGGATACTGCCACAGTGAGATATGTGAAATACTCAATAAGGAAGGTGCACAGTCAACTATGACTGCCATATCCAAGCATTTTCCAACGTTGATGGAGTTAGAGAGGACATCGGAGGGAATTTGCACATAATGAGGAGGAGGGATAAAGGGGATCTTCCAAGTTCATAGTGAAAAAAATAAAAGATCTGTGCTTAGCTTTCCCAGGGAAAGGAGAGGAGATTGAACATTATGGAATGAATAGTCCTCTTCACCTTCATATTTCTAGTCTGATTGTATCTACTTGTGACCAAACACAGCATTTTATTTCTTTGCTTTATGTTCAAGTCTCAATTCAGTACTAATTCGGGAGCTGCTAGAAAGCAATAGAATGGCAATTTTCAAAAGTGTGATGCTAATTGATTTCTTCAAGGACAGGGAAGCTATGCATGGTTTATTGCTTCTTGTCTTCAGTGTGTAGCCTATTACCTTTGCATCAGTTAAGCCATCCATTAAAAGACAGATAGTAGTAAGGTAATAGTCCTGTGCTGAGAGTTGTTCACTGCCTGGAGACCTGTTAATAGTACCAGAGAGTCAGTAGTGCAGGTGAAATATTTCCTTTGTTGTCAGAACTTAAAATAATAGCCAGTAAGACCCACTTTAGGTACTGAACAAACACAGAAAAATAGTTACATCCTACATGCATGGGCAATGCATCTTATTTTTGTTTTGGAACTTCATAGAGCTCCTCTGCCTGTCCATCCTTTCCCATTACCCTGCACTACAGTGTCCATCCCTTTCACTGAAGAAAGACAGACTCTACTCACTTGTGTCTTTGCCCCAGTAAAGGCATCAGACATATTCTGGTCTGTAATTTACAGCACACATTTCCTAGTTTTCCATCCTGTGTTCTTTGGGAGGCAGTCTTCTCTTTCTCCACTTAGTAACTTCATGATGATGGAGCTACTAATTTTAACCCCTCTCCCTTATCTCAGCATGGTTTTGATAGTCAGTGTAAGTGTTGGATGATCAACAGCAGTATCTTCCTTCTGACATTGTTCTTGCCACTGGAGCATCTGGTCTACAAAACAGTGACTAATAGTTTCTGTCATCTGAGCAGCATTTTCTGAACTCACTTTCTTGCCTATAGCTAACTTGTTAAGATCTGAATGAATGAGTTTGTTTAACATAGCATTTTAAACCTAATGATCCAAATACAGATTTTTTTGTTTTGTTTTTACTGGAGTAGAATAATAATAGTGAGTGTAGAAATGAAACAACCTTGCTAAGTTTAAAAAAACCCCAAACAAACCTAGCCAGCAAAACCCACTGTTGACAACGTAATTTTCTTTTTAACCTAATGAGGTGAGATAGATGAATATGAAAGCTGGGTCAAAAAGCTTATGTAATTTTCAGACCCTAAATATAGAATGCTGTAATGACACAAAAAGATCAATCTCTGTGCATATGTTCTGATAGAGTATTTTTGTTTTGTTCTTATTCTGCGCATGCAATTTAAAACTAAGCTGGATACCCCCTGCTTGGAAAAACAGTCTTGCTAATACTCCTGCCTTATGCTATGTGCCAATTTCAATTGACATGTAGCATGTAGGTTTCTTTATGATAAAAGTCTGGGTGTGGGTTGTTTTGTTTTTTTGTGTTGCTAGAAAAATTTTCCTGTGCTCATTGTTAATGTTACCTTTTTATTTATTTATTTATTTTTATTTTTAATAGTAGTGGAATGGGGTGATGATGTTAAAGCAGTGTCAGAAGATGAAGCCATGGTGCTGGTGAACCACCAAGCGACGGGTGACGTCTGCACTCTGATGATGTGCCTTCAGGATAAAGGCACGGTAGGCTACAGCCGGGGCGTGGGGTGGCTGCTGCGCGCGTGCCGTGTTCCCTCGGGAGTGCTCGCATCCGTGTGCAGCACTGATGGCTCATTTCAGGATGTTAACCCACCAGATCATCTCAGTAGGGAGCTTTTAGTTTGGATTTGGTCCAGGGTGACAGCCAGTAGCTTGGAGCAGGTTTTAGACCCTGAGCATTGTCTTTGGAGAAGGTCAGATTTGAGCTGAGTCACTCTGCATCCAGTCGAGGTTAATGCAGAGGGAAGCAGATCTCCTTGCAGGTAATCATGTACTTGACTTTTTCCTCTCCCCTCATGCCCTTGTGCAACTCATGCCAACTTTGCTCAGAGCAACACAGGTCTAGCTCCTAGATTGTGACTTTATTCCAGCATGGAATTTTTCTCAAAGTTAGAGCAAACTGTGTGTGGGATTTTGGTAGGAGTGAGGGCATGCCAAAGTAAAGCTAGCTAGCTAAGGTCAAAATTGCTTGAGCCCTTAAACATTTCTTGGTGAGAAGTGTAGCTAATGTTAATTGTTTCATGCATTGCTGTTCAGAAAATTCCTATCTAATGAGTGGAAACCAGAGTGCGGGATCTAAACAGGAGATTAAATTTATGTACAAGTCAGGAAGAAGGCTACGAAGAGGGGGAAGCATACCTGTCAAGCTGAAAAAATGCATCAGCTGTATGTGTCTTAGTGTTGTCTTCTTTCTTGAAGTGTCTTATTGTAGCCTTCCTTCATCATCCAGTGAAGAAACAAGAACTGCTCTTTGCTGCATCTGTACAATTTGTAACTGGAACTGTTCTTCGTAGTGCAGTTTAATATAGTTATATATTCACTTACCTTTATCAGCGATTTACCATTTTTTAGAAAGTTTTCCAGATATTTCTTATGACAGCAGAGCTGATTAAAAAAACCTTGGAAACAACCCAACCTCACAAAGTATGAAAATGCCATTTAAGATGGAGCAGAGACTCCTTTCTTTGTTTCTTTCCACTCTAGCCTAGAGCAGACTGTTTTAAAAGTACTTTTCATTTCTTTTGCAATTGAGGAAATTTGGTATATATGGTATTCTGTGCTGTATCCAAATGAGTAGAACGGCAGAATAAACACTTTAATTCCCTTCATCAAAATTGTGCATAGGACGATCTTGTGATAAAGATATGACTGTGAGGGTGTAGTCTTGTGGATATGTATGGCATATGATCTTGACTACTGGTTTATAGATGTAAATCTAAATCAGATTATTCCCATTTCACCCCACAGCTTAAAAGTTTCAGTCAAGATACAGGGTAAGTTTCAGTGAATGTAGGAGATGCTAAAAATGGAGGAAGGCATTGAGATCACAAATAATCTTCACCATGGAAATTATTAGGTTTGCATGTTTTCAGAAAAGCAGAAAATCCTCAAAATCACTATTTTTTCCCCTTAAGTAGTTGCAGTCATTGCTCTTGGAATGTATGTCTAGAACCTAATGTGGCTTTGATGGTTTTAGCTAATAAAGAAATAAAACAGTATGAGCTTCAATACATGCTTAAAATACAGCATGAGTAGTACAAGTGGCTGAAAGTAATGAGGAAGATCAGGATAGTTTATCCTTGCTAAAACTTGCTGGATCAGATGTTTTTAAATAGCATGCTTAATATTTCTAAAGAGAAGAGAATTGTCATTTCTTAGAGTGACTCTGAAAGTACTGGAGGAAAAAACATAAACCTGCCTGTCCGGAAGTAATCATTATACAGTACGCAAGTGCTTAAATTAGTCAGCTTTCCTTAAATCCAGTTTAAACTTAACGTGAAGTCCTTCACAAGCTTGATACTCATCTGTTAGCAAGACACTAATTTTCAAGAATTATTTTTACTTTGTTTAGGAGGATTAAGCTTGTGCCAGTCTAAAATTTCTTTTGTTTGCATTTGCCAGCCAATACAGGCCAAAACCAGATGTAATCTGCAAGCACTTAGAGTTTAATGCTGCTTAAAAAAGAAAAACGTTAACTTGAGACATCAGAGATGTTTGATTTAAAGTTCGAGGTTTTTCTATGTAGTGAGGTAAACTCATGGGAGAGTCTTGCAACTTGACAGTGTTTCCCAAGGGTCATGTCAGGAACCATGATGGTATTTTTTTCTAGTATTTTATAAATACTTACATACCAGTCATTGTGTAGCCTATCCATTTTAAGTAAATTTAATCTCACCAAGCAGTAAGATAAAATACATGTGCTAAGATATTTCCTGTCTTTTTGATTCACTTACGTGAATAAGAATCAAATTATCTCTTATTAGAGAAGTGGAACTTCAGCTAAAAGTTGGAATTTTAATGGAAGGATTGGATTGGCATTGTTGGATTAATACATTATACCATAATATAAGCCACTCAGCAAAGTTTCAGGTGAACCAGAAGTGACCTAATTACACTTTTTATAAAGTTTGAGAAATTTTTCCAATTTGTTTGTGAAAGTAAGTGTTAAAATTCAGTAAGTAACTTGTGGTCTCATAAATATTGAAGGTTATGTGTTTAACAAAAAGTAGTAGGTTAAAATGCTGCTATTACTGCTTTCTAACTGGATTAGAACTGATAAATGTGGGGTTTTTTTCTGATTTGGAACAGCAAACAGTACCAGTAATGGTGCAGTGGAGAAAAAAGTAGAGCTTACAGCTGTTTGCATGCAAATTTCAAGACATGCCTTCTCAGGTTTCATTGTTAAGTTGGAGGTGCTTGAAAGATGAAAGTCAGCCTATCCAGGTTGCTTTGTTATGGAATCTGTGTAGAGTGAAATGAAAGTGGGCCTATGAATAGGAGGCACCTAGATTTTTTTAATATATATAGTTGGTAAAAGTTTTTCTAGCTTCTGAATTTATTTAACCAGGAAGTATGAAGGAAAAAGGACCTGAAGTGGCATCTAAAAATTCTTTAAATTCATCAACATCTATGAGTCTGCATTCAAAACACTTCTGAATATCTAGATAAGTGTGTCCTATTCTTTGAACTGCTTTTTGATTTGACCTCTTAGTGTGTGTCTATATTCATTCATACATAAAAATACTTTCTCTCTCTACTTCTTACCATTGCCTAGGCTTACAGGCAGATTTATGATCACTGGGCTCTGAAGTTTGTCCCTTTATAGCCCACACGCAGCAGACTGTGTCTTAGTTACAATTTGCGTGTCATACTTAACTTTAACAAAATCCCATCTCTGTTCCTCAGGAAAGACTGAGGAAGCTCAGGGATGCTAGTTAGAAGCCCTGTGTCACCTAAAACAAGGTGAGATGGATTTCAGACTCTGAAGAGCAATGATCAGCTTGCAGGATAAAGCTACCATGGTCTAAAGAGAAAGACACTAACAAGTGGTATGGTAGGGGAGAAGCACTAGAATTGCTGGACAAGAGTTCCTCATCCAGGATTGCCACAGAACATCTGGGACCAGTGTTGACTCCTCAAAAGACATATTTTCTTTCCAGCAAAGCAGAGTATTAAGCTTGCTTATTTCTTCCAGTAAAATAGATTATGTTGGTTTAACTTCTGCTTGATATAATAGAACAATAGTTGTCAAAATGCCAAAGTAGTAGATGAACAGTGGCAGGCCTGAGTACTGCTGCAGGCTAAATCATCATTAGTGAAATTTTGGTGGTGTTTTTATCAAAAGATGTGGTTCTCTACACCAGCCTGTCACCTTTGGGTGATGTGTGGGCATGAGCTCATTGTAGTGCCTTAAAGAGCAGTAACACCTCTCAGTGATGCTTTTTTTAGCTCTTGTCCTTAGGGCACACCTTTTCTTTCTTGTTTTCTCCTCCATAAAGCTTTTTAATTTACTGAAATGGAAAGAATGTTAATGTCTGCAGAGAAGAATATTTCTTTGAGATCCTCACTTTTATTTAACACAGGCCTGGAGATAAATTATTTCACCAATATTAGTCTCAAGTAGGGAATTGTATTTAGGAACTAATTTTCTTTTGTCACTCACAGATACGTAGTGTGCCTTTGGTCCTTTGGATGTGTAGTATCTTGAAAGGAATACTATTGGCAGACAGGAAGGGATAATAGAATGTCATCTTTATTTCTTAAGCTGCTTTCTTTTGTCTTTGCCTCAAAGTATGTGAGAAAGATGGAAAGCAGAAGGTGCTTGAATGATCATCTGACCACCAGAGAAATGTCAAAGTCCTTCATATTCTTTTTTGATAGCAGTAAATGGAAGAGTACTGTGTTACATGACTTCTAGTTCACTGAACTTGAGTCAGTCTTGATGTGGCCTCCTAAGACAAGAGAAAAGGCATCCCAGTCTATGACTGGGAGCATGTAAGAGACAATGGATTTTCCAGTGTTGAAGACCCAATTCCTACCCCTCTCAAAAACTACATGTAGGAGTGATAGAGGAAAAAGCCCTTGTGAGAAAAGAAGCTTTTCCCTTCTGTTATTTACTTTGTTGGGAGTTCTTCTCCTATTTTAAATCTCAAAGGACTGAACAGGTAAAGTGTCTGCCTTCACTGTCGTGTGAGAAGTGATGGTCAAGTGAATCAATCTGCTCAACCTCTGTTTTTGCCTTCCCACCATGTTGCTTGCCTGGGACAAGCAGTAGGATTTGATTAAATTCTCAGGGATATATGTGGCTGCTCTGCCATGGCTAACATTGTAGAATTGTACATTATATTACAAAAAGGCAGCTATTTAGTCCTACTCTTGAGGGAGAAGCGTAGCACCTGGGCTGCTTTATATTTTGGGGCATAAAGGACCTTATTCTATATATTCGCTAGTTTTTTTGCTGTTGCAAGAGTGACAAGAATGTCACTCCAGTATATACATAATTCATGCTTCTCTGCTCTTGACTTCCACTCATTTTTAAAATTTATTTTTACTTTTCAGGTTGTCCGTCAGATGATGTGGCTGATGGATCATATTTTTAAGTATACAAACTTTGGCATTGTGTCTCTAATCCATGGAGACTTCTTTATACGACAGGTAAATGGAAACACGTAATAGTGCTTTGATTTATCCTTGTATTTGGAGCAGTGTGGTATTATGGGAATTACATGTCACCTCCCGGATGGTTTGCACAATGAAATAACTGTGCTGTAAAATATATATTTGAGGACATCTTTGTTCTGAAATAGCTTTAATTTCCAAGCTAATTTTATTATTTACATAGATACAAATGCTGATGGAATCGAGTTGTGATGGGAGCCTACTATGAGAGAGGTGTACAAGCAGAATACAAAGGCAGTCCTTTTTGTCTCTGTGTTTCTGAGCACCCGTTGGTGGCACTTCTCATCTTTCCTTAGTGACCTTGAAGCCATGCAAAGAGTTTGCCTGGTTAGGTCGCTGTTCTGACTGTCAAAGTTTCAAATTAGGAAAGGCAAGACTGTCTCTTTTGATGGTGACATAGTAGTGGACCAACTTAAGGTGGTGATGGACTTGTGCAAATAGTAGTTAATTGATACTTGAAAGCTAATTATTATTTGAGCATTAGGAAAGAATGTCTGTTGAGCTCAGAGTCTCAAATATTAGTGAGTGAAAGCCTCAGATTATTTCATATGGCTTGTGTAGGGTTTTTGTTGTTTGGTGGCTTAAGCTGCACTCTCTGAGTAGGAACTCAGAAGGCCAATGAGAAGCATGAACCTGTTGCCAGCTATGTGAACTGCCATGTCCAGCATACATGTTTCTTTCCTCTTATTATTTCTTTGTCTGGATGTAAAATGTGTAGGCATGCAGAGAGAATTAATGAATTTTCACATTGCAGAGAAGAAGGTAATTTACTCAGAATGAAGTAAAGAAATACTTACAGCAGCACACAGCTAAAGTGAGATTTCTCATTAATAGGAGAGGCATAGTTGGAAGACCTCAGGCACAGTTAGATAAAACAAAGGTCTCTAGAGGTACACAACTGCATATTGTGACAGGATGGAAGGAAACAGGGTTGGATGCTTTTAAAATATAAATCTGTTTCCAGTAGTTAGAATGTACAAGATGCACATCTTGAGGTATGCAGTACTGTCAGCTTTTTAGCTGTAATTTCTGGATGTGGGGTTGCAATTCCAGTCACAAAACCAAACCATTACTGAGTTGCAAAAACTAAGGCTTTTCCTCATTTTTGTAAGGTGGTTGACATAGTATCACAAATACAGTGATGTCATCATAAGTCTAAATGTAATCAATTGAAAATATAATGTTTCTTGGTTGTTAGCCTTTTGGGTGTGGCAAAGTACTTCATGTGAGTGAGTAATGGTCCTTTGCCAAGCTCTGCACAGGCCCTAGTAATATTTGGATGGTTATTCAGTGCTCTTTTCTTAACTGCTGTGCTATCCTGGAGTCCTGGGGTCTGATGAGAAAGGACTGGCTTAACTGAGGAACTTTTCTAGTGCTTTAATTGCATCAATATGAGCTGGCAGGGCCTTTTTCTTCCCTTTCATGTGGTAAGTTGGAAGTAATTGCAATGCTGAGACTTAAACCTAAGAGAAACACTTTCACAAAACTCACCTTCAGTAAAACATTGTTTCTTCTTGTCTTTCATTCAACCCCACCCTTTCTGTCTTCCTTCCTCTGACCGAAAAAACCCAGCCAACCATCAGACAGTGCAATATTTGTGGCAATTTTGTTGACATTTCAGAGAATTAAGATCACCTCTGCTGAGGAGAGCTTTAATTTTGCCCTCCTCTGTCTCTTGAGTGCTTTGACAAAGTCACTTTGGAGCACTCAAAAATGCTAATTAATGTAAATAGATTCCTCTGAAAATTTGGGTAGCTTGGTGCATGCAGAGATGGGAAAAGATTGTTCCTGAAGATACTTCTGCAGTAATTAAGGATGTATCTCACTGTTCTTAAGTGAAGAAGTTGTGCTAATACATCAAAGAGGAGAAATTAATGAGTTATTGGAGCAGTGGAGATTTGAGTGAGGTCTGTGGTTACCCAACTGAGGCCTGGTCTGTAGGCCACCAGTAGGTACTCCAAGGAGAGCATTGCTTTTCATTGTCTCAGGGGCTTATTTTTATCTCTGAAAAGAGAGAAGTCTTAGAAGTACAATAATTACGTCTGATGTTATCTCCTTAAAACGTTCATTTTATTTAGATAATGTTTTATCCTTACAGGGAAGAACACACCGTGACCAGCAGCTTGTGTTACTCAAAGATCATCTAGAAAAATATTACAGGAGCCGCAATCGGAAATGGATTGTTTTATTTCCAGAGGGTGGCTTTCTTAGGAAGAGGAGAGAAACAAGCCAGGCATTTGCCAAGAAAAACAATTTGCCATTTCTTAAACATGTCACCCTGCCAAGACTTGGGGCAACACAAGTAATTCTGAAAACACTTGTAGCTCCGCAAGAAAATGGAACTCCATCAGGTGGAGATGCTGTGAGAAAAGGTAAAGATCACTCTTGTGGGTAAAAAGCAAATTGAATGTCAAAGATTTGAGTTAAGAAAAATGTTGTGTTGAATTGGTTTCTTTAAATATCAAATACGTTCATGATGTATTTTATATAAATGTTTTCATATTTAGTTTTAGTTCTGCTAACTTTATTTTTGATGTTCAGACAAAAATACACGCCTTAGTTTTAATTTGATTAGTGTATGGTATGGCTGTGTGAATGCTTGCCTTGGCTCATGATGGGTAAAGCAGATACTGGAATAGGCACCCAGAGTGAGCAAGAAGGTGGTCCATTCCTTTCCGCAAGACTCATGGTTTGCTATCGCTGCTTTGTGATAGCATGGAACTATAGTAAAAAGTATTTCTGGAATATGCTAACTATGTTGATATTTTTATTCCGGGCTTTAAAAGTTTCTTTGCATCCACTGCTGTATATTTTATTCGTCTTCTTGAACTACTTTCTATTGAGTTCTGTTCTCTACAGATCTTTGTGTTGGCTGTCCCCATTGTTAACTGTTAACTAACCCAGAGCTAACTGTCACTGATTACTGGATTTGAAGGATTGTTTCGGCTGTCATGTCAGAAGAGTTATGAGAGAATAAGAATAATCCTGCAGCGTTATTGTTCTGGGGTGCCTGGACTGTAGGGGAGGGTATAGCTGGCATATAAATAATGCCTGCAGTTATGGAACTTGGTGCTTTAGTCTCTCAATTTTTGAAATTAACTTCTTGGCAAGTTCAAGAGCAGGGCCAGATCTTACTTGACTGTGTTGTGGATTTCTGTTACTTATGGAAACAATGGACTGGGTGGATGTGGTAGTTTGTTATTGATGGGTGGTGCTGGTGTTTCCATAGCCAAATTCTGATAATCATTTAGCAGTTTGAAACAAAGATCCTTGCTAATGAAGCCACATATGCAGAGGACTTTGGATTATTTTCTGTCTGGAGTTCAAATTTCAGGGTTAGTAATAATCCTCCCACAGAAATTGCTCCAGATTTTTAGTTTTGAAGTTATTCTTGTCAACATAGGAAATAAATCAAGATGATGTTCTTGCAGAAGTGAAGGTAGGATTTAAAATGAGCTGAAAAATCAAGCTGTGGAACGCATCAAGGTATTTTCTGTCAGGGTTCATTCAGAAAAGAAAGGCTGAAGAAAGCTCTTATTGTCATAAAACATTTTAGATATATAAGAGCGAAACTGAATACCCTGGTCCTTGTTAAAAAGTTTGGGGGTTTTTGAGGAGAAAAGTTTGGCCCGTTCTGTTCTATTTCTTGCTGTTTCAAAAAGATAGGAAGAATAAGAAGTTCCCCAAATTAATTACAATTCTAGTTCTGGAGGGAGACCAAAAGTGCTTGTCAAATACCAATTTTATATTTTCCTATTCTTAGGTTGCTGTCAACTTAGCTGACCATAAAGCCCAGCTTTCTTTTTTTTCTTCCTCTTTGAGTAGCATGATTCAGACTCCAGAGAAATGAGCATTTGATAGTAGTTGACCTAACTGGGTACTAAAATAAAGGAATTCTCAGAAATAAGATGAGCCATATTGTCCATCCTACTCAAGGAAAGAAAATTGGGCAAAAATAGGAATGAAATGTGTGGGTTTAGTTGTCATTCTTTCATAGTAATAGACTTGAAAATGTACTAAAAAGGATGAAAAAAGTGAAAGTAAATTGTAGATGCTAGGAAAAAGTAATATATGATATAAAGTGACACTGAGATATTTTATGTCCTCTTTTAAGTTCACAGAAAGGTTTCTATCATTGTAAAACTTCCCTTTCAGAGATGTATGAAATATTAATTCTTGATTTGTATCTTGTATAAAAGATTCTTCCTCTAATCTTTTGCTTTCTGAGTGGTTTTATTGTTCTCTTGCCATGTCAGAAAATGTTTGTTCAGTTGAATGAAATGTAGTTGTATAAATCGATAAGATTGTATTATAAAGTTAGAAGCCTAACAGGTTAGTGAATATTTTTACTTTTAATCTCTTTTATCTTACTATTTTTTAAATCACATGTTAAAACCCAGCTCATTGAAATCAAGCTTCCATCCTGTTCAGGTGACCATTGTTGAGCCTGGTGTAGTGCCCACAGTAAAGGTTTTGCCAGTGACTTGCCTAGGGACTGCCTAGAAACCTTTTGTACATTATAGTTCTACTCCTTTGCTTGGGAAGTGGTTTCTTTTATCAGAAGCATCACACTTGAACTTCATGGTTTGCTGGAAGCATTTTTCATCTGCAGCACTTCTTGTGCTTCATAGTCTGTTTTAACAATGTTCGTGGTGCCCTGTGTTGCCAAATTATTCAGCTTACTATAATAAGCTTTCTACTCCATTATTTATTATTTCTCTGTCTTTTTGTTTCCACCAAGCTTTATTGATCGGAATTCACCTTCCTCTCCTACCTGATTTTAGTTAAATTGATTGATAGATTAAGAGTTCTTCTCATGAAGAATTATTTCCCCTTACCATTGAGTTTCCTGGGTAGCTGTGTAATGTTGAGTCACGATACACAGTTCTGTTCTTGACTGCTGTCATTTTATTAGTACTTAATTCATTTTAAATGATCCTTGTAGCTTTTATACTGTTGTAAATTTGATACCATTCTACTTTCTCAGCTGGAGTGATGTGTAAAACTGGGTGAAAGAAGAAAAGATGACAAAGGCAAACATAATAAAAGATGGTTCATCCTTAATACGCTCTTATCACAGTTTGACACAAACCAAGTCAGATACAGTTGTTTGATCATGTCACGCCCCAGCTCCTCAGCCCAGCTGGCTTTTGTGTGTCACATGGCACTGAAGTTGTGGCCTTCAAGTCGTAGTTCAAGAATTGGGCTAATTGTAGCTCAGTGCTACATCATCTGTCCTGCTGTAAGGTCTCTGATCTATGTCATCCCTTTGATAGAGGTGGATTTATGTTGAGAAGTGCACGGTTCAGTAACCTCCCCAAAAATTCATTAGTCTTAATTATGATACTAGTATTCTTGATATCCAATCCCCTTTTCAATTTGTTTTTGTACTAGTTACGAGCTTCCCATAGCTTAGTAACTGATTCTTCCTCTGTAAACTGACAGGAAGAACAAATATTCCAAAATCAGATATTTAATACTATTTAATAATTCTTGTACTTAAACTGATCAGTTCTTTATCAGTGGCTTTTCCAGGACAAGCCTCCTCTGTTGTCTTAATTTTCTCCTCTTCACAGTTTTCTTTCATGTTTAAAGTCCTAAATACCAGCCTTTGTTGGGTAAATTTTAACTAATTGCTGGTAAATGCTAAATTAAATTGCTAAAATGCTTGTTGTTTTTGCTGCCTTTTGAAACTCTTGTTTAATTTAATAAAATTATGTAATTTTATTCCTGAATAAATAGAAGGGTGGAAAAACATGGAAAAAGTAGTACAATGACTTGGTAGCGTGACCACTGCTGAAGCTAAATAGTGCAGAGAATGTAGCTAAGTGCTGTCTGTCTCTGAAAAGAGAATTTAAGGTACTTCTGCTGTCTGGTGAAAGCCTCCAGATGGGACAGATGGGCCAGCACTGCTGCTAGCACCCGCATTCCAGAGGAAGGCTTTAGTGCAGGATAGAAATAGGGGCAGTGTAAAAATACTTGATGAAGAGCCATCATCACCCTAACCTTGTAGTGACCCAGGTGTCTGTTCTCAGGGGTGTTTTACAGTTCTGGTTTTTTGAAAATTTTTTTAGCACAACACTTTGTCTTTGACGTGGTTGCAAATACGATGTTTTCTTCTGCAGTTGATAAGAATTGATTTTGTGAGCTTTAGAGCTATTAAAATGTTCTAAATGCCAAAGCCTGGTAATTCAAAGGAGTTTGGAGCTATTGTTCTCTAAAGGTGCACATTCCAGGGCTTATTTTTGATCAGACCTGCTGTAGTGAGTTTTTTAAATTCTGTTTTATTTTACCATGCAGAAATTTTTTGTCTGATAAGAGGTTGCTATGAGGCTAGTTAGAGCCATACTGAAATCTTATCGTACTGTTTTCAAATGCAGCGCAGTACATTCAGTTCTGAAGCTCATTCTCAGAGAAATTCAATTTTCACTTCTGCAGGGCTGTACATTGAACTTCATAATTGATTTTTTTTAAATCAAACTTTTTGATTCACTATTACGTGAGGAATGTGACTTGAATAACACGTGAGAAAGCTTTTGATAGTTGTTTTTTCTTCCCCCTGGAAAAAGGGCTTCTTGTTTTGTTCCACGTGGTTTGTTATGTCAAGATCTTGGAATGAGGAGTAAGATGTTCAGTCTGAGAGTTAATCTTTGGAGAAAAAAGTCAATTCTGAGGTCAGTGATCCAGTTGATCACACAAGGACAAGTAGAGAACGAGGGACAAGTTACAAGAGCGGATTGCTATGCAGGGAGATCCAACAGCCTCTTTTGGCTGCTTTCAGGGTGGTGCAAGTGTTCAGGAAACCACACCTGAGTACTGCAGAATGCCAGCAAATATTTTCTTTTTCAAGTGCAAGCTGCAGGCCTCAGGTCCACACCTGGCTGGTGCATTCTTTCCCACTGGATCTGGTCCGGCAGTGTTGCACCATCCAGAGCTTGGCTGAAGGCAAGGTTTCCTGCTGATATCTGTCTTTAAGACTTGTTCTTTTTCTCAGTGATAAGCACTGACAGTCTGCTGGCAGGTTTGAGGGTTTCTGCACATAGCCTCATCTGGTTTTTTAATATGAGCTGACCCCAGGAAGTATCAAGCCCAGAGAGGACAAAGAGGGAGAATGAAGAGAAGCTCTGAACCCCAATAAATCTGTGATTGTAGACAGTCAAGTATCTGCTGTGAGAGGACTTTAGAGGATGACAGATCATGGAATGTCTTGAAGACATTGATGATAAGTTGCTTCTTAGGTAAATACGGAGCAACTTTATATCACGGAATCCACAGTGAAGAAAACAGTTACAAAGATTTGCCTCTACTGGTGTTTTCAAACAAACAAACAAGTAAGGAAGCTGTTCAAATTTTATTTTTGATTATTTTTGTCTAGGCCAGAAAGCTGCTGTTACATGTAATTGTTCAGTTGTGTTTTAGCACTTGTAAGGCAAGTATGTACCGTTCACACTAAGGTGCATCCCTGCTGTGTGGTTTGGGTGCAGTTCTGTAGGGCAGATACCTGTGGCCTGTTCCAGACATGTATGTGTGTATAAAAAGAATCAGCCTGTTAACATTTTGAAGCACTTTGAGAAGTCAAAATCTTCCACCTGTGCTGAAAGTGGCAAGCAGATTGACACCACAGAAAACAGTGCTTGGAGAGATCAGCTTAAGTACAGCCTCTGCAGCAGCTTCTTCTGCTGAAGTCTGTGGCAGCCAGGCTGCTCACTCTTTCAGCAGGTACTAGAAATGAGAGATAAGAGTGTCTTTTAATGCTAGGTGGAAAGTTGAAAGGAGTTTGGCTGTCAGAAACATGGCATGACTGAGTTGGCCAAGCCAAGCTGGGCAAGAGGAGTTCTGGAGCACAGGTTTGTGTAGCTCCCTGATTTCTCAGCTACAAATGCCAGACCTGAGATTCACACCATGTTTTAACTAATGCAGCAGTCTTTGTTTTGAGCTCCTGTTAATGTGCTCCATTTAAAAACTAATAGGGTTTGTTCTTGGTCAAAGGTCTACTTAGGCCTGAAAGCACCATCCTTGGAGATGCTAAGGTACCACTCCTTTGTGCTGTGGGCAGTTGTCACTTTCTTTTCAGCTTCAGGATCTGTTAGAGCTTCCTGGCTTTAAAATAAATATGCTCATGAACAGGTTGCAACACAGTATAACCCCCTCCCAGAAAAAGACAGCAAGATGTATTTAAAAATTAATTTTCTTAAATCCTTGGTGACTTAGGTTTTTTTGGCAGTCTGATATCTTGGATGGTTATGTAAGGCTTATTTTAAACCAGAGCATGCACAACTACTGTGATTTGAGAGCACGTGGAGGTAGCTGCACTAACACCTGCTTGCGCTCAAAGAAGGTCTGTAGAGGCTGCTGGTACTGTCAGAATTTGGTTTTTTTTTCCTGGCCTGGGGTTCCTGATGGGCTGTCAGTTTTTCTCCCCACCCTGCCCTGAAAAGGGGCTGGAGGTGAGTTTGAAGCTGGACTGAGGAATCCAGTGCTGCAGCTCTGCTCCAAAAGCAGAAGGTAGGAAATCAGCACCGCAGAGAACTGCAGGAGTCTTTCCTTAATGAAGTGCAAGGCATTATCCACTGAAAGAACAGCTTTAAATACTAGCTAAATATTGAATAAATTATTTTAAAACACTTTACTGTAAATAATGAGAAAATGTGCCCATATTCATGTGGCACTTTTTAATTGCAATTAATGATCTTTGTTCCTTACTTAGGCAATTTACTTGTCTTTATCCATTTTTGCTTTATGTCTGGGAAAATAGTAAATTGAATTACTTTGTTACAAAATCTATTTCTAAATTAATACTTCTGTTGGTTTAGTATTAATTTCATATTGGCTCTTCTCTGATTCATTGCTACTTTTAAAATGAAGTGCTCTGTAGTTAGTGCTTTTCTTAAGAGAGACTTGACAAGCACTCTGTCATGATGCTGGCAAGCCTGCAGCCTCTAGTTCTCATTTCATATGTCTGTCAGGGGTTTAAAATACTGTATTTCCAGAAGGTAACACTGAATGTTTCAGCTTGACCTATGTAGCTTGCCCTTGGTCAAATTTTGGAATAGCATGTTGCATGCTACTAAGAACTCATAATTTGGAATTAAATTTTAGGAAATGCTGTCTATCCCTGTTGGAGTAGTTAATTTGTAACAAAGCAGGGTAACTGTACTGATGAGCAGACACCAAGAAAACACTGTTTGTTAAAATAATTGATAGATACATGTGATAGCATTGCTGTAATTTTCTTTTCACACTTAATTAAATTAAATGCAAATTAAATGAAATTAAATGCAGGTAGAAACTCGCAAGCCAGTCCTTGCATGTACATTCTAGTTGCAGTCAGTGACTGTGGTTTTCAGGGCGCTGCTCAGACTGTGTGCTGCAGATTTCTTCAGGTGCGTGGTAGGGCTGCTGTAAAATTAGAGTGGCGACTCTGGGCAAGGCCAAATGTCTGTCTAGGCCAGCATCTTGTCCATGACTCCAGGTGGATTCCAGAGGAAGTGTGTGAACACAGCAAACAAGCATTGTTCTTCTCCCACATACTCCCCAAGCTTCCAACTGTTTCCTGTGTGGTGGGTTTCCCAAGCTGGGGGGTGTTCTGCCTGGTTAGTTAACCCACCATGGACTCACTCAATTTCCTCTTGAGCCCAACTCTTGGCATCCTTGACATCTTTTAGCAAGGGATTCCCCATAGTTTTTTTTTCCCCCCTCTGCACAAAGATTCATTTTTCTGTTTGCTTTGAAAAGTATTCCTCTTGGGTGAATTTTGAGTGTCTGTTCTTGTATTGAGAAAAATGGTGAACAGTCAATCTCTGTGCGTGTTCCTGGTGCTGACAGTGTTCTTGTCAGCCTTTGTTACATTTTTTTCCTATCTCTTCAGCTGCAGGCTTGAAGAGTATTGTACCTTGTACTAAAAGCTAACACTTCTTACATGTTCTTGCCCATGGGTGGCTGTTTCTGATAGTCAGCTTTTTAAATCCTTGAAGAGCTTCCTGGTGTGGTGTGAGCACATTGCTGTGCTGGTGTCTCCGGCAGTAAGTGAGCATTGCACTGCTGGCCTGAGCATAACATGACCTCAAACACAAGACATCTCCAGAACAGGTAGAAAATTGACAAGCTAAACTCAAAGTGCCATCTTGGCAATGTGCCCTTCCTTCTTGGTTTGCTTTACAGATCTGCTGCTCTCGCTCTTAGCAAGCCTGTGAATTGAAGACATGCCAGAGAGGGGTCATGGCTAGGTTGATTGATGGCCTGGACTGTTTCTGGTAGTAACCTATATTCAGATTTTATACAGAGTCACAGAATACTCTGAGTTGGAAGGCACCCACAAATTTGATTCTCTTGAATAATCTTAATAGCATATATTTTCACCTCCTTTGATCCTTTTTCCAGTTTTTAAGTAAGCTGAGCAGCATATGAGCATGTACTGGTATCAGCCTTTCCTGGAACCTTGTGGGTGCAGTACCTTCCCCACTGTGAAAACTGACCATCTTCTGTTCCTTGCTTTCTTACCCTGAATACACAAAGTGGTGTTTCTCCTCTTTATCCTACAACTCACCTTTTAAAGAACCTTTGAGGGATCTGCATGGCTGCTTCTCCGTCAGTGATCTTTTCGAAAGGCTCAGGTGGAAATGAAGTGCAGACCAAGAAGCTTGGATGTTTATTTTGGGATTTTTCCTTTTGGTGAATAGGGGGCAGCACCTGACTTTGGGGCCAAAATGTCATGTGACTGTACCTCATACCTGTATTCTGTTCTATGTACCACAGTACATAAGAACAACAGAAATAACCATGAAAATAAAATATAAGTCTAGCTGAAGTTTGTAAAGTATTTCCGTGCTCTGTAACTAAGTCTGGATTTGATTTTTGGTGATCTTACTTTTGCCTCATACCTCATGAAGTAATACAAAAATTGAATAACTCTCAAATAAGTGACATGCAATTTTCTTTTTGTTCCTAGAGAGCAAATCGAAAGGCCTCCAGTGGGTGATAGATACAACCATTGCATATCCCAAAGCTGAACCTATAGACATCCAAACTTGGATTCTTGGCTACCGACAACCAACAGTGACACATGTGCATTACAGGTAGGAAATAAAACTACTCCTCTTGCACTGAACTCAAGTATTCACAAATCAGTTATGTTATTTCAGGATATGGGAAATTAGTAGCAATGGGAGTGGGTTTTTTGTATCCCACACTGGTGGCCAACATATTATTTAAACACAATCAATTTTTTTTTTTAAAGTTCAGTGACTATTCTATATCTTAGAACAGACATTTAAGTTTTGGGCTAATGTCCTGTGGTTGAATAGAGTTATGGGGAATATATTTGAAGGCTAGGTCATCTTTTCCAGTTTAATGTGCTGGTAAACCCAACTTGAATTTTTTTTAATTTTGTTTTTTAGTAATGACAATGAATTAAAATCATTGCTGTTAAATAAACAGATATTGTAATAGATTATATTTTACTTTCTGACAAAGAAATCCAAGCTTTTTCACTCAAAGCATGCTTGAAGTAGTTGAGCAAAGCCACTGGAAAAAGCAGTTGGAAAAAGTTGCAACTCTCATTGACAGCTAGGATGGGAGACTATTAAAACTGTTCTCCTCAGCATTTCTTTGTCTCAAGATCTAAACTGATGGAGAGAAGTAGCATTTTGCTTTTAGCTTACAGTTAATTGCAAATCTGAAATCTCCAGGAGTATTTTAACACTTTCCCTATGCCAAATAAGTTATTGGCATTTTATCCCAAAATCACATTGTTTTGTCTTACTCCCTTTTGAAGATTTGGAGAGCTTTTAGACTTTTACAGAAAGCTTTCAGGTATCCTTGTGTGGATCCCCTGGGTGGCAGTTTAAGTGGGAATGACCTTCTCCAGCATCACTGCTGTGTCAGTGTTGTGTGATGCAGAGTACAGGCTGCTCGCTGGAGCTCCTTTCCACAGCCGGGTTTAAATCTGGCCTTACTTTTTATAGAAAGCTGCCTTCCAAGTTTCCCTGAAGGTGAACATACTTACACCCTAATTTATATAAGATACTGTTATATTTATTGTGCTTTATTCAGGTCACCTTAGTACTCTCTCAGATCTCTGGGATAATTGCAAGTTGAATGTATTTAGAATTCTACTAAAGAGTATTTCCAAAAATACTTTCTTTAAAAACAACAGTAAGTTAAGTTGAATTCATTTCCTGCTTCTAAATGTATATTCAAACCTATTTTTGAGTACAAGCATAACTGTGATGTAACCTTCCTCGCATTGAACTTGAATGTTTAAGTTCTTTTAATACTGAAATTCTAAGAAAAACATTGGAAATTATTTATTTTGGGGTGTAAGTTTGTTATTTTCTTCCAGAGAGTCTAAGTCACTGGTTTAGACAGGGGCAAGCCTCTCTATTTGACTACTTTATGTATTTTTTTTAATAACCTCTAGTTGTCATGGCTGACCCCGTAAAACATTTGAAGTGCGCCTCATGGGAAGTCACGCAGCAGCTCACCTCGGCCGAGCGCGGGGTGTGATAGCTCTGAGAACAGAGTGTCTTGGGTTCAGCTGCAGCTTGGCCTGACTTCCACTCCTGCTAGTTCTTGAGACACACAGCCCCTGCACTGGGAGGGCATAATTTAATCTGGGTGCAGGTTGGCAGCTCTTACAGAGGGGTTTCATGAGGTGCTCTGGCGCTGTCAGAGGTGGGTTTCTATTTTTCTGCATGTGGCATGGATGTTCTCTGAAATTTTCATGAAATGTACATCAGGTATGTCTGCATTGTTATTATACCTCACTTCTCCTGCAAAAAAATTTTTGCTCGTTCTTTGCAATTTGGAATGTCTTGGGAGATTACATTCGAAATAAATTTTAAGGGTAATTTTAAAATAACTGGGAAGAGAGCACAATAGTTTCTCATGTCGTTTCTTTTAACTGGGGAAAAAAATACAGCCTTTTGGAAAAAGTAAAGAATAGTTTTGTCCAGATGCCATCTCTGCTGTATGAAAGAAGAATCAGGATTTAAACATGCTTATTCCCTTTTAGAGTAGTCCAGAGTGAGGTATTGATGTATGACAGCAGTGGGGGAAAAAAGGAACATTTTCTGTGTTATTCAAACTGGAGAAGAGTCTGCAGAGCTGCTTTTGTTCTGGTGGCTCAGTCAGTCCCTTCTGCTGTGCCTCTTGATCACCACCTGTCTCTTTCTGCCTTACAGACTTTCAAATCTAGTGATTTCCTTTTCTCAAAGCCTGGGCCTTTGCTGCAGGGTTATTTCTTTTTCATCCTACTTAGGGAGCAACAGAAGAGTGTGGAGAGCACATTAAGGAACCTTATATTATCATTTTTAGATGCTTTTCTAGCTGATGGAAATGGCAGACAAGGCTTGGTTTAATCTAGTCATCTTTTTTTTTTTTTTTTTGTAAGGTCAGTTTTGATAATGAGTTGAACCTTGCTTTTCAGACTTCAATTTTCAGTACAAATGACTCATTTTTCAGAGGTTCATAATTAGGCTAAGCTGTGGCCTGTTTTTCCTCAGGATGTCAAAAGAAACATCCTTAGAAAAAAGAACAATTACCAAGTTTGAATCTTCAAAATGCAAGGTTTGAGAACTCTACCCATCTAACTGTTGAATAACTTTTTGCCCCTGACTGACTTGTCAGAACTTGTTGGAAAGTGGTGCAAAACTCCGTTTGCTCTCTGAAACGTAGTACTCAAGGAGAATATCTAATGAACTTACTTCAGGCCAAATGGCACTGGGATTTTTGTGGGAGATTTCAATCCATGTGGTGCAAGACATCTCAAACTAGAGGCATCACTATGATACCTGCCTTATAATGAGTCTGTTGGAAAGGTTTGTTTGCTCTTCTCAAATGGTTCTAGCTCTGTGCTTGGGTCATTTTGTGGTGTGTCTTGACCTTAAATCCAGACTCACTGCACTTCCACTCAGAAATAACCTGAGTGGTTTGGTGTCCAGGTAGCAGGGCCACATACTGGCTGCTGTTCTCAGCTCCCACCATGTCTGTGCCATGAGTTACTTCTTTTCTTCTTACACCAGGCACCTGTTTAGTCTGATGGCCTTGGTGTTTCTCACCTGATCCACCAGGTTTCTCCAGCAGTAATTTCTCGAGTGCTGCAGTCCTGTTGGCAAAACCCAAGAGTTACAAATTGAAACCCCCTTGGGTACGAAGTTGACTCTGTGTTTGGCGTCCCTTCAGTCAGGAACGGTGTGTGGGGCTGGGTTTTTTGCAGTAGTTTCCTGCTGGATGATGCCCTTGGATGCCCAGCTCCCACTTTTGGGCTGTGTGACTGCAGCAGCCCTGACGTCAGAGCCAGCCCGTGTGAGCTCTGACGCAGGGCTGGGCTGTGCATGGAAGTGCCACACAGGCTGTTCCCAGCCCTGTCACCTTTATTCCCCTACCAGCTTTTGTGCTGTGCCCCTGCTGAAACGAGCTTTCAGCTGCTGAGGAAGTTCTATTTTTGTGTCTGCATTGATACAAATTTATTGAAATAAGCCAGGCTCCGAGCTATAAATAAGATGAAATGCATTGTGGTTGCTGAGCGAGTGTTGAAGAAGGGCATCCCGTTTGGCAGTGTATTTTAATGTGCTTTTTTACGCAAGTAACTTATTTTTGGTCATGCCTGACATCTACCAACAGCCCCCACTGTCCTGGTTTATTTAGAGCCATTGAAACAGCAAATAATATCCTGACTTATGAGGAGTCCTGAGTAATACAGAACTTGAATTCAGGGCAGGGCAGGTGATAAAAGGCATTTAGTACTTAAAGTGGTAGCTATCAACTTCAGAATTTAAATACAGAATCAGAGGTTGTTTCTCCAATAAGGACCACTTAAAGGAGATTAAATGTTCCTAAATGTGCCATGTTTCTGACAATTCTTTGGTGTCTTCTGAGAAACAGCCTGTCAGTAGCTAATTCTCTACAATTTCTAACATATGCCAACATCTTTGTCAGTTACATCTCCTGTTTTTTTTAAATTCTTTCTTCTTTCCTGGACTGCCGTTTATTCTAATAAATAAATTAGAATGAATTAGAATAAATGGATTGCCATTTATTCGAATGCATTCTTGTTTGGGACATGGACACAAATCTGTGTAGTGGTTTAAGAAGTCACCATTCCTAAGTCAGGTACCTGAGTGTCCTGCAGCTATTGTCACATTGCCAGTAGGCACCTCCAGCTAGAAGATAATGCTTCTTTACTGAAACAACTTCGCAGATTCCCATTGGAATGTGTCTTTATTTCCACCACCACTTTTAACTTCCCAGGGTGCAGCCTGTGCTGTGACTGCTTTCAGCCCCTTTACCACTTTTCCCCAGTGACAGAAAAGCAGCTGTTCCTGTGATGAGAAGCAAAAAGGGGTATTTCCATTCTGCTTGAATTTTCTGTTAAAGTTCTTATCCAGTCCTGGTTTGCCACACCAGAAGCAAAGATGCTTATTTTAATGCAATGTGAGGTTAGTTTTGCCCAAAAGCTAGAAAGATTTAAGTGCCCGAGAGACTCTAGGCACCTCAGGTGTTATATGTTGACCTTATTCCTTGCCTGGACTGTTCTGTGTGATGATAATACTTTATTTTCCCGAGGAGATCAGCAGTTTGCTTCTAATGGCATTCCTGATCCTGCACACCCAAAGGTGGGGGTAGAGCCAAGGTGATGCTCATGCCCTGACCACATGGACGCCTGTTTACATATCTCATTGAAATAAGAAACTGTTTCCTGCATCTTTTAACAGTGGACCTGGCAGATGTCAACATCCAGTGGTTGGGGATGAATCTGCTCCCATCGGAGCAATGGCTCTCCTGTGTGGGGAATTCTGTAACAGTAGACTTGTTCATTTACCTTCCTGAGCCCAGTCTCCTTCAAGGGAGTGTTCTACAGGAACACAGATGCCAGCTGAGCCATCTGATGGGCAGAGAACCATGGTATGAGCAGTATGTTTAGTTTCAATATAGGGGGGCTTAGATTTGTCTTATTGCGTACATAAAGGGCTTCTTTCCAGAGTTTGAGGATTTTTTTTAAATTTAATATTTAATCTCTAATTTAGCTCAGTCATTAGTAAGAACGTTCTGTTGGTAAAAATAACACTGGATAATCTAAAAATACCTTTGAAAAATGCTTCTAAATACACTAGCACCTACCATTGCTCAGCTGTGGCAGCCACTGTAGCATTATTGGAAAACCAGTTGCTTTTCACTTTGTTAATATTCATTCAAACTGAATGTAGCAGTGATTGCTTCTCAGGCTTCTAAGCAGCAGAGTTTATAACCAGAGACTGAAGCATTCTGGCAGTGTTATTGATTCACACAAGATCCTGGATGGATTCAAGCAGGGAAGTGGTGTGCTGCATTCCATTAGTCCCTCACAGTGCTGCTATCACCTGTGCTACTTTGTTTCTCCATTAAAGCACCAGCTCAGAAGTTGTTTCTAACAGGTATCTTGCAAGATCATGTGATGTTTTCAGACTAGAAGGCATGTTCTTGCCAAAACAGAGTTGTTACCCATTAGGTCAGGGAGAAGTGAAGGCAGAGGCGAAGAATATCTTACAGTTCACAATGGAGACTGCATATGAAGCCGGGTAACCCTACACTTCTGTCCTGAGGCAACACACATTCTCTTCGTTCTGAGCCGTCTTAAAACCTGCGTAAGCAAGCATTTGTCCTTCAAAAATACTCTGTGAAACACAATATTCAGTTGCTGAGCCTTTTATCTCTTCACAGCAGATAGGCAGAAGAGAGTAAAAATAGTGCTTGGCAGCTCGGTTGTGTTTGGGGACACAGAGTAAGTCTTTCTTAGTGTTCTACCCTCAACAAAATGGTCCTTGTGCTGTGGATGTGTTTTTTACTTGCTGCTATGTGGTTTAATTTTAACCTGCTGTACAGCATCTGGGCTTCAAGATAAAATAGTTCGTTATTGTTTGTCTTTGTTCCTAATATGCAGATTGAAAACTTGAGCTATTTACTGAAGCACCATTTCAAAACATTTGTCTTTCGTCAAAGACTTTCCTTCAAACTCTGTTTGTTCTAAGATAACAGTTTTTAATTTTTGCTTACTGAGACTGGCCTTACTGGAGCATAGAGAACTCCACAGTGTGAGGAGGATGTAGGTAGAATTACTACAAAGGCTACAGAAATAGCTGAGTTCATGTTGATACCATAGTTCATAAATAAAGTTGTTCGTCTCCTTATATTGAAGTTTTCTCTGTATGCCAAAGCACCAGGATTTGTAATTCACTCCTTAGAGCAAAGCTTTGCTGCTTGACTCCTGCACTTAACAGCTTATTTTTCCATGCATCAGACTGAAAGGAGGAAGGACAAATGACTTGGCAACAAAGCAGGCAAAGATACTGAAAACTGTAACAGCAACAAAAGCATTCTTCAGAAGTGCCTTATTTTGTTAGTCTGGCATTCCTGTCTCTGTTTAGAGACTGCCCAGATGATTGTGGTGTTACTTCCAATCCTTTGCAGTGTAATTAATTAAGACTGCGTTGAAAATGAAATGAAAATCCACTAATGAAAATAGAAGCATGGTGTAGATTATAAGCTAAATGGGAGCTCACCTGGAAAGAGAAACCTAGTAAAGGTCTTGCATTTCAGAGTATGAACTTTTCAGGTTAGCCTGATACACAAATCTCTTTTGCACTGGTCTCGCAGTACAACACAGTGGATATGTAAGTTCTTGCATATATCAGAAGGCTCTGAGGGTCTGCTGAAGAGGATTCACAGTTACTGTATGACTGGAAATTCTATTTTGAAAAAAATCCAGAGAGGTATGGTGGGTTGTTTGGGAGTTTCAGAATGTGTGCAGCAGTGGATTCTGCCCTGGGTGTCTGATTTTTTTAGCAAACCTAGTATTCAGCACGGAAGTACCAAAACATCGGCAATTCTTCCATTGGTGTTTTTAAAACAGAGTAGCAATATTTGAGTACAGGGTCAGAGTAAAACCTGCCTTGGAAATTTCAGACAAAGCTGCCAGCATCATTTGAAAAGCAGAGAGGACTTGTTTTATGGGATATGGAGGAACTATTGGTCCTTAGTAATGCCATTATTTGGCTTCTGCCTGTCGAGTTGTTTTCTTCAAAGCTGTGGATGAACTTTCTCATTTTTTATTTCTTTTATTCCTCCTTGGTTTGTATTTTTTTAGGGATAGTAATATAGTGTGGTGGTATTCTATTTAAAAAAACCAGTAACTTAGTAGCTTTGATCAAAAGCTGTAGTACAGCATTTGGTGGAGACTGATCCCAGTGCCTTCTGTGTGCTTCTAGATGATAACCTGGAGTTTCTCACTTTCCTATCCTTAATGCCTCTGTGACCTGTGAGTTGTAGAGAGTGTGAACCATGCAGTTAGATTTACACAAAAGTCTTCTATGTTTCGTGGTGGGCTGGGGCAGACGAAGAGTTTTGTTCTCCACATCCAGAATATGTTTCCTAGGTTCAATTTGTGTTTGTTTCTTTGATAGGATTTTTCCAGTGAAAGATGTACCTGCAGAGCCTGAAGCTCTCACAAACTGGCTGTATCAACGATTCATTGAAAAGGAGGACCTCTTGACACATTTCTACGAAACAGGTAGGATGATATTTAGCAAAGAGAACTGTGCTTCACTAATTTTTCTTACAAGGATCTCAAAATGGTTTAAGGATGTGTAAGCATTCTTCACATGAATACAGGGGATATAATTATTATTACTGCTTTTTACGTGGCAAAGAAGTATGATTAAAAATGACCTAGGAAAGGTACATCACCTCAGCAACATTAGAATTAGTGTTTGGAAGCTGTCAAAACACATCTAAGGAGATCTCTCTGCAGTACCATGCAGTTCAGCTGTGAAACTTGCTGCCATCGGATTTCATGGAGTGGAATAATTTAGCAAGTGCAAAGATTCTGTGATTGGAAGGATGATTGGAAGGATCTGTGGGAATTCCAGGGCACAGTCTCTGGAGCCATGATCTGCAGCCCTGTGCTGTCAGTGCCGGTGTCCTTGCTGCCAGGATCGCTTCTGTCATCTTACACTTTCATGTTAATGGAATTGGGATAAACTTGGGGCATCAATAACATTACTGAAGGGATACTGCCACATACGTGATTTAAAATACCAGGTACAACTTTGAAATTGTAGCTAGAGGAGTTTGCTCAGGGCTCCTTTTTCCATGCAGTTGATACTGAAGTCTTTCCATACTGAAGTTGTACTGAAGTCACTTGCCCTCCAGTGGGAAGGGAGGGTGGGGAACCAGATTTGTAAGTGTGTGTTCAGCATAGAAAATGCAGGAATACATCATAATAAAACAAAAAAAAATGAAGTTCAAAGAGGAAAAATGTGAGTTTTATTTTGATATACAGTCAAGGAAGCTTATAAAACATAGACTGAGTAGGAAGACTCCAGATGAAATAATGCAGCTTGTCTCTAAAGAAAAATATTCTCTTCATTAGCAAGTCACAGTTGTTGATGGGGAGAGTGTTCAGTGTCTCAAATCAGCTGAGTTTAGTATTCCAGGGTGATTGTGTTAAACAAAGATGCTTCTTCTGTTAAATGATTCATTGCAAAGGCTGCTTTAATTCAGTTTTGAGTGCTTAATTTATCAATTGAAGTGCTTAAAGAGATTAATAGAATTCTTTAACAACCCAGAGTTGTATTTTATGAAATGTTGCTGTCACTCAGCCATCATTGATGGCAAAGTCAGATCCTGCTATATAAATCACAACCAAATGCCTATATTGGACTTTTTTAAACAAATAACCCTGATACAAGTGTAGCCAATAGATTGTTAAGAATTCTTGGTTTTGTGACATTATTTTATGCTATTAGGTCATACACAGAAAATCTAGCTAGTCCAGAATTTCCGAGAGTATAATTAATATAATCAGCTTTATACATTAAAATGCACTTCCGAAATAGGATAATTGGTAATAATTTGCCAGTGCAATCAGTATGAATTAATAAAGACATGTTTTAAATGCAAATGCTATGACATAGGACCTTATTAGTCATAAATTAGCATGATTTAAAGTTACTGCCATTTATACCTGTTGAGAACTTGCTTGCATTGCTTTTGCTGACCTACTGAAAGAGCGCTATTACAGTTTTTGTAAACCCCCTGGAAAGGTCCTGAGGTTGAATGTGAGAGGAATCCCTGAAGCTGCTCGAGAGCCAGCTTTGTACTGACATGGTCACAAGGGGGGCTGGTTTTAAGACTTAGGGCTGTTTCAACATCTCTATTATTATTCTTATTACTACTGTTATTATTATCAGTCTCATCATTGTCATCGTCATCATTATATTATTTTACAATAATTTGCTTAGGAACTTCTCTGTTCATAAAGCTTACATCATAAAGTTGGAGTAACATTTAATGCTTCATGAAACTTTAGAAGTTTGCACTGACAGTATCATTGGAAAGAATACATTCTCTTGGCATGTTTTCACTTGGGAAGAGAAAAAAACAAAGCCTAAAGCATCTTTCCCCATTTTGCTGTATTCTTAAGTGTTTAGAACTTAAATCACCTGGGGAAAACCTGTAATATTAGACCTCTTGAAATTAAACCAAAAATAAAGTATGCCTAAAATTTGACATGAAGCTGTCCTGTAATTTCTTCCTGGTGCATTTTACACATTTCATTTATAAAATTGAAACCATTTTGAGTTGATAGCTGTAGGGACAGAAAGACTCCTGTTTTAGGCAGCTCGTGGAGAACTTGTATGGGCAAGTTCTGGATTTCTCTGAACTCTTCAGCAGGATAACCTTGAAGCCCACAGTAACACAAGTGAGATTGCATTTAGCAGGACAAAGACACTCAGGGACTAATTAAGGAGAAAAGCCCAGCCATAAAGTAGGAGCAGTTGGAAGTGAGGGAAACACTCTTTGTTGTACCAGATCTGAAACCTCATCTGGAAGTATTGCATACAGGTCCATCATCCCTGTCGAGAAATACAAATCTTAATACAAATTCCCTCTGGGAAGAGGGACAGATAATAGGAGCTAAGACTAAGGGGAAGGTGGAATTGTTTCTGTGAAGGACAACTAAAAGTACTTGGCTTGTCTCGGCTGGGAAAGGGAAGGGTCAAAGATGGCTTGAGAGAGGGGGAAGAGACAGCTGTCTGTACCTACCAGAGAAAAAGGAAAGGTCTTTAAACCAGAGGTCAGTTGGTACAGAAAAGCAAATGGGCTGTGGAAGAATAAATACATCATAGAGTGGACAGATAGAAATGTAGCTGTGAGAGGTACTGGGGAATAAATGATGTGGCAAATCTGTCGAAGTGTGAAATACATATCAGGGAGAGGTGGATGGGGCTCGTCAAGGGAATTTTTAGGCTTTTTCTTTGTTTAGTTTGGGTTGGTTTTTTTTTTTAATTAAGAACATTCATGCAGGAAGAAAAGCTTTGTCTTAAATGCTTGACTGCAGTTCCTCCAGTGATTGCAAATGTGAAGCAGAGAGATAAGCTGCTGATGGTATCTAATTGCCCAAATAGTGTGGTTCCTGAGATTAAAAATTGACACTGCTGCATCTTTACTCTTTGAATCATTAATTTCATGTTCTTCTGAGAGAAGTTGAGACTCCATAATGGTGCAGCAAGTACATCATCCTCTCTGGTGTATTTAGAGTTTTATATCCCCTGTTCAGGATTCACAACAGCAAAAGTGCTTCGTGTCATCAAGGCTTTGTGCATCTCAATAAAATGTAACACAAATTATTTAATATGCTGATGTAAATATATGCAAATAGTTTGCTTATGATCATAAAGCTCTGATGTATTCAGGCACATTTAATTTAGTGTTGCAAGTCAGGAGAAGTCAAAGTATGGAAAAATTAAATTTTATTGTCAGCTGAATCTCTTCCAGTCTTTCCCATCTAAGCAAGGATTTCAGTAAAGAATTTCTGGAAAACTCCACGGCAAATTACGGTGTTTCCTTAGTCAGTATGACTGAATGTTCAAACAATATGTGGAAACTGGTCTTTAAAAAAATTGTGTGTGTGTGTGTATTTACATTTTCAAGGGGAACCTCAATATCACCACCAAACAGCTGTAAAGTCTAATATGGAATCCATTCAATCTGATGATGGAGATATTAATAAATCTTCAAAAATAACACAGAAAACTTTAGTTGACAGTTGTATCTCTCTGCAAAGGTTGAGTACAATGATAGCAGATTCTAAGGAATGCTTTCAGGCTTATGCTTAAAGTTTACAAGGAAATTAAAAATGTTCTTAGTAATTAAGATAAGGGGTTATGTTTTGGTTTGGGTTTTTTTATTTTCTTGAAGGTGTCTGATAATGCTGGAGAATCTTCCATAAGTTTAACAGCATAATAGCAGAGTAGCCAATTAACTGTGTGAGGGCACCATTGCTGGGAGCGGCAGTGGTGGTAAAGAATTAAGGGTGTCATTCCCGTGCAAAGCATTAAATGTGTTTTCTTTTCTCTTGTAGGAGCTTTTCCGCCACCCCAGGGTCAGACAAAAGCGATTTCTCGGGAGATGACCCTCAGTAACCTGTGGCTGGTTGCCATACAATCACTTGCATTTTTGTCAGGAGGGATGTGGTACTGCCTCTTTCAGTATTTGTACCATTGCCTATTTTAAAAGTGGAATGGGACCTGAGAACACAATGGGAATCCAGGCTCTTGCAAATGAGTATCATGTTGTATGTGCAAATGTGAATATTCAAGAGTAAAGGAAAATACTGGATGGACTTTTACCTCTCTTTGGGGGAATTTTAAACTCCACTAAAAGTGAAGATCAGTAACATAGTGACCTGATGATGTATTATTTTAAGAATTGTCTGTATTTTTAAAAATGTATACTCTCACCCACACTTAAGCAAATTCAGCATTTGGACAAAAGGTGCAATCGTACAACCACCATAGAAGAATGTCTGTGACAAGAAAGCTTTGTCACCTCAAGTATTTCTTGGCATTGTAGTTAGAGCTCAGAAAATTCAGCAACTTGTCTCTTCAGTAGTGTGTACAGCATTGGTGTGGTAGAGATTCCTCATTTGCACAACGTGTACTTTATTGCAGCTCATTGTGCTGGAGTCAGAAATCCTCGACAGAGCTGGTGGAGGTGTCTCTGGGGCTACACAGTCAGCAGTTGCTGTACCAGACACATTGATCTCAGCCCAGCACCCAAATAAGATCCAGTGTCAGGTCTGTCCTGTGAGGAACTGGTCCTCAGAAAAGCATTGCAGCATCGTATTGTGATTCAAAGCTGTCCACGGGGGGTGAATCAGCCCATCCCTGCTGTGGTCTTGCCATCAGCTCTCCGGGTTCCGTGTGCTGCCGCTGTCTCATGTCACAGGGAAACTTGGAAAATACAAAGTCACTCGGTTAAATTCCCTTTTTGTTCAGAATGCAGCTCAACCATCATCATCAGTCTCGAAAATGCACTTTTAAAGGTGAAAACACAGTGAAGGAAAGACATAAAACTGAGGGAACAGAGGGAAGCTTTGTTTGTCACGCATTGGAAGGCAGAGCAGTTCTAGCTGTTTCTGAAGGTCTGCTGGTGCTGCTGGTGATTTTTAGCCACCTTTGTATTTTGTATACTGCAGTCCAACCAAGGTGACCTTTGAGTGGTTTATAGAGGCCTTTTTCTCCCCGCTAGTTGCAACAGTGCTAAATATACTTGTGGGAGAGTTTAAATAATTCAATGCCAACCATCTTAATGTTTTGCTAAGGAGTAATAGAAGAAAGACTAGTTTCTTAAACAGAAAAAAAATAGGTATAATTGCTATCATAAATCTGTAGGAAGATACTACTGAAAAAATAAGTGTGGTAAATATTCTGAATAACTACAAGGAGGGCAGTATTAATTAGCTCACCTTACTGCTAATCTTACTGCTAGAATCTTACTGGAAGAAAGAGGAGTTGAACTGAAGGGCAGATGGGAACAGAAGACACTTTCAGATGTGTCGTGCAGGATCCTTTTGAAAGGATGTCTGTGATGTACAGCCTCGCTTCTGGCAGGTCTGGTTGGCATTGTGTTTATGTGATTATGCACAGATTTGAGAGAACTGTTCCTAAAATAAAACTAATCTCTCTAAATACAGGCAGGGTAGCCAGAACTTCAGATGTTGGCATACTGCCTTTTACAGAGTAATTTTGTTGAGAACAAAGTAAGCCCTCAGTAGTTTTGGCTCTGAGCTAGCAATATTGATTCCCCTTCTGTCTCCCTCTGCTGCTACATGAATCACAGGAGGTGGTGTGCAGAATACAAAACCTTGCCAGTGTTCCCTTTCTGGGGGGAGCAAAGAGCACAGCAAAACACGAGGCAACGCCAATTCCCCTGGCTTTGTGGAAAAATACCTTGTCAAATATGCCATCCCTGCCCCCCCCACATGCAGCAGTGGTGGCTCAGGGGGGATGGATGCAAAATGCCACACCATAGTGAGGTCCCCTGAACTGTGTGTTCCCTCCCTGACTTCACAGAACCACTGCAGGCTGGAGGCAAAGGACAGTGGTTGCCAATAGCCTAGTGTTTTAGGCAAAATGCTGTTTAGAAATACCATCTCTTTGCACCTGAATTCTGGTGTAACCATTAAAAAAAGGTAGATGTGCCCTGATGGGGAGGGAGTCTGGGAACTATTTGTTGCTTCATGTTGCTCTTGCTAAAGTTCAGCTGATGGGAATGAATGTATTTAATCTGCCATTTTTCGGGGGTGTGTTGGGGCGGCCCAGCCCTGTTGTGTGTAAATGGTTATTTCTGCTGCCCTTGGGACTGGCTCTTACAGCTGCAAAAGGCAGGTGGCAAGCTACTTGCTGCTGTCCTCCCCACGTAGTTCGATCAGAACCACAGAGATGCCCAGACTACAGCTCATTTTATTTTGAGCTAGGACAGACTGGAATGATATAAAAAGGGAAGTTTATATAAGCAGATTGCACAGCAGTTCCTCACATCAGGAGATTGTTCTTTACAGACTCTGTGAACTCCATGTAAGAGCATCTTGTTTTTTCAAATGCAGTATTTTTATTTTTTCTTCCCAGTGGGTTGCAGTCAATAGCGAGTGTTCACGTGCTGCCTCAAGAAATTAGCACTGCGCAATAATGTTTCAGACAAGCATTTGATCGATCTGGTCCTGTTCATTTTCACTTTGTTCCTCTGTAGTTCTTAGTGTTGCCAGACGTTTGTTTCCAAGCACTGGTTGTTGTTTCAGTAGGTGAGTAAATAGTGGTAGGTCCCAGGCTTCTCTCCTGCCTGCACTGGAAAATGTGAAGAGCACCTGACACCGTGGCTCCTTACGGCCGAGGGGAATGAAACCGCTGGAAAGCAACTCCGAAGGACCCTCCCAGCATGATCCTGGATGCTGCTTCATCAAAGAGAATAAATCAGATAAATAAGTTTTGCTGTGAAGGGAAAAATGTAAAATGGATACAAATGTAGGAAATTCAGTGCTAAAAATACCATGCTGGTCCAGACTGTCTGGAGCTTAGCAGGCGAGTCTGTAAAACATGAATTCCTGTCGGTTGCAGTTCGGTTCTACCTTCTGGCAATTGGCTGCAGTTTTGGATGTAGTGGTCATTTTGCTGCACCATCCACGAGTTTCCTCCTCTGGAGAGTTCAAAATGCAGTTTGGTAGAAAGTGATGTTAGTGAATGATACAGTTGATCACAAATTGATACAATGTTGAATTTATAGTAGGGGAAAAATTAGTGGGAAAATGTGTAAAATGATCAAAAATGAAAAATTCTCAGCTGTTGCACACACAAGTGAGAACAGAGCAATTTGAGTGCATTGCAAATAATAAGAATAACATGAATAAAGATGGTTCTCTGCCAGGGTTGCACACAGAACATCTCCACGTTTCTACGTTTAATTGTTCATAAAGAAGTTGTTACCGTTGAAGTTGTGTCAGTCCTCACGGTTTGGCTTTGCTGCTCTGTGAATCCCATGATGTGAAGAGCACCTGCCCATCCACACTGAGCAGTTTCTTCAGTGCCCTGGGGTGCGTGAGTGCACCTCCATTTTGGTCTCACTTAGATTCCATGTGTGGTTGGTTCTATTGTGTCTTGCAGCTATGGTGTTTCTTTTTCTATTTTTTTCTTCTTTTTTTTTTTTTCTTTTTTTTTAAGTTGCTCCCACCAGCTGTTATAAAGTGAAATGTCAGTTTACCTTGCTTTCCTGGAAAATGAAAAGCTTCCCTCTCCCTCGTCCCACAGTGTCTTAAATAAGGTGCATCTTCTTGCAGTAGAAATAAAGCGATCACTGTGGTACTGTTCATTGTTCACTTGGTTTGCAGATGATGTAACTTTTTTGTGTGTGACACTGCCATAAAGTGCTGTTAACTTTTCTCACCTGTTTGTATGAGATAATAACAGATACCGATCACTGTGTGTGACAGGATTCAACTGCTCCGCTTTGCCTTGACATAAATTTTGGGACCAAAGGTACTTAAAACTGGGATTTCCAAATCACGAGCCCAGGGTTGGATGCATTCTCTTGACAGTCAGGTGGAGATTTTATGGTGATCTGATACAATCACACAAAATAATTATACATCTGGGGTTCTGTATTGTTTGGAAATAATGGAGCCATATGAAATAAAGGGTTATTTTGCAAAATTGCATATTTGATAGTTTTTACGCTTCTTTTAAAAAATACGAAGCAACAATGGGAAGAGCAAAATGGAAACCATACTCTGGTTTAAAATGTCTGCATACATTAGAAATGCTTCTGAGCAGCTCTACTTTTTCTGTAAGAACTGTAGACTGCCTGGCTGTGATGTAGAAGAAGTCATTGAAAGGATTCTATGCATTTTAAAGTTAAACCTTTTACTTTATTATGGGATAATGAAGTAATTATTCACTGAACAGCTGTCCTATTAAAATGAGTTAATTCCTTAAAATTACTCCACCATGGTTTTCATACTGTATGATGAACAGGGGTTTTTTTGTACCAATTATCTTCACCTCCAATTTTGTCCTTCCCTTTTCTGTTACCTCTGTTTTTGTTTTGTGTGATAAAATGGATATGGAAGCCGGGAGTGACTGTCAGTGGTTTTGCGATGGGCTGGTCATGTTTGGAATTATTTCACTGAACTTACTTCATTGGGGTTTTTTTATAAAATCTTTCCAGCAGCCAAGATGTCTTTCAGAAATGTAGACAGATAGCAGAAGCAGCATTTATCTTTCTTTTCCCTGGTTTTTTTTTTTGGGGGGGGGTTGGTTTGGTTTTTTTTTTTTTGTGTGTGTGCGGTAAAAATAGAGTTGATTTTTTTTTTTTCCAGGACGGTTTCATATGCTTCTGATCCTTAATAGATGAGAAGATTTTCTTTGATGGTTGTATTTATTGTGCTTGTAACTAATGGATACACAACCTTTACTGTGCTTACCATAAACACAACAAATAGTAAAATAACACTTTGGTTCACTGTACCACTGCAGTGTTAATTTGTGATAGATAACATTGTTTATTAGGAAGGACACAGAGAGAAATGTTCCAGTGCCAGAAGTGGTAAGGGGAGGAGTGGAGTAGTAGGGGAGAGGGGGCACAGCAGCTTCTGCAGCCCTCACTCGCTCCAGCAGCCGCTGGAAGCTGTGCCGGTGCCTGGGCTGCGGAGTTTCTCTGCAAGTCACTGTAGCAATGAGTCTTAAAGTTGCTGAGAGTGTGCCAAGAGCAGAACCTGAGCCCCCTTGACCCTGCTTTGCCTCCTAGAAGGACGTGACTCCAGCCTTGTTGGGACCAAGGTTGTCGTCATTTGGAGACAGTTTTAAAGAGGAATCTGTTTTTAAGGAGCTCCAGCTGGGCAGAGCAGCCCCAAGTGGGACAGCCCCGCTCATTCTGTGGCCCTGACACCTCTTGCTGGTGATGGCTCTTGGCTCCTGTCACCTGTTGTGTTCGCTGCTGGTGCCCAGTTCTGCAACATCTAACCAAGGGAAAAGGAACTCCTTGGAGCGTTGTGAGACATCTTGCACAATTTCCAAAACAGCGCCATGGTTGTAGTGATGTCTACCTCTTTATTTCCCTTCTGGGTTTTGTCTTGTTTCTCTGTGTGGTGTTTTTCTGGGAGGGGTGGGGGGAATCTGGGAGCGGGAGGGAAACTTGAAATCTGAATATTAAGACACTGGTGGGGGATCCAGTGCTTACCAGCTGTGTTGTCATATTGAAAAAGCCATTGTTTTTAATTCCTGCCTAGTATGAAATGTTTGTTTAAAAAAAAATCCTTCCTGCTGGAAAGAAAAATGTATTTTTAAAAAGAAAAAACATCCCTCTTGGCTATAAGAATGTCAGCTGTATGAGTTGTGACCATATCATGACATGCTGATCAGATAAATAAATTTTTATCTCTCAGGACTCTTGTATTTTTGCTGTTCTGGTAACTGTCACAGCTTTTCTGAAAGGATGCTCTTCATTTTTAAATGCCACTAATTTCAGCTGAAACAGCAAATAAAAAAGCTATGTGAATGTCACGTGTGCTTACTCTGGTTTACAAAAAAAAAAATAGTCCTATGAAAGATACTGAAAGGCTACAGGTTAAAAACCAGGCACCTGAGATGGTGAGTTGTGTGTTACGTGCTGCAGTTACTTTGATCCCGAAGGTAAAGAAAAGGTATCTCCTTCTTGGGGAGGAAAAAAATTGCTTTCTTGTCAATACCTTTCTATAGCTATAATTTGTTAGCAATTCAACTTCCCATATGTCCTTAGGCTCTCTGTGGAATAAGGAAGAAGTCTCTTGGGTCTGTTGTCCTTTCTAATGTCAGTCTGGTTTTGTACCAGGTTAGCCAGTTGGTTGTACTGGACTTCTCCATGAGCTTGGAGAAATGGTGTATCAGGAATTTCAGAGCAGCTGGTGCTGGGATCTGGTGCAGATCAATGAAGGCTGATAATATTTTTGCTCAAAAATAAGTTGAGTTTGTTGTAAATGGCATTATTGTGCATGTGTTAGAGACTGACAAGAACAGGTAGTGGATTTATGTGGATTAAAGGTGGCAAGGGGCTTGCTTGGATGATGATGTGCAGATTTTTAGGACTACCTAGAAAACCTGGGGAAGTTCCAAAAAAGTGGATGTTGTGAAAGGGATCAATAAGATCAAACTCTGGGTCTACACAAAGAGTAAATAACAAGATAACCTTGGTAGAGCTCTTCTCTGTGGCTTTGGGAAGAAGCAGCGCTGGTTTTGCTCCACAAAACCACAGAACTAAACTTGATCAGGTGGCAAATGTGGCTGATCGTTGTATGACAATATAGTTGGTTTTTTTTTATAATCTCACTTGAGAATCTGAAGGAGAAAAACTAAAAGGGTGGTTTATGCTGAATTACTCTTGGAGAGGAAATTTTTCCTTTGCAGTTGGCTAGTAGAATTCTGCAGATCTGTTTGTGTACAATATTTTCATAAATTGTATGAAATAAAACAATTTTTTGATCTACCAATTAGTTATTAATGAGGACAAGTTGCTGAGTGGCCCAAATCACTTACTAAAGTGTGTGTTTGATACTGTGCAAAAGGACATTCATCTAGCCACAAGGAATAGATGCCTCCCAGGAAGAGAATTTATCCCAGAAAACACAAGAGCTGAGAGATTCTGGCAACTGAGGGCTGTCTGGGACCTTCCATTGTAAGTAAGTACATAGAAATTTGGGTTTTCTACTCCCTCTGCGCTTTTGGAAACACTGAAGATCCTTTTGATACTGTTCTTGTTGAGTTCCCTTCCCTCTGCATTTCTCTTAGGCAGAAACGCTGTGTCTTCCTCCTCAGCAAGGATTTGAAGGGGAGCTGTTGGATTGGGGCTGTCCTGCCCCTGTGTTGAAGTGCACAGGATGTTGGGCATCCTGCAAAGCTCCCTTCACTGGATGAGACAGTAATTTTCCTGTACTGAAAATGGCAAGCTTAGAATCTGTAGAAGAAGAACTGATGGTTCTCTTGCAGCTGGCAAAGCCAGTGGAACATTTTATGTGCAATGCTCTGCTCTCTTACACCACGGCCAAATGATTTACGGGACCTCACCTGACAGGCAATTTTAAGAGCCTTCAGAGCTGAACCTTGTATCCCATAACTAGGGTGTGGTTGCTTTTCCAGGAAATTCCTAATCCAAAACTGATGGCAAAAAAAAGTGTAAATAATATTTCGTAGTCTTAAAGCTAAGCTGTGTTAATTGCCCACAGGCCTGCAGTAATCCTTGCTGAAGCAATTTTGCGTAACTAGTGCTGGATTAATTTCTGTCAAATAAATTTTCTCCCACTTCTGTTTATTCCAATATTAAGTGTTGATTCCACTGTCACTTAAGGTGGTAGCTGATGGGTTTTCTTCTTCCAGCTATTCCCCTAGAGAAAAACTCAGTAAGATACAGTTTGATATTCCAAGTTTGCACCACAGCTGTTCCCTGAAGTTCAGAACAGGCAGCCAAGGATTTGCTGAGTGGGCAGAAGCACCTGTGTGTGAGAACAGTCACCAAAGGTTGCCTGTGACACCTGCTGCTGTGAGACCCTTCCTGAAGTCTCTCTCTCTTGTCCTGAGAGAAGGATCTAGGCCAAGATTGATTTTTAGCATTAATCACTGAATAAGCTTTACACACACAAAGCTAAGCTGTGCAAACACAACCCCTAAAAGACCCCAGACAGAGACAATTAAAGCTACAAAGTTAATCTGGAAAAACTTAGTTAAGAGAAAGAAGAAAGTCTAGTCTGCTTGGCTTCTCCAAGGGTTAAGTAAAATACCACTGTGTTATGTACAAGTACTCAGCAGGTGCTGTCAGTCATGGACTCCAGGCTGGAAAAAAAGGCTGAAGATGCCACAGTGCCGTGCCGAGCTCAGGATAAGGAAGGGAGGGAAAGCTCCATCTTGGGCATGTGTTCAGTTCTCCATCCCTCAAGTCCTGAAATCAGAACTGTTGGCTTAAATGTTTTATTACAGAGCTGAAATAGAAGAAGGTACTGTTTAGCCTAATTACAGAGGGAGGTTGTGACCTACATTATGCAGGTAGCAACACTAAATAATTGATGGGCTTTGGCCCAAAAGCCTATCAAACTTATAGTTTTATTAGCAGCTAGCTGGCAAATTGCTTTTCTATGCTTTTACCTTCTCAATGCAATGTTTCTGTTTTCTGCTCCAGGCTTTCTGCAAGAAATAGTAATAAATGCGATGCTAATTTTTCAGATTAATAATTTTCATCTTTGGAGTAACTATTTAAATATCTTCCTTTCTTCTGTAAACACAGACAATTGGAGCTGCATAGAAAATCAGGCCCCAGATATGTCTGAGCCATTATCCTCACACCCAGAATAGCCAGGACAAGTGCTTCAGGGAAAATTGTAAGGATCCCTGGAGTGGACAAGCGTCAAATAACCTTGCTATATATAGGAATTTGCTTCCTAACCCTTCCATTAGAAGTTGGCTTATGTCCTGGCCCACTGAAATTTATATCCCTGTTTTTAGTTCTCCTCCTAACCATCAGGGTTTGCTGGGGTTTTTTGGGTTTTTTTTTTTCTTGACCTGATGGTTTTTCAGCTTGGGAAGGTAAATGAGTCCTGCAGGCCATTTAGAAACTGTCAGAAGTCCTCTTCCTTTCAGGAAAAGCTTCATTCTTTATAAATCTTCTGGGTTTGTGTTGGTTCTTCCTTCCCTCTTGCATTATAAGAGATTTTAAAAGAACCCCAAACCCTGATGTCGCTTTTTCCCTCTACCTTTCTTGCTGTTATATTCTCTGTCAGTCTACCATGCCTGAGTGTTTCTCTGAACTATTTAAATTTCTGTTCTCACTGTGGTAGATCCATCACCTGCATAGTTAAGTTCCTTCTGCTTTTTATTACAGCATTCAGAGAATTGATTGTCCTATCAGTATAATTTATTTAAATACTTATCCATACAGCTTGATGGTGAGAGGATTAGATTTATTAATGGATTAGTGATTTTCTGACTCCAGTGACACATATAAATCAAACAATAAGTAAGTTAGCAGCTACAGAACAAAAATTTCCTGCCAACAGTTTTTAATTTCCTCCCCAAAAACACACACATTTAATTTTATTGCATAGTGAAGAAGACTAAAAAGATAAAGCTGTTCCCTAAGTGAGAACAGGGAATTTGCTTCCTTCATCATAATCTGTCTTTCTTTTAAAAACAAAAAAAACCCCAGTCAAATAAAGTTAAGTTTAATAAGCTTGTGCAGGGATCTCTCAAAAATATTTGAGATCCTAGGAGCTGTTATAGAAACCAACACGCTGCTAATCTGAACCAGAGCCACTGGTCAAGAGCTCTTCGGGGAACTGTCCTATCTCCCTAAAGAACCTATGAAAAGTTGGGCCCTGATTTTTGTTTGTGACCCTTTAATTTGTTATATGGAAATAAATACAAAATATTCATTGAAGCTAAAGGGTGAGGATGTGGAAAAATCTCCATACAACCATGCAAAAGTTTCCTGACCTTTATTTTCTGGTTTGCATTTATCTCTGCAGCACTTTGTTGTGTAAGGAGGTATTACATATGCTGGGTATGGTAATGCAGGCAGCACAGCCAACCTGAGTGTATTAAGGGTAGAAATCACAAGGTCAGAAGTGCCAGTTGTACTAATTAGTGCAATCCTGACTAAGAACAGTTACATGACTTTATTTTTAATGAGCACAAGGATTATGGGAATTTAGATAGAACAATAATCTATTTTTATCTGGTATTTTGTAAGCTCAGAAGATGAATCAAGAATAAGCTGCATAGTAAGACAGGCCAGAGCTGCAGCTAAATTATCAAAACTGCAGGACCAAAACATCCTTTACTTATAGCACTGCATGGAAATCTCCAGGTTATGGCAATAACCCTTACTTGGTATCAAAAGTATGTGTTACAGTGACAAGGTAGAGTACAAGTGTGGCACCCACCTCAGAAATTAGTATGACAGAATTTGTTATTTCTTTTTTTAACACTTCAGTGTTTGCAAGTCAGGAGGGAGAGAAAATACATTTTGCTAGTGGTTAATTATACTTATTTCTTTGAATTGCCGCATCATCTGCTATTGAAGGTTAAGAAAGCTAAAACTGTTAACGGGGTTGAAAAAGTAACAGCAAAAAGGAGCGGTAGAAAACTACAGCTTTTCAACAAAGCAGTCTTCGTGTTACCATCTGACAAAAAGGGGATAAGGTTAATATTTTAACTTCACCAGGGATTCTTTGAAGCCAGGTGGTGGTGGTAAGGAACGAGATGCCCTGTCTGTAAATTGGTCAATTAGTTGTCATTACTGCCTGTGGCACTGGGTCAGGGAATGCCCCAAGGCAGCACCACATAGGAGTTTCATAGGCTGAAAGGAAACCAAAACAAACCAACAATAAGGCTCCTTTGCCTAAACACGACAAATGAATGGGCAACAACTGAGAATCCGTTTCTGGCTCTCTGTAATGAGTCCTGTCATGCTTGGGTTGTATTGATTTTTAATCATGATTCATGTAAAAACAATTAAAAACTAATAATTAAATAATCTTAAAACATTGTGCCTTCGTGAAGGGACTAAATGTTATTAATCCAATATGCTTTATTGAACACCCCTCTCTTTCAGAATCAGGATGCAGGATAGTACATAGACTTTCTTCCTGGAAAGAATATGGTATTTCAATTAAAAAAAAAAAAAAGGAAAATTGAAAAAACCTCCACCCCATATTTCTTTGAACTGGTTCTTAGGTCCCTGCTGTCCATATATGCCTCAAGGATGGAGCTGAGTGTCAGTCACTCCAGGCCTGTTCCTGTTGATGACAACTGTTCCTTAGGGCTAAATTAAAGACCAATCAGTAAGTTTCATGCAGGAGCCTTGGGGAGGTGTTTCCATAAGGAGTAGGAGTTGTCTCACATGCTTATGTAAAGTATATGTTCTCTGTATGGAAAGGCTCTGCACTGGGATTTGCCTACTCTATTTCCTGCCTTGTGCCCTGGCTGCTGGGAGTTAAATCAAACATCAAAGGTGGTGTCTCCTTCTTGCCAGGAAGAGATTTGCATTGCTGCAAAGCTGGAGGCAGACAAAATCAGATCAGTGGGAAAGTCAAAACAGCTTTCCACATCTTGGGAGATGGGAAACGGGACACGTGGCTTTTAAAGGATCATTAAATCACATTCAGAAAAGGATGGGGGATAGAAATCCAACTTGTTTCTCCCACTGGGCTCTCTCTAAATGCAGCCTAGCCTGGAACTCGTAACCCATGAAGGTTAATTGGGTAGACACAGGACCTGCACTTTGCCAGCTTAACACCTGCCCTTGAAAGTCTCCAGGATTGGGTTCAGAAGAGCAAAGTGTGACTCCTTCTCCTGCCCGTATAAATCACAACAAAACTTTTCACTTTTCACACTTTTTCAAATCTGCTTTTATCCCCAAGCAAAGCCATGTGCATTTTTAGGATGACCAGATCTCATGGGCGTATCATATCCTTGGATAGGTAATTCAAAAAGCTGGCACACTCTGGTAGGTCCCTATATTCCAGCACATTTTCCAGAGAGCTGAAATGATAACAAAGTGCACCCCACTATGCCACATGAGCTGCTTCAACCATTTGCAATACAAACATTGCTGTGGACAAAATATATTCTGGTGATTCATCTTATTTGGGAAAGTAGGGTGAGTCTCAGTACCCTGTAGCAATTTATAACTGTTGATAATTTACACTTTTTTAGATATTATCTTTTCACATAAGATATAGAACGGGATTTTTCCTATATCAGAATGTGGCATTAATGTCAGCAAAAGTTAACTTGGGTCTGATTTAAACTGTGCTACTGTTAGTCAAGTAAATTGCCATGATGAGTTAACTTTTGGATTGCTATTTCATGCCCAGGATACTGTTTCAGGTTGAAAACAAGTTTAAGAGCACCTAGAGAAAGTAATGTTAAATGTAAAGGACAAAATGAATGTTTCAGCTTGCACGAGGCTTTGGGTTGCTCACTTTGTTCTTTGTAGTCCAAGGATTTGCCACAAACAATTTCACAGGCTATCCTGTCTTGACCTTGGGCAAAGCCCACAGTTTCTTTAAGTTGATAAATCTCTGCTGAACACAACCCAAATGGAAAATCCTCCCAAAAATTATCTGCCACAGCTAGAGAGAAATGTGCTGTTTCTATCTGATTTCCATGGGAAGGTCAGAGAACGTATCTCAAAGAGCATCCCGTAGGCACCAGCTGCACCTGGATCGCTCAGTGCCTCTTCATCTGGTTCTGCTGTGGCTCTGCAGAGGCTCGGCTACTTCAGTCCTTCAGGACACTGAGTCTCTTTCTCCCAACTTGCATCATCAGTGGAAGTTTCCAGTACTGAAATGTTAAGAGTCCTTCATCCCCTCCAAAAGGAGATAAGAGGATTATTACATCTGTGCTGAGGTTTTTGGACCCAACTTGTTTGTTATATAAGATCTGTCAAAGTGGTTGCTGCCCTCAGTTTTCTCTGGTGATGTAGCAGGTTACTGATCATGTGGCATTCACCTGATCCCTGGTAGGTGTCAGGTATTTGATAAACCAGCTATCAAACAGATTTACTAGGAAGGCCTGGGGTTCTGTGGCATTGGCTTAGAGTTGGTACCACTTGTTGTGCTGTGCTGGCCCAAACAGGAATTCCTCAGACCAAGATCTGTGGGATCATGAGCTTCTGCTCAAGCAGTGACTGAGAGATTTTACAGTAAGTGTTTCAGCTAAATAGCCTGTGAGATGCTGCTCTCTTACCAGCCTTACTTTCTCCCTGCTCACCTGTTGCCCCGGAGCTGGGTAAGAACTCTTCTGACAACATTCCATCTGGATTTTTACCTCAGTAATGGCTCACACTTAAGCCTCAAATGAGGAGAAAGCTTACTTACTTATCACAGGACTGCACCCTAAAACACAGAAAATAAAGAGGCTGGAAGGTGCTTCTATTCAGCTGAGTCACAGACTGACAAGAAAGACTTAGATATTTAGAGATTGAAATTTGCTTTAACATTTAGACAAAACTGGGAAAAAAAGGCAATAACTGCATATGTGGCAAAATTAAAAAGAAGAGTGGCATTTATAGTGATGAGTACACATGATGAGAGGGATGCACTACATTTTTGCACTGTACTAGAAAGTATTTTCTTCCAGCTTTATAAAACATTCATTCTTATGTTTTTATTGCAGGGAGTGAATTGCAAAGTAAACGCCTGAGGCTGCAGCTGGGTCAGCTGATTGCCTCACTGGGGTGAGATACCTTGTGGAAGAGAACTGCTCAAGCACAATCCCTCAAACCCAGTCACATCTACATCACTGGGTGCTGTTTAAAACACAACCTGCAATCAGTTCCTAGTGCTGCATGCACTCCATGAAAAGCAGCCTCTGGAGCTGCCTGTGCATAGCAGTGCCTCTCCTGTCTGCAGTACTGGCTCTCCCAGGCTCCCCAAGGATGGGATTAAGACCATTAACTGTGGTTTTAATTCATGGTCGTTTTCTGATTTATCTGTGGCAGATGCAGAGATAGGAAGCAGCTCTGTAGAATTATCATAGAATCATTAAGGCTGGAAAAGACCTTGTGCACTTCCATACAAGCTTGCCACAGCTTAGTTAAACTGGCTAAGGCATGTGCAAGCACACTTTTTTAGCTTCCTCCTAGGTCTCCAGGTGCACCAGCTGTGGTGCTGTAAGCACTGCCATGAACTGGTGCTGCTGTGTAGCTCTGTGCGCAGGCCAATTTCTGCCTTTTCTCTCCGAAATCTATTGCTGCAGGAGTAGCACCCCAAGTTAAGAGTTTTTATAATGGTGAAATAGCCTGTCCTGACAAATTGTATCAAGCTTTGAAAACAGATTAGCATAACCAAGCAGAGATGATGTTGTTCTGACTTTCAGGAAGAAGGAGAACAATGCCTCGAGAAACCCAGGCTGTCTGCTCCTGGGATCCATTTCCATGGGGTTGCCTGGTATCCCTCTGATGCCATGTGTTAACAGGAACATTGATCCCTGTAAGCATATGCCTCTTGTCCTTGCTGACAAATGACACCAATAGATGCTGTGGGTGATGCATCATTATGTAATTGTGCTTGTGGTGCAGACATTGAACCTCCCGTGACATTACAGATCCTGTATTAAAGACAGAAGCAGCTTTATCCTAAGTATTATTGCTGATGTGAACAGACCTAAACACCAGCAGATGCACTGCTACCACATGCAATGTTAGGCAACTCTGACATTAATAAGTGTCAGTTTAAAAAGTGTATCTTGTTTAATTTGTTCACAGAGAAAGAAACAAATCTTGGGGTTCTAAAGATTTTGTAGTTCAATGTCTGTGGTGTACAGAGTTGGTATTAGATAACTGTAAGATGTACATCAAGCAACATATTTTGACCTTGACTACTCAGACTTTGATGATTCAACCCTTCCAGTTATTATAAAAGGGGTCAGGCCCTCTCGTGTCTACTAATTAAAATTAAAACCGAAAATGTTCCAAATTCGTCTGAAACCTCAAAACAAATTTAGTATACCAGCAGAGAGAGAGATTAAAAATATGGGAAGGGGGGAGGGAGAAGAAAATGAATGTCCCAGTTCATCAGAATGCTATTGATTTTGACACTGAAATGTTGGAGGCAATTGCAATATTTTAGGCAACACGTGAATCCTTGTGGTCACTCTACTGGTCTGGCATTGGAAAAGCATTGGAACCTGTGCCCCTCTGGCCTTCCAAGTCACTTTGCCTCCCTGTGCTTTTGTGTTCTGGGCTGAATAACACTGACACACACCTTACGCCCACCCAAACCAAAGCTAGCTATTTCCTGCCAGCACAGTATGCTGAATTAGCTTGTGGTGGGATCAAACAGACACCAGATGCTGTGATTCTGGCTAAAGGGAAACTACAGAGGTTAGGCGAGGGGTCAGTCTTTGCCACGGCATGTGGCCAATATGAGTTTCACCTCAGAAACAACAGGACTGACAACTCCATTTCAAATGAAGTTTAAATTGGGGTCCTGCACCTTGTTATGTCTTCTAAGCTTCTCCCTTCTTCTGGATGTCCCATGCAACCACAAAGTCAGCTCATCTAATCACAGAGACCTTATTTTCAGCCAAAATTACAATTGATCTTACTTTGATTATCACTCCAGCACAGCAGCACTATTCAAACAATGAATATTAGAGGACATTGCTATTTTTCATAGGTAGTCAAATCACAGGCAGCACCAATCTTCATCTGAATTTTTCATTTAAAAAATGAAACCTTTCATGGAGCTGACTAAGCTGTCTGTGTGAGCCACCAGGAGCCAGGATTGATGGATATTGCAGGGCCAGTGCAGAAGTCAGTGATGTGAAGCACTGAGAAGCCCAGAGCACACGGTGACACCCTTACTGCAGACACTGAGTTAGAGCTGTCAGTTTAGAGCTGTGCAGGCCAGCACGGCTTAAACAGAAGAATTCAGAGCCAGCTCTTGTTAATTTGGAGTCCCACAATTACATATATATAGGATGTTTTTCCACTAAAGACATGAGGGAACGGTTCTTGAGAAAAGAAGTGTACTTTACTGGACTGAATAAGACACTGTCTCCTCAAAAAATCCTGGCTGAGTCATATCCATGTAGTTGCAATGTATTTGGTGTCCTTACAGCTGTCAGCTTTCCTGGGTGCTCCTGTTAGCTTAGGTGAAACCATACTCAAATAAAAGCTGAGCTTACCTTTGACCTTGCTACTGCTAGTGCTGTAAGCACCAATGCATGACACAATAATTCTCCTAACAGAGTAAGATGTATTAAAATAACTATTTGGACTGTCTGCAGCTGGCCAGGCCAAAGAACAGGCTGCTTCTTCTCCTATTACCTACACATCTTTCATCAGCTTGTGACTTAGTGGACTACTGAGCTTAAGGCCAAAAAGCTAAATTCAATTCTAAAAATGACATATTTAGAATTAGGCTCAATACTTTATATTTTCAAGGCATTAGAAATGTAGTTTATCCATATATTACCTTTTTTCTTATGAAATTTTAGACAAAATTACAGTCTCTATTCATTCCATCATACTAGCAATTTTCAATAAAATATGCTATAGGAATGTTGAAATATCCAATTTTCCAATTAACCAAGAAGTTTGAAGATCTATAATTATTATATTAAGGTATAAGATTGTTAAATGCTTATCTAGAACATGAAAAAGGACTTAACCCTGTCATGATAACATAGGGAAATTTTCTTTAAAACATGAAAATGCCTTATGCTAGTTGTATTGCACTTCATTGTCATAAACAGAGGGTTTTCTGGGAGTCTTGATATTGCATTTCCATCCCACATGTGAGGGGTGGGAGAAACATCCCCCAGCTTCCTAAAGAGAGAAGATTTTGTGGTTGATTCATCTGTTGTTACTCTGCCCCACCGACTTCAGGCCTATTGGCCATCCTTAGCTTCATTTAAATCCTGCAAATGTGATCCTAAGAGGGCTTTTTACTGAAAAAAAATTAACAGCTACACGGAGGGCAGACTCCCCAGCTTAATGACCCCCATGTGAGAAAAAAAGTAGGCAGAATACACGCATTTTATCTAACCTGGTCAGCTGGCCAGACTGTGATGGCTGCATGGTGACTGCAGTGTGTGCTATCCACACCCAGTGGGTGTTGCAGGGAACGTGCAGCAGAGCTGCTGTTAAGGCAGGAGGAAGCAGAGCTCAGGAGACAAAGAACTCTAATGTGTAGGGATCCAGCATTCCTTGGCTCTGTCACTCATAGAACAGCACGAGAGGATTTATCTTCTACACTTCTCTGAGGAATAATTCTTGGCTTGTGCAATAAATTACTGCAGGATAAATGTATGAGAGTATTAATAATGAAAGCATCTTGCTCTCCCACGCTGCAGCTCATCGAAAAATCAAAATCTTGATCATTACCTGTCTCCTGAGAAGTTGGTAGCAGAGCTCATTTCATGCCAGAGAAGCAGAAGAAATACACAGCCCCTGTGTCTGACTTGCCCATGGCCACACAGGAAAACCAACAGGGAGGGTTTCAGTAAAAACAAACCACCCCATTTTTATCAGCAGCATGTAGATAACTTATGTTCCTGTTTTCTGTGTTTAAAGAAAAGGAAGGACTTATTTGATTGTGTTCTGGTTAAGTCTACAGAAATATTTGCTACCTGGAACAGGCAAACATTGTTTATTAAATTAGGCCAAGTAGGCGGTGTTGTTATTCCTGTAGAAGTTACATTTACAGAGGTCTCCTGGAATTATCTTGTTTCCTGAAACCTTCCAAGTACCATACTGAAAAAACTGATTAAAAAGTAATAAAACTGATAGTTATACATGGTATATTTTAATGCTAGTTGCTGTCATACAGGGCTGGTTACTAAAACAAGCCTACATCAGCTCTTCAGAGCCAAGTCAGAAATGAGGCTCCTATTGACTTGAATTGAGCTGAGACTTAAGACATTAAGTTCCGGTTTTACAATTCAGCTGTTGAGACATTAAAAGTTAAGGAAATTTCTTTCATCAGCTGGATAGGAGCCTTGGATAGGATAGATCCTTGCTTGCAATGCCTGTCCTCACACATCTTGGAATTTTTTGCCACATTTGGGTTTCTTCAGTGGCCAGCTCCAGCATGCGTCTTTAGCCTGGCTCTCCACAGGAAGGGCACAAACTCATTATGTCCAGCAGGTTGGGATCAAGGAGAGGCCATGTCCGAGTCCCTGGCAGGGAGCCTGGAGCAGCTCTGTGCCGTGCTTCCTGTGGGTAAGTGCTACAGGCGGGTGGAATGCAGCTCTCTGCTGAGCAGGGATATCCGGCATGGCAGGAGCCAAGCTCCCACAAGGCAGCTTGAAATCACATTTCATTTGAGGAAGGGAAAGAGAAGTCCAAGGGAAGTGAAGCTGTTTTTAGTGCCGTATAAAGAGAGTGATGCTCAGGTTTTTTCACCCTGTGCCATCCATTATTTCAGGATTTTGCCCTCATTCTCAGGGCTGCAAGACCTAAATTACAATGTGTGCATTAATACGTCAAATCATTGCAAATAGGGAGAGGATCCACGCTGATATTGTGTAGTGGTTGTAGTCAGTAATGTCTCTGCTGTTCATTCTGCACTGATACCTGTGTTAGAAAGAAAGGAGATGTACATATTTTAAATTTAACCTGCACTGTTTTTTCTAGCCATGCACACAGAATGGATCTTTCAACCAGCAGTTTCTTTTGGACATTTTAATTAGAAAGAGAGCCAGAAAAAAAATAATATGCATTTTTTCCTAAGATATTCTATGATTATAGCAAGGTGTTGGACCACATGAGCTCCAAAAATTAATTCCAACCAAAACTAGTCTATGATTGTAGGACTGACTCCTGTTTTGAAGGAATTGCCACTTCCCATGGACCTGTGTGTGTTATGCACTTTGTAGCCCCTTGCTGATGGAGCTGTTTTCTATCTCTAAGCTACAGCTTTGGTATCCAAAGAAGCCAAGTCCAAAATTGCTGCTGTGCCTGTACAGCAGTGCATATGTGTGGGCATTGTATATGGGGTTGTCTTCTGCTCCAAGATCCTTTGTAACAGCAAACCTTGGGGGGGGGGGGGGGGGGGAATGTGGGGTATGTGTGAAATGAGGACAGGATGACAATGTTCATAGCAGAAATACCTCACAGTAAAAGTTGTCAACTCCATTTCTGTCAAATTAATTCTGAATTGTTGCCCATCATTCACTGTTTAGCTTGAGGGAAGCGAAATGGTGGCTTTGCCTCCATGGCAGAAATGAGAGTAGCTCAGCCCTCTGAGGAGCCTTACAGAGTGGCAAAGGAAATGTCAAATATCATTTGGTCAAAGAGCATTTTAAAAGTCCTCCAAGGAAGAATCCTTGCTCTATACACTTTATCTCCACTAGATAACATGAAACAGAGGGAGCTCTTCATTTAGGAAGTATCAGCTTTCAGACAAAGCTGGGGATGTTTGGAGTTGAGGCTAAGTTTGGACTGAGACAATGTAATTTGATTTTACAGACCAAATCTGCACCTCCAAGCAGCTAAATTTCTGATTTGAGAGCAGCAAAAAGCAGTAGATGGAACAACAGACTGAAATTCAGCATTAGCAGGCTCAGTTTCTGGATCAACAATTAACTTGGCATGTGACACCAGGCAGGTCCATGGCATTATCAGCACTCCTCCTCTAATCTGGCACAGGGAGAATCAGGGCAGCAGACCTTCTAGTCCAAACTAACTGTCTCAATATTTGAACTCTTAGGCAACATCTCAACGTGTTTACACACACTCAGATAAGTGAGATTGCATGACAATGAGTGTTAAGGATCTGAATAAATGAAAGATTATCTATTAAGATGACTAGTTACAAATTAAATCCCCGAAGTTTGTTTCTACCTTTGTAGTGGACATACTATGTCTAGAGAAAGGAACAGATTAGGACAGCCTGAAAACAAGGGAAACTGATCCCTCTGTGGACCTTAATTCCCTGAATGCCTTTCTATCCAATTACTGGCTCATTTAATTTTTTTTTTCCCCTTCCTTCACTTGAAGATCTCCAAGAGCTTTTCTTGAATCTCCAAGTTTACCAATTTAAGATTTGGTGTGGAAACACATTGAAGGAGATGCTGGGAAGGTGCAGTGAAAGTCTGTCTCTGTGAACCAGGCAGAGATCTCAAGAAAGAAGCTGAGGGTGCTGAGGAAGTTGAATGTGATGGTCTTGTCTAGAAAGCACAATGAGAGCTACCAGCTCTGTACATTAATTCCAGAACTATCTTAGATGTATGGAGTGTGAGATAATGACCAGGCCTTCTGATCTGTGAAGTAACTGATGAGAATGCTACTGGTACAGAGAGAATGAAATGTTTAAGAGTCATATACTTGGGGTGATGACACAAAACCTGGATTATTCTCTGGGGTCAGGCAACTGCTGTTGTTGCTCAAGGCTTCACAGATGATTGATTGTTCTCCATCTTGCAAAGGGACCTTAAAATTGCAGTCAAAAAGAAACTTAGGAATTACAATGATGGTCTGCACTAATTACTGTTTGTATACAAGTATTTTGCTATCCATGCATTCTGCGTGCCTGGCTAACAACGGAGCAAGATCCCAGCAGGTGCTGGTGAGAAAACAGGTGTGACTCGTGGGGTAATCCCAAGGAGAGAACAACAGCTGCTGCAAACTCCCCTGGCAGGGACTTTACAGACTCGACAGATTTTGCCCTCTCCCTCACTTTCTTCCCTGGGCTCACAGCGGTGGCCGTGTGGCTCCCTGTGGCCAGAGGGAGAATTGCTATTCCTGAGCAACCCCAGCAAAGATTTTATTTGTGGGGTCACTTTGATACAGTTCTGGGAGGAGGCATTGTAACTTTTGACTTTTAAATGCTTCAGTCTTATCCATATAAAGCTTTGGAGCATGACTAATTAATAATAATCACCTCTCACAGAGAACACATTAACTCCCTGAACTCTCAAGGATCAGAGAGAACGGAAGTCGCAGAGAAATTGAATTAGCAGATTCTCAGGATGGCAGCCAGTAAGGGACTTGATGCACTCATGTGTGCTGAGGGATGAACACCATGCCCCAGGGACGCAGGCAAAGCTGCTGTCTTCACTGGGATTATACCATGTGGGTACTTCCCTGAGGACAAAGGGGAATGAGCTGCAGAGAGCTCTGGAGCCCTGTATTTATTCAAACTAATATTCTGTGAATCAAATGATCTAATTAACTAAACATGCATTTGACCACAAAAATTTTATATTATTTTTAGCTGACATTGCAAACCTACATCAGGGTTGCATCTTTTTCTCACTGAAACTCTGCATCTATTTGCTACAAAATTCCCCTATTTCTTCTGCTTTAATTCATCAGTGATTTGTGTGACTGCTCTCGAATTTCAATTCTCAGAGCCTGTTACGTCTCTTCATTCTTTTTAATGATGAGATAAGCTTCTAACAGAAAGACAGACTGAAGTAACCAAGATATTTGAAACGAGTTGTACCCAACAACACAAGTAATGTTTTCTTTCTGTTTGTAAGCAGAAAAAGAGAGGGCAATTACAGATCAACGTGATCCATAAAACTCATTCCAATCTGGATTTTTATTACAGATTTCCAGGCTTCAAGGTAAATTCAAGATGATGCTGAAATCACCAAAATGGAAGCAAAATAGTTTCTGATTCTGAGCTTCAGCCCCTCCAAAACTGAATGAGACATCACAGAAATCAGATTTCACATTCAGAGAAAGAAGTTCTATATGGCTGTAAGTATTTGTCTGTTGCATACCACAATGATTGTTATCACCCTAATTTTGCAGACTTGGGGACTGTGGGCTGCCTGAAGTGTCAGCAGACATTACTGTAAACTCTCTCATTTATACCGTAGCTACTCACAATGTATTGCCCTACTGTGTAGCCTCACTGTAACATCTTGTCCCTTTCTCTCTTTCCAGAAGGATGGTAGCAATCTGGAAGAAAAAAAACCAAACATAATCAAAGGCTGCACAGATGGCTGTGTAACAGCTGATAGGTAGCTGCAGTTGCTGATGAGTATTTTGGAGGTGGCAGACAGCAAGGGCTATGAACAATTAGTGCCAGCATTTAAAGGGATTCTGCCAGGCCACAAAATAATCCTGATAAAAGGAATACCTATCAATTTTTCCAGCAATAAGACTACTTAAATGGGAATAAATTCCCCCAAAGATAGGGACATCTCTATCTTTCTCTCTCTCTCTCCTTTTTTTTTTTTTTTTAATTTTTAAAGACAATTTAAAACTGTGCTTTGCCGAAGGTATCAGAAATTATGACCCTGGAAATAGTAATGTTTTAAATGTCTTTCAAAAGCTTTTTGTTGTGCACCTCTGTGAACAGGATGTAGTGCCTTGGATTGTGACAATAACCACAGTTCCCATCAATTTGACTTTTGATGGAGTACCAGTCACATATGACTGCAAACTGCAGAAGGGGCCTATTGTGGAGTTTGTTTGACACAGAAGGGAGATCTACGGTGTCCTTTAGGGAAAGCCTTGGCAAGCACCATGAGGCCAAAGCCATGAGCAAGTGGTTGCTCATATTCCAGAATGCTGCTGGCTCAAGGCACAGTCAGCCAGACCAGAACTGCTTTTCATGTTTGCCAGTCATCCTCAGCAGTGGGTTTGGAATGTGGCATAGCAATCAGATATGATTCTGATATAATGCTCTCTCAAACTTTATGCTCCAAATGACAAGGACTGATGTTGGTTTAGGCTGCTGTGTTAGGAGCTCATCCTCACTCAAAATTCACAGAGTGACTCCTGAGGCATTTAGCCTCTTTAGACAGTCCTGCTCATTTTATAGGTGTCCTTGCTCTGTTTGAGGGCCCACTCCAAGCACAGACAATTGAAGCACAGTCATAACCTGTAACTGAGTTATGCTCCTAATGGACATTTTACTTAGGCACTCTGAGGTGCCTCTAATTTCTGATAGTGTAGTCCAGCTTTTCCAGGAAAACCTGACAAAAGATACTCATATAAAAATATAGAACTACCCTCTATTGCATTGACTTTTTTACTCACTATGGGCTGTCACAGGACTGAGGGCAAATAATTCAAATGACAGGTAATTCCCCTGGAAAATCCTGAGTAGAGAACTTCCATGCAGCAGGTTCTCCCTCTGGTCCCAGATATTTCTAGGTAGCTTTTGACATTTGCTGTTGCTGGATTTGCTGAGTGCCAAAATAACCCCCCTTTGAATATGATAAGAACAGCTTCACTGACCTGGAAAATCACGATCTGTTTCTTCTCTTCCACTTGGAAGATTAGCCTTGAACTTCCCATGCTGCCACCAGCAGCTGAATCTCAGGGTTTGGCACATTGTGATAGGCACCATGAGCCACAGTGCTATGACCTTAGTACTGAGCCTGCCCAGTGCCTATGGCTGTACAAAAACTGCAAAAGTTCCCCCATTTCTGACCATAGGTGTCCTTAGCTCACTCACTGAAGCGTTCTGAGCCTGGTTTCCCAGTCCCTGCCTCACACCTCTCCTCTGCAGTGAGGGTAATGTATGTCTAGTTGGCACACTGCTTGTACAAGAAATAAATGTATGTGTATATATATGTATATACATACATACCTGTTTGTTTTGAAGTACCCTCCTCAAGGTATTTCTATATGAACAAAATGTGAAGCAAAGGACAAGATTTCATAACCATACTGGCTGCATCAGTCCTGCAATAGCTGGCTCCCTTCTTTCTCTTATTAACCCGGATATATTGTGTCTGTCTTTTCCATAATGAGTTCCGCTCAGAAGCTGGTGCTGCCTAGACAAGAGGTCATATTCGTGTCATTAAGTGCCTTCCTGGAAGTCTCCTACAGAAAAAAAGTTTAAAAACTGTGAGAAAAAAGTAAGGTTGCCACCTTGCTCTTTAAATACTTATGTCTAACCACAGTGTTTGTAGATTGTTTCAAATGAGGATAGCTGAAAATATTTAAACATATTTGAGGATGACAGCAAAATTTGCTAAAATGTATCTGTCAAGTGTAAATGTTCTACAGGCTTAGATGGGCCCCGCCTTACAGAAGGGTTGTGATGAGGTAGTGAGCTCCTTAAAGAGTTACATTCAACCAAGTTATTTCCCTGCTGTTACTTCCACTGATTTTAGTGTCTCTACAAACCTCACTGCCCACCTCTTGCTTGCTCAGAAAGTTTAAGCCAGAAAGAAACATGCTGACATCTGTCTTAACTTTCTGATGAGATTTCACCCTGCTAATATAGATAGAACTTTGGTTAAAGTTTATCTTTCAAAAAGAAACATTGTCCTGGATTGAAAACATTAAAAAATCAGAGAATGTCCACTCACAGCAGTTGTCTGCTCCTAAATTTACTTGCTCAGTTAAAAATCTGTGCCTTTTCCTCTAATTTGTCTGATTTCATCTTCCAAAAATCAGTTCATGTTGCACCTTTCTCCATTAGTCTGAAGAGCCTGTAAGTACCAGGTATTTTCTCCACATGAAAGCACTTATTCACTGTAATCACCTTACTGTAATATCAATAGGACTGGATTTCAGTTTGGTTTGAGAATAAAACACCACAGATTGATAAAACATGTAGTTCAGGAAGCAGGGGAGTTAATGACATTGTATTCCTGTGGATTTGTATCTCATAGTTAAATTCTCTGGTGTCTCAAGAGCACACAATAATCAAAGGTTTTTCCAACAGTGAACCCATCCATCATCATCATCATCATCCATGTGGACTCTCTGGTATAATAATATTGTTGAGCACTTTGGGATATTTCTTCCCTCTCTGCTGAGTTATTTTCTTGGAATTTGTAGGAAGACGAGACATAGGGACTGAGAGAACTATATAAGTGATATGATCAGTTAAGTTATATTTCCCTAGGGAGCCAGACCAAAAAAAAATCAGTTTATGCAAAGAAAACATTGGCTTTTAAACATTTGCAGTGAAAAATACCACTCCAGATGCTCCCATTTGAACTGTCCTGTTTTCAAAATCTGGTTTTGTTATTGTCACTGGGAAATCCACATACCAAGATCCCCACTAAGGCTATGGGTGTTACACTTGTACAGACGCTCCAAAATTTAAATCGTCCCTGTTGAAAATCAGGCAGCCAGTTTCTTTTAATTTGAGCTTAGGGACACCAGGGAGTTCTGCACCATATGGTACTAGAATATTTGCCTTCTGCAAAAAATTTCTGTCTCCCCATCCTCTGCTACAACCACATGGCCTTTTTTCCTAATGTTCAGTTGCATCATATATAACTGATATTCTCGGTTTAAGAATTTATTCATCCCTCAAAGCAAAGGATTGTTTGACGTTTCTATGTGTTTTTACAAGGAGCTATAGGATATCATGTACTTACACTGTCAAGAGTACCAAGAGTGACAGGTGTCTCCTGTTAAAACACTTCTACAACTGTTTATGGGCCTTGCTCCATGGAAAATACAGTTTCTACCCCATTTAACTCATACCCTGGTCACCTTTAACATTACAAAATCTGACCATGTATTACTGCCACTGCCCAGTTAAATGAGGCTTTGCAACCTGAGATCAGGCCGGTATGCAAACCAATTCCTTCAATATCTGCTGCCAAAAAGCATACCTGAAACAGGTATTACATTTCTAATAGATAAGTACCATTTTTTCTTCTCCTTTTGCTACTAAGTAAGCAAAGTGTAGGACTGATGAGGACTAAACTGATGTTGTCTAAACAGAACAGGAATAGGAGTCACACCATGTCTCTGCTGGCAGTCTTTCAAAAAAAAAATATGATCACTTCTTGGGCTGAGAGATGTCAGTCACCCCGTGTGAAGAGAAATGTATTTCATTTGATGCTTTGTTTTGGTGTGTGGGGATAGCACAGGTCGTAAGATAATTTATGTTCTCTTTCACAGCATCCTCCTTGACAGCAGTGGATGTGGAACTTTGAAAGTTAGATTACAGATAGAACTACACAGAATGAGTCAAACCACTGTCTTCATAAGCCACATGTGGTGGCCAGCTATTTCCATTTCTGAGTTTCATGCCTCATTACATACAGAAAGCAGACTTGACCATTATAGACCATCAGAGCATTTCCCTTAAAGACAGGAATTTCCAGTTGCTCTCCGACAGGACTAAGAGATGAAAGTGTTAACATATTCTTATAATCCTTATTCTTGATATTGGTGAGTGACTTCAAAATTTCTGAAACAACACTGTTAGATGACTTTACTATAAGAGGAGAGGATCTTGCTGTCTTTCCATCTGGCTTTTCTTGTGCAACCTCTTTCATTGGAGTTAGTAGGGAACATTTCTCATCTTCAGTTACATCAGGACTAGAACAGTGTCTTGTTTAGTTTGGGCTGCTTTGTATCAAAGATTTCGGAAAATCTTGCCAAAAGGAACTGGAACTCTCTTTCATCTTTATTAATGGCCACATAAATTACAGACCGTGTTTCTGTAGCTCGCCTAACTTTGAGACACTTTTTGCTGTGGCTTAAGAGTAGTTGCTGTAGTTTAGATGGGAAAAAAGATAATGGTATTGATGTGATTTTGGCTTGATGTGATATCTAGATCAGGTTTTAACATCTGTGCCTGCGGTTCTTCAGTAACTTGAAGAGGATCAAAGCTTTCAGAAGCTGTTGCTTTGTCCTCTTGGTTAGCATGAGCTAGTGAGAAGCCTCATTGCAGAGAGCACTTTGCAGCTGAGGTTTTATTACTCTGAGCATTAAAACCTGTTGAGAACTTTCCTCTGCCAGCAGAGGTCATGCCAATATTTTCTAGCACGTTGAAATTTTCCTTGCTGTTCATTTGCTGATCCTCTGACATCAGAGCATATGTAGGAGTGGCATCCATCTCCAAAAAAGATACTTCCAACCTTAACTTGAATTGGCAGGGAGTTTCTGATTGCCTCTGTAGGAATTTGCCCAACAGTGAAAGCTGCTAGTGGACAGGATCTATTTTCTTGAGATGTAGCATTCCCTCCTGTAAGAAGATATAATCTTCTTAGACACAACACCATTAAAATCAATGCACATTTTTAATAAACCTGGTCTTAACTAAAGACCTTTACAATCAACTTTGCACTGTGCTTGCAGACTGATTTTCACTCCAGCAATCCTAGCCTACACTACTCTCTGCTGGAGCAGAATCAGACCCAGTAGCTTTGTCATGGCTTTTAATAAAGATATTTTAAAAAACCCCAGCAAATTCAGATGCTTATCTGATACATATTAAAACCTTCTAAGCACCCGTGCTGGACAATCATGAGAACATAGTTGAATTTACAGTAGGCGGCAACATGAAATTTAAATTTGTATGATGAGAGAAAGGCAAAGACTGAGATGAATTAAAAACAAATTTTGATTTAACTTCTGCTTCTCCTAGGAATAACCTACTCATCTTAGCACTACAGGCTTGATTTTGTAGAAGGGAAGCACATACTCCCTCACATTACTTACATGTCAATCACACAACTCTAAGGTGTTTCTTAGCCTTCCCAAATATTAAAAAATCACAGTGAATTTTGCCTCCATAACTGCAGAGGTTCTTAAAAAACTTACTTAACTTACAAATAGAAATGTAATAAAGATAAGTTCAGTGAGCCTCTATTTAGGATCATGAAAATGAAATTTTCTGAGTTCTTTTATCTAATAAAAATGAACAAAATAAAAAATAAGATGACATTTCCTCCTCATCTAGGCTGTACCTCCTGAATTTATGATGTATGCATCTAGATGTAATCACATAATTCTAGGACTCTAGCAAAGAATAATTAGAAATAATTATATCAATTTTCAACAAGTTATTTGAATAATTAATTGCATATATAGGAGGAGTGAGGCCTTCTGTAAAAGCAGACTGTAAATCGATTTTTTCCTGTGCTTTATCTGATGAGTTGGAATTTTTTATTTTGTTTTTTCATTTATGGTTTTAGGGATTTTTGCTACATTGAGCATTGCAGCAGGATAAAGCCAGGACTGGTCTTCTGAGAGAACACGGAATGTAACCGAGAGCTCTGACCAAATGTCCCTGTACTGATGGTGCTGAATTTTGGGCTCGTGAGTTTGGTGTGACTCACCCAAATAATTCTGACAGAATCACAGAATGGTTTGGGTTGGAAGGGGCCTTAAAGATCATCCATTTCCAACCCTGCTGTGGGCAGGGACACCTCCCTCTAAACCAGGTTGCCCATAAGCCCCTATCCAGCCTGGTCCTGAACACTTCCAGGGATGGGACACCCACAGCTTCTCTGGGCAACCTGCGCCAGTGCCTCACCACTGCCACAGTAAAGAATTTCTTCCCAATAGCTAATCTAAGGCAAGGCAAGGCAAAGCAAGGCTCAGTGGCCTCTTTCCCTTTATTTGAATAAAGTTGATTTTTGCAGGGCTCCTCTGTCTCCTTTGTGGACACTGGCCTTTCATAGCATGATTTTCTGCACACTACTGAGGCACGTTACAAATCTTTGATTTAACAGCATTTTGATTTAGGAAATACACAGAGTTTTTGTTGATTTTATGCAGTGTAAATGCTTCATTTACTATATACTTTCCTGGAAACGTAAGCTGTCAACATAAAAATGCTAGAAAGCTGTCTTTCATTTTTGTTCCTCCTACTCTTGAATTTCTTTTATTTACAAAGCCTTCCACTGATGTATACAACAATTTATTTGGAAGCTTAGTAACAGAGACAGCATAGCAGGAAAGACTCTTTAACTAGAGAATTCTGAGAGGCAGTGAGAGTAACAGAAGGATGGATATCAGTCTTTGTTTAATAGAAGCAAATAAGGGGTTGTAAGTACAAACAAATTCATAGAAAAATATTTGAGACTGGCTGATCCACAATAAGAAACTCTAATATTGTTGCTTTTAAAAAAATTAGGCAGCTCAAGTCAGCAAAATATTCTCTTACTGTATCACTTAAAGCATTTTTGACAAATATTTTGAGAGCTACTAGATATGAATTTTAATCTGTAAGGTTTCCCTTTCAAAAGAAGAGAAATTGAGGCACAGATCCTAAACTTATCTGCTTTCCTAAGAATAACTTAGTAAGCATGTCAACATCATGGATGGTCATACTAGAATTCTTCTTTAGAGACAATTCTAATTCTTTAAATTTTGATTTATTAAGGATTTAAGGATACTCTGGATTTCCATTTTTGAAGTTCTATGCACCTCAGATAATCAGTCTTTTAATCAGTTTAAATAGTGGTCTTAAAGATCAATTCAAGCAAATTCTGTTCTTAAGGTTAATGACTACTATTTTGAAAATTAGCATATATACGAAGACATATAGAACATACAGGGCTGTTAGTTTCATTACAGGAAAGAGTGCTAAGTAATTACATACTTTCAAAATGTCCGTCATGCATTGTATTTAAATATTACTTCACAGAACATGAGGAATGGATAATAAAGCAAACCTGGAGTTAAAATTCACATGCTCCCCTCTCTGAATGCAAAAATGTGTCTTTTCTCCTCAGTCTCCTCCTCATTAATTCCCATCCTCTTAACTTGTCAGTTTTACAGTCCTTGGTGTAAAGACTTGACCTGCTGCTGAATTTATTTCATGTGGGTTTATGTTTTCCTCATCTGAATGGTTTGTAATGCAAAACCTGAAAGGTACAGCTGCTGCAACAAACTCCCTCATTGAAGCTTGCTTTGCTCTTGGAGTGCTGGCTTTGAATCCAAACACTACAAAAGATGAAAAGTACATGGTCTTAAGTACTCTATTGAATGCTGCTAAATTTTGTTCCTTTGCTGTCCTGTCCATGGCTGTGCTGTGCAGAATTTCTTCAATGAACATGTTCTTTGTTTCTCTCACAAAGCAACAGAGGAAAAGTAGTGGGAAAATTTATCCTCTGGTACTTGTTAAAATGTTTCTCTCCAATATACCAGTTTTTAATATGCTTTTGTTAATCCTGTGTATGATTTTTATCATTGAAGTCAGTAACCAGAACACTACCAAAAAAAATTATGTCAACTGTGTACCACAGTCCTGGGTAAATGTAAAATTTCTGGGCATGGACCAAATGAGAGAAAGTGATGGGAAAAACCCGAAGTACATAAAGACATGTAAGGACAAATGCAAATGAATATTAAAAACCCCAAACTACTTCTGTGGTGAAAATGAACTCAAAACACTCATGTTTCAGTCACTCCAATATTTATAATTCCTCTTGTTGTCATGTGAAAACATTTTTAAGATCTCTTACTTTTCTAATATTGAATACTCAATTCCTCCATTTTTTGCTAGAAGACTTTGGCACATTTCTAAGATCCTGGAATATGATTTTACATGTCTTTCACCTCTTGGAAAAGAAAAAAACCCAAGATTTTTCTCAGCTGTTTTTCTAATTATTTTTATAAAGTGCATTTATTTTTCATTATTCATAATTTTTCTGGTTTTATTTTCAGTACTTTTCCTATTGTGCTTATTTTCACTTTCTGAACCTGAGCAATCTTCTCTGATTGGAAAACAAAAAAAGCTGCCAGAAACATAACTTAATTTGCTACAGTACTTTACTATACTTTTTTGGCTATCCATCTGTATAATTATATTTTGTTGGACTTCCACAGCAAAGTGTTAGACATTTATTTCTACCTATTCCCATGTGCAAAAAAGAAAATATCTTTAGAGAAATATCAAATTGCCTACCATTCTATTTATCTTCAGCATTTCATACTTTGTCAGATAACTAGGTCCTGGGAAAAGGGAAAATTTACTCCTTACAGCACAAAGGACAGATATCATCAAAACTGACAAATGTTGGTGGGCAACTACCAAAGATTACTTTTATTTTCCTTAAGTTTGGGGAAATTATTTGTGCAATTTGGTGTTTAAAAAAAAAAAACAAACCACAACCCCCCACAAAAAAACAAAAAGAAAAGAAAGAAAAAAAAAACAAACCCCACCAGAATAAAATTTTAGAAGCAATATTATAAATAGGTTATTGAAAACTATTTCGTGGCTTTCAAGGGCCTGAAGCCAGAACATGTATTTTCAGGATTAGAAATCTGAACATTGCTCCTGAACTAGAGACCAGAGTTGATAATACAATACCTGACAAAAGAGGCCCCCATTTCAAACTTGATACGTACTTTTGGGATTATTTTTGTCTGGGTTCACTTATATGTCCATATATAAGAGGAGAAAGAAATCTTACAAATTTTGTAAGTGTGAAAATCAGAAAGAATGAAAATGGAGTGCCTGTTAAAAATTTTAATGACCATTTTTAGAAATGCATTTTTCTCAAAATTAGCCAGCTTCTAATAAGTATAATAAAAAGTAAAATGACTCTGCTGCTGGTTTTTGAAGCATGACATTTTGACATTGCTCTGATTCAAACCAACATTTCTAAAGAAACTTTTAAGATGGTCCCTAGACAAAACACAGTATTGAAATCCTACTCTATTTCTTTTGAAATAAAAATAGAAAGGCTCCCATTGATAACAGTGGGAATGCACGATGACCTTTTGCTAATTTGAAAGTACAGAAGTTTGAAATGGAGATACTTGAAACCAGAAATGAAGCTTACAGCCTGAATAATACATACTATACTGCTCGTCATTTTTATTGTGTAATGCCATAATTTATTTACTATGCTAATGGAGCATGTGAGGATTTTCTTTCAAGGTAATTGAAATCAGTGATAAACATGAACACTTTAGATCACCCTGTTACTCATTAATTACACAACTAAAATGTCTTTATACTGTATAATTCATTTGCTCATTTTTTCCTGTGATGAACATACATTTTCTACAGATAGAAATCTATACAATTTTTATAATGGACAGCAGGAGTTTTTGTGCCTCCTGATGATGAAAGTAAAGGTTTCAATTTTCCTTAAGGCTAATAGAATATTTCATAAATATTCAGTAATAGCATGACACCTACTCCCATCAAACCTATTTCAAACTTAAAACAAAATGGAGAAATAATTGAGACCATGTGGAGATGCAATATGAGGAACTACTCTGTTGCTGAATTTCTAGGTCAGGACATACAGCTGTTCCCTTTCACACCTGATTCAGGAAAGGTGTCCCCACCCATGGCAGGGGGTTGGAACAAGGTGATCTTCAAGGTCCCTTCCAACCCAGACCATGATGATTCTATGATTATACAAGAATGTTACAATGCTTTGCTGAAGGAGTTCCTGTTCCACTCACAGCTGCTTCCACATGGAGAGAGATTAAACTGAATCCAGAGCTGCACCCTGGCATCCTTCCAGACTTATCATAAATTATGCTAGAAAATACACAGTATTTTCTTAGAATTTATATAATCTCATTAGTATATTGTGGTGTTACTCAATGCCATTTAATGTAACCACAGTATTTGCAAGGTCAACATTTGGATGTGGATCCACACATTGCTGTTTCCTAATTTTACACTTTAAGCCATTACATTATTTGGTTTATCTTCAGCAGGTGGTTTGTGTATGATGTAGCATGGGTGTTCATATGTGGTAGAACACTAGAGCTGCCATGACTTTTACCATTTTTCATACAGGATTTCTTGAAGAAGTATAAGAATTTTTCCTCACTGTTTTTAAAGGACAATTTTCACAAAACAGCCTGAATTGGAAGGGACCCACAAGGATCATTGAGTCCAACACCTGGCACTGCACAGGACATGCCAGGGGTCACACCATGCGCCTGACTGAGAGCATTGTCCAAACACTTCTTGAGTTCTTGGCGCTGTGACCACTCCCCTGGGGACCCTACTCAGTGCTCAGCCACCCTCTGGTGAGGCACCTTTTTCTAATAACCAACCTAAACCACCCCTGATACGACTCCAGGCCATTCCCTCGGGTCCTGTCGCTGGTCACCAAGGAGAAGAGAGCAGCGCCTACCCCTCCTCTTCCCCTCAGGAGGAAGTTGTAGACTGCAACAAATCCAAACCAGATCATTTTAAATAGCTTAAGTTTTTTAAAGCATTTCTCAAAGTTAAAAAAAAAACAACACCAAAAAATTCTGCTAAGATGTTCCAATTTTCTGTCATTACCTATCCAATAGATGCAGGCATTTCAGGAAAGGGGATGATTTACTGTTATTTTTCATGGAAAAAAAATATCCCTTCCTGAGGCCCCATGAATACGTGACTTATTGATATCTGCAGGAACGGTGATTTGTGCAATCAGGAACAAGGGAAGGAAAGGCAAGAGCAAGAAAAAGGCGATAAAAAGGGAAAGAGCTAAAAGGCGGGAAAGACGCAAACACGAAAAAAAAGGAAAAAGTGCAGCAACGGACTCCCGCAGCCGCGGGGCGGGCTGAGGGCAGCCCCGCCCCCGATCTCGCGAGGGCTTCAGGCCCCGCCCCCTCCGGCAACGGCCGTACCCGCCGGNGGTGCGTTTGAACGGCGCGGCGCGAGCGCAGAGGCCCGCGCGGGCCTGCGGGGTCCGTGCGCTGCCCGCCATGCCCGGCCGCCCCGACGACTACGAGGTGCTGCTTACCATCGGCGCCGGCTCCTACGGGAAGTGCCGCAAGGTGCGCCGCAAGGCCGACGGCAAGGTGAGGAGGCGGAGGCGGGGGCAGCGCAGCTTTGCCGCGGCCGCGCGTCCCTGCCCGGTGCCGGCGGCTCTCCGCGACACGCGAGCGAGCGGCTCTGGCAGCCCCTCTCCCCCCTGCGCGGGCATGGCCACCGGCCCGCTCACTCCCCAGGGTGCTTCTGCCTCCGCAGATCTTGGTATGGAAAGAGCTGGACTATGGCTCGATGACGGAGTCGGAGAAGCAGATGCTCGTGTCGGAGGTGAACTTGCTGAGGGAACTGCGGCACCCGAACATCGTGCGCTACTACGATCGCATCATCGACAGGAGCAGCACCACCCTGTACATCGTCATGGAGTACTGCGATGGGGGAGACCTGGCCGGCTTGATTGCCAAGTGCGCGAAAGAAAGGCACGTCAAGTGTGCTTGTTGCACGTTTGGAATGTCTTGCACGAGTCTTGGGCAGTGCAGAGAGAAGGGAAACTTATTTTTTAACTTCTGAGCAGTTTCGGGTTTAACCCTTTGGACCCAACAGCGCCTCATATGTGAAAGGTTTTGTACAAAATGACAACAGCGATGGGAATCGTGCTATTGAATGCATCAGCGGACTGGATATTAGTGCTAAAATAGTTTAAAAAAGGAGCCGTCTTGTGAGGCAGTAACTATTGAGGGGTTTCTGGCTATGAATGGGGTTGAAAACATAAACCAGCAGGTCGCAGCTCTTGTAGACAGGTAGCTTGGTCTATGGGATCTGGCCTTCCCCATGAGTAAAACTACTGGGACCCTGTGTTTTATTAAAACACCAAAATATGTGGAAAGGAGGAGTGATTTTTGATTACAATGAGAAAAGCTAGTTTATGCGCCTGCATATAAAGCTTGGGGAGACATCAAGTTAATAAGGTTTCACCTTGGTCTAGTGTCAGACTTAAGATCCTACTTGAGTATAGTATCAGTTTTCACATTCTTAAGTCAAACAAGTACATGACACCACCTCTTTTACTTCTTGAGAATAGTCTAAAGCAGTACTGCAGCTGCTCACCGGCATCAGTGTTTTCATTTAAGGAAGGTTACATTAAAAAAATCAGCCCTGTCTTGGCTGTTATTGCATTTTGCTCATTATTAACAGTGGCAATATACTGTTACCTTAAGTGATCAAAGTGACAGCTCTCATAACAAAAGCATCAAATTGATATTTATGTTGTAAGTAATGAAAATGCTATATATTTGTTAGACAGTTTGGGGTAGGAAGGAAATACTGCAAGGATTATGCAATAAAAGTCTAAATGTTTTCTAACATATATGCAGTGATTTTTTAAGAAAGAATCTGTTTTAAAAATAGAATACATGGATGCCTGTTGCTGACAGCGGTTATTTCAGTGATATTTTATGATAGTAGTAGTAAAAAAGTTATGGAACTAAAACTGGCAGTGACTAATCAAACTGATGTATGCTCAGAAAATTTGTTAAACAAAGTGTTCGTTTTTCAGGCATTTCTTGGAAGAAAGCTTTGTTCTCCGAGTGTTGACCCAACTAACATTGGCCTTGAAGGAGTGTCACAGACGGAGCGATGGTGGAGTCACTGTGCACCGTGACCTGAAACCAGCAAATGTTTTTCTGGATAGCAAACAGAATGTGAAACTTGGAGATTTTGGACTGGCTAGGATATTGCACCACAACACCAGCTTTGCCAGAACATTTGTTGGAACTCCATATTACATGTCTCCAGTAAGACCTCCATTCTATACACTATCTTCCCTTTTGCCCCTCCAAGGTGTGCTTTCTGCAGTGTTGGTCTCAGAGACCATGAATGTTTGGGAGGTTTTAATGAAACCTTATTGGTCTTAAATGCAGGTGACTTTTTTTCATAGAGTATGTATGTGATGGAGTTATTTTCATCTCCTTTCTTCCCCACATAGCCTTCTAATTAAAGTTGCTCCTCACTGTATAAGTTTTGTTGTGTTCTCAGGATATTAGAGATGTTGGAGTATATTGTTTCTGAAAAAGAACAGGGAAGTTAGAGAGCTTTTATATTTCACAGTGTTAAGGTAAAGAGCTTATTAAATTACCTCCTGATGGCGGGCTTTTAATTTGTAGTGGAAATTACCAGGAATTACTTATTTCCCTGATAAAGTGCATTTTGTGGGGGAAAGGTTAATGTTGACTGAAATTGAGTTGCATCAATTGGTGCAACACTTCAGTCTTCCACAGTGTAGTACTGCCACAGTTTGTTAAAATCCTGCTAGTAAGAGTAGATATGTATGTTAATTAAGATGGAATAGTAGAAGTAACCCTCCAGTATGTAATGGTTTATTTCAGTTTTGAATAGTAGCTGATTATCCTGCAATAGTGGAACCATGTATTCGTTAATAAACCTAAGATTGTTCTCTTTCTTTAGGAACAAGTCAACTACATGTCATACAATGAAAAATCTGACATCTGGTCTCTAGGATGTCTTGTGTATGAATTATGTGCTCTCTCGTAAGTATGGCAGTGTGATAACAAATGTGGAAACATAGCTGCTAATGTTGGTATGATTAAATTTTGTATAGACAAAAGCTTAAAGGTTTCAGAGACTAGTCCTAGATTTGTTTTTCTGTATTGGTCTTGACATTGGGTAGTTAAAACCTCTGATTGCAGGTTTTTTTCATAGTCTGATACTTTCTTCCTGAAAATAAGTCCTGTAAAACTAGTGAAAGAATACAAGAAAAATTTTCTTCTTCAGGCCTCCATTTACAGCTTACAGCCAAAAGGAGCTGACAGAAAAGATAAGGGAAGGGAAGTTCAGGCGAATACCATATCGTTACTCAGACGAGTTGAACAACCTTCTCAAGGAGATGCTGAATGTAAAGGTAAGAATCAATTACTAATTTTTCCACCTATAATTTGGACTAGTACTGAAATACTAGTTTTTCTTCTCAGTTATGAAACAAACAAATCTCAAGTGTAGTGGTTATCATCTTGTCAGTGGCAGTGTCACTTACAGGGGAAAGAGCGAGGAGTTGTGCTCCGAGTCCGTTAAACAAAGGCAGCAGCTCAAGTGTCATACCAAGTTCACAGGATGCCAAAAGGCTGCTTCAGTATTGGCTTACACAGGATTTCCTGACAGCATGCTTATTAAGGTCTTACAATTTCAGTGTTAAAATGGATCCAGTGTGGTTGGAAGTTGGAAGGGGCTGGTTTGGCTTCATTTTGGGATTTGCTTTATATGGCTGATGTACTGCTTGTTCCCCACTCCTGGCATGGGGCTGTTGAGAAGAACATGCCATGTCCTACACATGCATGTTCTATAGATGCCAACATGACAACAAAGCTGTAACAAGCACCCAAACCTTCAGCAGATATGGATTGTTGAGGAAACAAGTGACAGGCAGAGATATAGAGTGTTAGCTTCAGAATCTGCTGACAGCTGCCTCTGTAGGCTCACCCACCCCCTTCTGACTCTGTGAGGATTGGATATTTGGGCTGGGAGAGACAGACTTCCAGCTCTGGATCTGAAAGCTGGTAACAGCCTCCTCCCTTAGCTTTTATCATCTGGTTGTGCTACCCCTTCCTTGCTCCATTTTTTCCCAACCTCTCCTTCACTGTGTAGCACCTCAGCAGGTCTTGCTTGGGAATCTCTGGCCTTAACGTTTCTTCTTACAGATGGAACCTGTTGGTAATGTCTTTCCTTTAGGATTATTGCCGACCTTCTGTTGAAGATATTCTGCGGCACCCCTTGATAGAAGATTTGGTGACAGAAGAACAAAAACAGAATTTTGATAGAAGAGGCTTAAGACCATGGGAGCCAGAAAGGCTGCAATACTCAGATGCTGCAGTGAATGAGCTGAAACGGAAGGAGCAACAATTGCAGGAGCGAGAACAAGCCATTAAAGAGAGAGAACAACGTCTGGAGCGTATGATATTCCATTTTGGGAAGGGGATGGCAATGGGATTCTGATTCAGTTGGAGGAAGAAAAAATAGACAGTTTTCACAGCCCTCATTTTAATGCACTAGGATATTGTAGTCCTGCATTCACCTAGAATTGTGTGTAAAGACCAAAACAAGAATGCTCAGGGCTTACTCAGCTATGCTAACTTTTAAGTTACTAAGATATAATTGGCAGTTTAGGTATGGAAGTCTGATTTGTTATGATTATTAAACATGAGTGGCAATTAGAAAAGTATACAGAAAATAGGGTCTGCACTGTGCTATGTAGGTTGCTTTTCACCTACTGTGTAAGTAAACATTGGCTACACTAACATTTAACCTAAGCCTGTTGGAGAAAAAAATCTGAGTAAACTGTAACTGCTTTTATAAGGGCTGCACTCCACAGGTAGCTTACCTGTGAATCTACAGATGGCTGGTCCTCAGGTGTTGGCATTTCTTGCCCACATAGAATATCTTTTTGCATATGCAGTAGCTCTGCAATACAGTTTTTAACCATATGTGGATTTTTTCTGAGCCTGAATAACAGCTGCTGCTGTTGTAAGCAAGGTGTTTAGTCATAGCTGAATTACAGTATCTGGCATATAAATATTTAAATCTGGTGTCATGTGTGACATGAGTTAATGTGCAGAATAGAAAAGTTGCTATCTCTTCATTGTTGCAGATACGTCAGAGTTTGGGAACAGAAGCGTGCCTGGCATTTTAGAGTACTTGTCAGTGCTTTATTAGTGCATTGATAAAGGTGTATCTCCACAGCAGTTTTATCTTAGTTTAGAGCCATAGAATCAGAAATGTGGGTGCATCTGACTGGCTATTACTCCTGCCTTTCCCTGCCAGAAAAGCCCACCATGCACAGTCACTAACATTTACATGTTAACACTGCATACTACCATATTTCTACTTCCAGAGAGAGAGCGGGAACTCTGTGTTCGGGAGAGACTGGCAGAGGACAAACTTGCTAGGTATCTTACTAACCTATAATAGTCTATATTCGAAACTCTATAGTCTTACAACAAAAAGCTTAAACTTCTCTTCCCAAACCAGAGCTGAAAACCTGCTGAAGAGGTGCAATCTCCACAAGCAGCAGCGGGAGGTAACGTGCGCAGAAGGTCCAGGTATGCAAATATGCAAGAAGGCGCTTGCACAGTTCAATGTAGGTTGGTGTGACCAGAAGAAAGCTCCTGGTGCTCAGTGTGCTCGGCACAGCCCCCTTGGGGCACTGCAAAGCCCAGTTATGGCTGCATGGTTGAGAAGAGACTTTTGATTTTTCTACTTTGCAAAAGGACTTAATGAGTGATGCTCAACTTAAGTCTGAGTTAGCACTGTTTGCACTGCATTCTTGTGCTGCCTGGGAAATTTGGTTTTGTGGTGAGCTAAGGGAATTGCCTGCTTGTAACCCAAACCTTTCTCAAAGCTGCACTTATTTTATGTATGGATGTCTTTTTATAGACCTTTGATAATTTAATAAAATTGCACATGTCTAATAAATTCAGCTTTCATTAAACTTCCAAAAGCTTCAACATGGGAAGTATTTTTTGTTGCAAGGGACCCAGCTGTGATTGGTGCATCATAGAAACTATGAAGAATACACACTGCTATTATAGACAGAAAAATTCAGATTTGAAAATGTGCTAAAATACTTCCTGACTGCCTCTAGTCCAATCTGTTTTACAGTAGTATTTGATACTCACTTTGCCCTTGATTGTTCAATCTTCACTGTCATAAGGGGTAGAATCATCTGTTTATTGCACCCATCTTTTATTATTAAAAATAATATTCAAGTATCTAAATGCCTTTTTAATAGTGGTAGGAACAGTGAAGGGCTGGGTCAGAAGTAGTACTCTAGAACAAAGACATTGGAACACCCTTCACCATGCAGCAACACTCTCCTCAATTTTAATCTGATAAAGCAAGATAAGCATGTCACTGCCTGCAAAGCAAATAAAACTGAAGTAGTTTTTTTTTCTTTTTCAAGAACTCTCTAGCACAGCAGGAAAGAACACAAGTAAAATGCCCCTAGAGAGTGAGTGCTCCTTGAGCTCTTTCTAACATTTCTGTCAACTTTGAGAATTCCACCTGTCTCTCAACATCTTGTCTGACGTTGACATATTAAAGAATTTGAGAACAAACTTGCTTTTGGCTTTCTGATGTTGCATCTAAGACTGGATGACTGAAGGCAAATGAGCTTCAGCTCTTCTGTTCTCTTCTGCATTTCCCACCCCTTTACATGATATTTGAACCTTACCAGGCATATCAGTTTTTGAGGGATAGGCAAAACCAATCTGGGTGGTTAATACCTCAAAATAGATAATGCAGCAAAGTGAACAGAGTTATTACAAGACTGACCAAATCTTGCAGTAGCTGTAGACCATGTGCTTTGCTGCTCTTCCAATTCATTCCAAGGTACTCTTGCAGCACTGTTTCTAAAATTCTGCCTATTCTCATATAAATGGACTAAGTCTTTCTCCAGTATTGGTACCAAGATTGCTTGCTTGTATTTTCAGTTGCTCAAATATTGCTGTATTTTCACAACTGGATTGCATCTCACACATCTCTTAGATCCCTAATTTTTCCTAGAAGTCCGTTGGGTGGTTCACTTGACAGTGAAATGGAATACCAAAAGTCCTGGTTTCTAAGACAGGGTCCTAGACACTACCCTATTTTTGCAGGGATTTTCTGATTCCTAGTGAATGATTTCATGTTAAAACAGATCTGACTTACAGAAATGAGGCTACAAAATGCTGAAATATTTGCTGGCTTTTTCAGTTCCTTCTTCCTCTTTTGTGCTTGTTGCATTCTTGCTGTAGCCTAGTAAATTGAAAATTAAAGCTTCAGTCGTAAGATTAGAATAGTTAAACCTTTGATTAAATAAAAATCACGCCTTAAGTTGGGCTGTGTGAAGTTGGCTCTTATGAGAGGCAACTCAGCTGTTATAATAGCTTTTAATGGTAGTTTTTGTACTCTTGAGTCATTAACTGCCTTTAGATAGTGGCATGCTATAAGATATACTCTGAAAATTCCTGTGCTGGAGGCTGCAGTGAAAGTAACTTGTTAATTTTTAATGCACCTAAACTCATTACTCATCAAGTCAGAACCTAATTTGTACCCTAGTGACTTAATACAAGGATAGAGTTGGGACAACATGAGTAATATACAAAGACCACTGGGCAGGTTGAGTCTGCCCCTGCTGTGAAGCAAAGACAAGGTTTTTTCAGTAGCTGAAAAAAACTAAAATGCTGAAAATTCATTCTGCATTTTCTTTTGGAACTGTAATATGTTACTGTTTAACTTCTGTCCTTCAGAGGAGACATCATATCTTCCTAATCAATGTATTTCCTTAGGTATTGGGATGTGCACCCTAAATACTATGCCATATATCCTTTTACTGCAATTATTTAAAAGGCTTGTTTTCGGTTTTTTTCCTTAAAAAATAGAAATAATTGTTGTTATTACCTGAAATGCATTTAATTAGATCATTTAAAGCCATAAATAGATGACAAAATGGGCACCAGGGTTAAAAGCAATAAATGCTGGAAGATGCACTAATGCAGTACTTTTTGATTTCTTAAGATAATGCACCCCTGCTTCCCATTTCTTCAACCAAGAAGAACTCACTCTTTGATGGAAGTGAAGAGAAAGCTGTGCCTTCTCATAATATGGAAAACTATTTCCTTTCCAAAGGGAAAAGCTCTGATCTCAAAAGGCGTCTATATGCTGCAAATCTGCGGGCTCAAGCACTGGCTGAACTGGAAAAAAACTATCAACTAAAGAGCAGACAAATCTTGGGCATGCGCTGAAACTGTAACAGACATATATATCTTTGAAAAGATGATTAAATGTATAGGCAGATACTTGTGCCTCCCTCTTTTAAGCTAGAACCTACTGAAAAATTATTTTAACAGTTGTTGTACAAACTCTTATGACAGGTAGTTTTATGATAAATGCTATATGATGAAAACAGGTACTTTTGATACCAAATAAAACAAACTGGATTAATTGTATTATTAAAGAAAAATATTTTGGTCTTCCTTTTTAGCATACTTTACTCTTCTGAAAATATAAAAAATGAATATATATAAATGATTTGTTTAAAATCTGATGTGAAAAATGTTTCAGGTGAAAAATGTACAGAGATTCACAGTCCGTAGGTTAAAATGATGTATGTAATGCACGTTTGTTGATAAAGGAAATATTGATATTCTGTATATGTGGGAAAACAGTGGCTTCTTTTCTGTACTTGTAAATATTTTTTAACAAAAGAGCTCGATTTTATGCTATCTCTTCCTACTAAGTAAGTGACCTATCAAAGCAGGCTGCTTTTAATGTAATGTTTTGACTAATGAGTGGGGTGGGTCAGAATAACAAAATTTATGAGTCTATATTCCTTTCTGCCTGAACAGCTGAATGCCTTGTCCATCAGCTCCTGCAAGGCCTGTGGCAGGGCATGGCATTTGAAATACCACCTTCTTTGCTTTGCCTTGAAACTGTGTTATAAACTGATCCCCTGCGATTACAGTACAGGATGGGACACCATCCAGGGTATTAGCATCTGTGTTTTGGGGCAGGGCACTTGTCCTTTAAATAGTAAATCCTTATTTTCTTGAAGCTTATAAGGCATCTCCATCTTACCCTTAGCAATTCTCTGCTGGAGTAGGAATTGCTCATTTAAGGTGGCGTAAATTTCATGCACTCAGGGTCATTAATTGAAAAATATCCTTTGAAGCTGTAATGTCTGACATATGTTTTATATTAAGATTTTTTTCTCTCTGGATTGAAATGCCATAAAGCATCCATTCTTAGAAAACAGCTCATTTTCAAAACATTTGTTTCCTTATTGGGCTATGAATGTTGTCTGAGGAGGTATCCTAGATGGTTTTTACTTCATGAGAGAGAATCTTGTTTGAAGCATCCATTTAGTTTGACATCATAGATGATCTTAAGGGTCCTTTCCAACTCGAACCATTCTATGATTTGCTGATAGACAAATACTTGTGTAACCAGAGTTCTGCTCTAGCAGATTCTTAACCACCCAGCAGTACTTAACATTTTCTTGCAGAGTGGTTACTGTTTTCACCACAGCCTTTGCTTAAAAGAATTAGACAGGTCTATTTTTGTTTGCTAATCTAAAACTACCAACATTCTGGTGGTCATTCCCCAGCACTAGGTGTGGTGGAAATGTCTGGCAGGTGTATACACACAGCCAGAATAGCTGTGCTATGTGGATCAGTGCAGCTTTCCTCTGCATTCTTTCATATTTCTGAAGCTTCTCGTGTGTGTGTGGAGGGTGAATCCCTGCTTTGTCACTGTGTTTGCACGCTCCAATTTTTCTGTTTTATGCCTCAATCAGAATGCAGTTTTACTAGCCTTCATGTGGATCTTTATGGTTTAGGATATACAGTGGTGTTAGTACAATCTGAAAAAATATGTAGGATGAAGAAAGTTTTGTCATCTGTAAAATGCAGGTATCAGTGAAAGGAGGAAACCAAGCAGCCAAGAAAATGAATTAATAATAATTAATGAAAGACTGTATTTATAGAATAACAGAATGGTTTGGGGTGGAAAGGATGTTACAGATCTGGTTCCAACCTCACTGCCATGGGCAGAGGCACCTTTCACTAGACCAGGTTGCTCAGAGCTCCATCCAGCCCAGCCTTGAACACTGTCAGGGGCCATCCAGGAAACATCCACAACCCCTCTGGGCAACCTGTTTCAATGCCTCACCCACCTTCACAGCAAAGAATTTCTTCATGGAATCTAATCTAAACCTACTCTCTTTCAGTAAAAGCCATTCCCCCTTGTCACTACATGCTCTTGAAAATAGACTGTCATCTTTCTTGTTGGCTCCCTTCAGGTATGGGAAGGCCACAATTTGATTACCCCAAGGCCTTCTCTTTCCCTGAACAATCCCAACTCTTAACATTTCCTCATAGGAGAGGTGTTCCATCCCTCTAATCATTTGGTGAAAGGGCTGGTGTTTACAAATGCTTTGCTTTTAACAAGACCAAGATAAGAAAATGGCTTGAGAGGGTTTTTCTTTCCCTTGGATCACACATTTCTGCCTTTAAAATATAATGCCTTGAGAGTCCTGTCTGCGGCTTTCCTCTTCCTTTAATTCTCTAGTAACCTCAAGATGGCACTGTCGCCTTGTAATTTATGAGACTTTCCTCTATTATACATTCATCCAAAATCTGATATCTTATTTACATTTATTTTTATCTGTTTTGTTCTAAGCACATTGCTGCAAGTTGCTGACTTTCTTTGGCTATGGATGCTTCAGTATTTGCTGGTGCAATTAATTATAATTGTCTCCAATTTGCCATTTTGAATCTTTTATGCATATATTATAAAAATAGTTGAATCAAAGTCCTAGTTAACAATTACACTGTTATGAATCCGAAATGCTACAGAGAGTGCAAACTGTATCAATCACAATGGCAGTAACAAATGAGAGCAGCTTGGGTTACAACTGTAGCATTAAGCTATTCAACTGCACTACTTATAATGCCTTCTTGAAGTATTCTCACTCTAACATCATAAATTCAGTATTTCTTGAGGTTTTAAAAATAAGAACTTCCTACCAGTATGTGTCAAACATAGTGAAGGGCATCCTGGAGATGTCTGCTCTTTGTTCTCTTCCAGGATTTTTGCTTTGGAATCCTGAAATTCACATTTTTCAACAAGGGTGCAATTGTTTTTCCAATAGAACGTGTGTAGCACTGGAATCACATTCAGGATGCAATTTTCAAACATATTCAGGAAATAGAACGTTCACAAATTGAATATTAATGGGAATGGTGACTGCTTATGGAGTGCTTGCAAAATGTTGCCATCATGCTGATGGATATACTTATGTCTTCAAATGGAAGGTAAGTGTGTACATAAGGATATGGCACAGCTTAAGACTTACAGGATGATAATAATGGTGTACACTGTGGAATGTTGTGAGAGAAATTAATTAATGTTTAATACAGATGTCAAGAATTTTAATAATATGATTAGTTGTGAGCACCTCAGAAATTACAGAAGTTTTTACATGCATAAGAAGGATCAAGGATAGCCTAGAGGGGAAGTTGCACCATCTTTGAAAAATACAGATCAGTTTCCTAATTTTCAGCCCTCATGCCCTGTCCCTTCTGCAGCCAGTTGAACAGGCCTTTCCATGTGACTATAGCCCTTAAAGAATGTGAAAGTGCTGGACAGCTGGGCAGATAAAAAGCTTAATAAAACTCAGGCATAGATATAGAGGACCATCAAGCTTCTTCCTAAAAGTGGGAGATGCCATCTCTGTATTTCCGTCTCTTTGGGTCCCTGTGGCAACTGTGGCCCCTGCACCTGAGGTGGGTTTTCTCCACTGTGGTGATCTGCATTTCTCCAGCTGTGTCAGACCTTTGGCTGTTGCTCATCACCCATTCCAACAAAGGAATGTGGAAAATATGTGGGGGGACCACGATGCCATCAGTGGAGCTGATGCTGTGCTGAAGGTCCAGTACCTTTTCCAAGGGGTGTTAATAGAGTAAACGTAATAATATATAAAGCTTCTCAGAAACACTATCTTGCAGCCAGAACCTAATATTCTCTGTTGTATTCTCCACTCCCCAAAAAAACTGTAAAACACCAGTAGCAGCATTTCCAGGTTTTCACCCAGCTTTAGTGGTTATTGCTTAGGGTTAATAGTTTAGGCCTTAGTATTTGCCATAGATTGCCAGGAGTTTATGACTTGCAGGGTATCCCTGTGGTCCAGGGCCTATGGTTTATTGGTCCCTGTGCTCTCAGGCCTCCTGCTGTTTCATTTGAGATTCATAGCTTATGTTTAGTGTTTTGTGGTTTGCTAGAGTAAATTATAAACTCCTGAAAGATACAATTCTCAAATTCTACTCCTGAAATAAGATTTGTAATCTTCTTCCCTCACTATGCAGGGTTTACCTCTCTGTGGTCTATGCTGATCGATACTGGGATTCCTTAGTTCAGCTAATGAAGTCCACAGAACAGGTCACACACTGGAGTGAGGGGAGGGGTAGATGGGGAGGTGTCAGGTGTAAACCCGGTGTAGGCATTTCTCTCTATGAGGAGCTCCTGGGGACAGATAGGAGAGGCAAGAAGAGACTTCCCTAGATCTCCCAAGATCCCCTTTTTCCTTCAGTATTCATTTTCCAATCAATACATACTACAGTTTATTTGATCACTTTTATGCCAGGGGGCACAAAGCACTCCAAATTGAACCTTGCTAGAGCCCAGCTCTGCCTGGTCATTTTGCAGGGGTCTACAGGTGGAAGACGAAGAATTGGGGCAGGGGTTGAGCTGAAATGGCATTTTGCCACTTCTGATTTCCTTCCAGCTTTCACAGTGGGGTGAGATCTCTGTCCCTGCAACCTGCTTGCTTTCCACATTCACACATGTGCCTGGGTGGCAGTTCAGGGCCACTGGAGTGGCTGCTGCAGTTTGAAAAAGGGGCTGTTTCATTCTTTGGGTTGCCTAACCCCCTCCTAACTGCAATAAAGCTGGTGAGTAAGGACACAAAAAGATTACCTTGGAGGAAGGGGACCAAAAGCACAAAATTTATTTTTAGCAGTGAATCAAGTGTTTCTTCCTCATAAAAAGTGTTTTCTCCTAACACCCTTCCTTCAAACTCACAGGCTGAGTGACAATGTTTTGATGTGATGAGGTGCTGGCACTCCAGGGAGAGGGAGGGAAGCCAGAAACTGCTGGTCAGTGGGAGAAAGCTCCTGTCCACCCTCTCCCAGGGTCTGCAGTGCTCAAGCCATGCTGGGGTTGCTCAGAGCTGCACCTAAGCATCCTAATAAATTCTACATTTTGGAGAAGTGCAGGATGGAGGCATATGTTCCACCTTCTCCATAGCTGCAAGAGTGGGATGCCTATGTGCCACCTGCACTCTCTCAACACTGCTATTTGCTCCATGCTATGAAGCCAGGTACGCACCCCAAGACACCTGTGGTGGGAAGAACAGCCAGCTCTGGATAGTGTCCTCATCACTGTTGTGAGGAAGGTCCTTGCAGACCATGTCGTAGAGTGGGATGTCCAGGGCCTGGATTGTCCCCAAATGGCCATGGTGTGAGTGGAAGCAGATCCACTATGGGGGGCTGTACACCATCATTCCTATGGGTCACAGGAAGAGCCCATCAGGTGGATGCTGCTCCATGTCAGACCCTCGTTCATTTGGGCACCCCTGGGGATGCAAGGGCTGGTACAGGGTGACCCACTGCCTTCTCACCAGCACCTGACTCTTGTTTACAAACTTTGGGTTGTGAAATAAAGCCTCCGGTGCTGGAAGAGGACAGCCAAGTAGGGAAAACCCTGCCTTTATCCCCTTACCCCCTGTACCTGAACTGGCCAAGGAAAATATAATAAACTAAAGATGAAAAAGGGAGTAGAGCAGCCCAAACCCTTCTGCAAACAAAGACAGAATCCCTGCTCCTCCAGGACATCCCAGAGGTCCTGAGTGCACTCTGGATGCTCCATTAGAAGCACAGAGCTGTCGGGGAGCTCGAACCAGTCCAGCACGGGAGGATACCCTGAGGAGCGGCACCAGCTCCAGGGTAGGTGGGAGCGATGCCGCCAGCGGGGCTGGTGCTGCCCCGGGGATCCGGCATCCCACGCCCAGGGGATGCCCCGGTGTCCCCAGTGCTCGGCATTCCCGGGGCCCGGCAGCTCCACGGCCCCCGGTGCCCCCGCGCCAGCTCCCTGCAGTGTCCCGGGGAGAGCCCGGCAGAGCCGAGACGGCGGCGGAGTCAGCGGCGGGAGGGCATGGGAGCGATGAGCGGGACAACGAGAGCGAGAGGAGGCAGAAAACCGCTCGGGAGAGTCACTGCTCCTGCTGATGATGCTGCAGATGCTCTAGTGGTCACTTGCTTTTTTAATAGTTGGGGTAATTTTTCAGTTTATATTCCGTCTTCAAAGCCACTTTCCTGGAAGTGAAGTAGCGCTTGCTGCTGAGGCCAGTTCTAAGCTCAACTTTATTGCAGTGATTTGCAGCGTTTGCACGGGGCCTGCCATATTTGCATTGCCTCACTTGCATGCAAGACCGGCGGTCACAAACGGAAATTGATTCTAAAGGCTTGCTGCCGGTCCTGCCCCTGCATCCCTTACTGAGTTGTTTCTCCACATCTTCAGCTTGGGCAAACAGACAACTTTCTCAAAAAAACCCCGAAAACCAACCAACCAACCAACCAACCTAGCAATCAAAAAACTAAACTCAAAACGAAAAACCCCTACCAACCAAACAAAAAAGAACCACACAACTCCCCCCGCCCCAAAACCCCTCACCTTTAGAAAATGTGATTGAAGAAATTACTATGCTATAGCGAAGTACTTTGATATCTGTACATATTGAATAATGCTATCTAACTCTTCCTACCTTTGGAGGTATTAGTGGACAAGGCACAGTGTATGTAAACAAGTGGTGCAAAGTTGGAGAAAAACTGTGCATGTTTTGCATGGATTTATTATTGTTATTGTTATACGAACACATACTACCGAATATGTTGCCAGCTTCAGTGCTAATCCAGTATCCCACAATATCGGGCTGTGAATGAATATTTTTTAGTGATCTTACAGCAGAATCACCAATTGTTCTCTTACAGAAAATCAGAAGCATCAGCAAGGAAAGCACTGAATAAAACCGAGTCTTTGCAGTGGTGAGGACAGCTTTCAGTATATGCAAACACAGAATTGTCTCCTACTCTCCTTGTTAGTAACCAAACACAGAACAATGATCGTCTTCCCCCATTTACAGGCTCATTCTCCCTGGTGACTCAGCCGGGAAGAATAGGAGCTGCTCACTTCTTTAATGTCAGGAGGACTCCTTACCATGCTGGAAATCCTCCTGTCCTGTGCCAGCCTCAGAAGTACTCCCCAGCCGCATGGAACACATTTAAGACCCACGACTACCAGCGAGGTCCTTTCCTGTCCTGGTCAAGCAAAAAGTAATAATAAATGCATGAAATAAGCATGAATATAATATACTGTAGATATTTTACATATAAAATATATACATCTATTAAAATATATAAAATATAATGTGTAAAAGATACATATATACAACATAAATATATAATATAGTAATGCATTAAACAAACGCATGCACTAGACATTTCTCAGCCTGGGACTTATTCTAAGGAAACTCCTATTTAGAACTTACATTACCTGCCAGTGAGGTTTTTGGTCTGTTTTAAGGATGCAGCTAGTAGAAATAAACCCATTTGATATGTTGTCTTTGCACAGCTGTGCTCAACACACCAATGCAGGCCACAAGGTAAACTGGAAATCTGTGGCTACATCTGTCCTTCTAATTTTATTACTTAAATTAAGCCAAATAACTGATGAGAGGAAGTTCACTCTGAATTAACAGGGTGAGCTTGTCTGTAACGTGCACTCAGTGCTCTGCTTTCTCATTTTTTGCTTATGTGGTTTAGAAAGTGCGTACTTCTTCAAGAAAGAGGAATGATAATTTTAGGTAATTTTATGATGAGGTATCAAAAGACAATATTTTATATACTTTTCTTTTTTAAAATTTTGTCTAAGCTAATTGTCCTTTGGTATGGAAGGGAGAGTGGTTGTTAAAACAAAAGTAGTCTATTTATAGGTACTTGGGGTTTCAGTGTAATTTTCCTGGGATAGTAAAAACATTAACCCTAATTCAGCATGATCAGAAGCAAAGGATTTCCATGAAATTGCCTTTGCAAGGCATTAGTGAGAATTCTAATTTAGTACCCATTTCACAATCACCTCTTCCTCTGTGAGTTAGGGAGAAACTTTTAATCAAAATTTGGGCTTAACATCATCATAAAAAGTCCATTGACCCCTTCAGCTGTTTATTAGGGTCATCTCTTTGCAGTGTATTACTTCTGGATTTTCTCTTACATTGATCCTCATTAATGCTTTATTTATCTACTTCTGAATCATTTCCAGTGTGTGGACCTGAGTGATTGGGGCTCCTCTTGCCAGAGGACACGGGCAGCCAGGGGATAGCCAGACTGCAGGTCTGAGATACTGAGGAATGAGATGGCTCCCCCACAACCTGAAACCTTTCCATCACTGCTGGATAGATTTCCAAAAGACAGTACACAGTTTAGGCAGGAGTCCCTGATGCGAAAATCTCTGAGTTAGGGTTTAAAGTTAAGTAACTTTTGAGCAGTAATTTCAGAACCTGCCCTCGAGATTTTCTGTAAATTTTCTTTCATCTCCCTTAGAGCATCTGTGAAGGATGGGGAACTCCCAAGGAAACCTGTCCTTTTCCACAAAATACAGACCCTACTAAGAACTATTGTAGCAAAAGCTGTCGACAAATACATTTCCCCCACCCCCCTGCTGGTAAGTCCTTTGAGGCATGAGTGACATCAGAAGAATGACAGTGTGGGCGCTCCACAGCTCTGGGAGACATCTGCCATGAGTCAGACACTGATGAACTGAGGAAAACCAAGGAAAGTTGCTGCAGCAGGCAAAGCCAGGGCAAGAGTATTAGGTTTTGTCCTTGGATGGTAAATGCAGGAGGAGTTCTGGCCCTCTGGGAGCCATTGATGCTATTGTGGCCTGGGTTGTGTACAAAGTCCTGTCCTTTTGATTTAGAGTGTTTATTTGTTTCCAAATCTCTTTCCCCACCATCCCTCATTTCTACTCTCTCTGGGGATGATTCAGTGGAATAAAGCCACATGAGTACAACACCCATCCAGCAAAAACACTTGAGGATACACTTTAAACTGAGCAAGTGTTTCATTACTTCCTGAAGAAGAATGTTTTTACAAAGTGATGCCCTTATGTTTATTACAAATAATATGTCATATAAACAAATCATTTTAACTAAAGGGAAACCTGTAGAAACTGCCCCTGTTGCCCAGCAATCAAATGAGGCTGTCAGAAGGAAGTAAGAACTTTGGAATTATTAGAAATAACTAATTCTAACTCTGCCAATTACTTGCTTTTGATTTTATTTTCCTTCTTGCTGTCTTTGTTCCTTCTTGACTGTCTGCTTCATTTCCTTTGTATTTTTCAGTCACGCTGTTGTTTTTTGGGTTTTTTTAACTGGAACAAACAAACCCCAGAAAATTACATTGTTTGTTCGACCACTGTGCTGAGAACTCTTTAGAGGGCTGAGGAACTCAGTTCACTGAAACCATCAGGGTAAATAGGTAGTAGCACAGAAATTAGTGTGCTCAATGGAGGCCAGTATTTACCTTGGGTATCTGCATATTCTTTTGATGTGAAATGAGTATTGTACTCTCCTCAGTGCTTTGCCACAGAAGCATTTCTCCAGCAGTAAAACTGAGAAAGCAGGTTTAATTATTAGCTGGTTTGCACCTTGGTGACTTCAACAGGCTGTGTGGAGACCTTGCAGATCATGGCACCCAGGCACACCCAAAGGCTGTGCAGGCAGCCTTGAAAGGAAGAGCTGGAGGTGACCATTCCCCTTGAAAGGCTCCAGCTCTCCCAGATAAACAGCTGTGCAGGAGGGAGAAAGACGAGCTGGTAGCAGTGCACCAGGCGGGAGGGTCCCCAGGCACATGTGCTATCCTGCTGGCCCAGAGGGTTCCCTTGCTGGCTGAGGCAGATAAGACAGAGACATGAAACTGAGCTGCCTCCAAGTTTGGGGTTACACTGGGGCACATCAGCCAGAGGGTACAGCACTGGGCTCCCGTAAATGGTTGCTCTCTGCCATGGGTAGGCCAAGCACTGGGATTTGGCTGGCAGAGAGCCACGTCCATATGCTGGGATCTGTGTCACCATCCCGACCAGCACAAGCAGGCTGTGTGACACAGTTACAGCAGGTCAGAGAGAGACTAAGGAGGCCAGGAGGACTAAGGAGGTCAGGAGGACGCTGTGGTATGTGGGGCTAGGATGAATCACCTCAACAGAGGGAAGGCTCACTCATGCTACACACCCTGGTAGGAAGTGCCCGGGCTCTTGCTGCCCTGACTGCTGGATCAGGCCAGAGTCAATGCCAGGAATCCATCACGTACGACTATGGCAAATTATAATGACAGATATCAAGCAGCTCCTCCTCTCCCTCCTGTAACACTTCCCAGCCTACACAGTGCCTGCATGTTGCCATACAGAAGATTTTAGGAGGGGCCACACGTGTACACCCAAATCTTTGTACACCCACACAGTGCCTCAGAGGGGAATCCACTGGAACAGTTGACTCCCATGGGGGACTGCATCTGCCCGGCCTGTTACAAGTCCATAGGGAAATGTGAAAAAACACTGTTGGCTGACTTTCTGTGTGCTTATAGGCTGTAACTGAGTCTCCATGAATTATTCTCCATGAAACATTTTTCCTACTTAGGGTTAGATACAAAGGTGTTGGATACAATTATCAACAACAGAGAAGCTTTTAAGATGAGTTTGAAGAAGATCTCCTTATTCATTGATTTTTAACAGCTAGTGTCTGTATATCTTTTGATAGTGCCTATGGTGATTTTATATCACCACAGTGCTATAAAATGTGTGTACCGGAGCTTTAATAACACTGGTGTGCTGTGATGCTGCTCCTCAAATAAACACATACTTTGCTTATTTATGTATTACACTTTTTACAAGGAGAATATCTTTCTGTAGGGAAATTTCCAAGAAGGAGATAGGCTCTGGTTTATCTAATTGGCAAAGGCACAAAGTTTGTCCATTTTATGTGGCTAATAAAAAACTGAATAAGCATATTCCTAGAACTTTAGTTGGCACAGTTCAGGATCCTAAGGTTATACACAGTTTAACTGCAGCTTTTTGCACAAGAGCTTGACAAATGACAGGAAAAAAGACCTTTATCCCCACAGTTAACTCACCAGGTAATATACATTGTTAGTCAATAACGGAGATGGAACATGTATTTCACAAACAGACTACTTGGAAACTTGACTGACAAGTCCTTCCTGGGACAGCCACAGTAACTGCTGGATTTAATAACTGCTTTGTCATCTTAACAGCGCTAGAAATGGGTTCACTCCATTGGCTCTGTAGCTACCATATAACATAATTTAATCCACCCATGCTGATGTGAACTCTTGTTTCCCCAAACATTAGGGCAGAAACTTCTGGCTGGATATAAAGCAGATTAACACAAATAAACCTTGCAAGAAGCAATGCTCACAGTCACTATTTTGCTGTGCAAATAGCCATTGATAATGAACTGTGTAGAACAGTTCACAAGAAGTAGCTTGTAAGATTTGGATGAAGGTGTTTTGAAAACTCATGCCCTAAGTGAGGCTCCTCCACGCTTAATCACCTACATAAATGACTTGCTTTCCAAAAGCAGCCACCTCTTATATTTGCTTCTGAGAGAATTAATCAACTGCCCGGGACTGATAAATCAAAATACCTATGTTATACCTGTGAATTTTAGTTTGGAGACATAGCCTTTAACATCACATTTTAAGTATATTGGAATAATCATTGGTATTGGCAGGACAGGCCACTGGATTCTACCCTTCCTTCTGCCATTATTCAGTTTGTGACATTAAAGAACTCAATTAGCTCATGCTTTTTAACATAAGAATAAGGAAAATCCTTGTCTTATAGTGGGCAAAACTAATGATGGGGGTAGGAGTCACTTCATTAACCATTGACCTAATCTCCAAGCAATTTGCACCAGCCTTTCTTTATAATCCAGCACAGAAATGCGCACTCTAAGGATGGAATTCATCTAATAAAGTACATAGCACTGTAGGAGGAGATAAACAACATTGCAGACTCCACTGACAAAGCTGATTAGATCTCTGCTGACTCTAAAGGGAGACGGGTGGTCACAAGATGTTTGTGTATCAGCTACCAATTCCCAAACATGAATTCCTCCCTTATTGTCCAGTTGAGGCTGTGGTTTCATGACCAGCGCGACTTGTTGCCGGTATACGGTCACACATTTCCCAATCACATGGTCCTGTGTGTCAGCTCTAACAATCCTTCAGCTCTAGGTAAATAGGATTAGCTTGCTGAAAAGCAATGAAGATGAAAATGAATTTGGTTTTTGGCTGCACTGGCACACAAAGCTGATGCTCCTCATGGCATCATATGCCCTAATTGCTAGATCTGAGGTCTGGTTGGGAGCAGGAGTGTAATTTCTGAAAGAGACTTGTGGTGGCCCTTTTTGGCACCAGCTTTTAGATGAACCAGCTTAATTTGAGAACAAAATGGCCTCTGTGGAAGGCAGTTCTGAAAATTAATAGATGCAGTTACAGAACATAAACTTAACATGTCTATGCTTACTGCCTTGGGATATGATTTGACAAACATCAAATATAATTGATCCTTAAAAAGAGACCTTCCTGTCTCCATCCTTATGTGAAGGCCACATTTGGTGTCTGGGAAAAGGAGCAATGTCCAGCAGGTCTCAGAGTTGGGATTGCAGCACATTCCAAACCAGAGCATCAGTATTTATTGTGTAATAAAGGGAAATTCATCCATCTCAATCTGATACAGTAAATATCTAACACATAAATGGTAAAATGATGAGGATGCTATTGCTCAGGCACTTGAACTACTTCACAAGAAAAAGACTTTGTGTCAGGACAGAAGGCTGCAGCTCTTGCCTGGTGTGTGTTGTGGCAGCAGCAGCAGTGTGTGGGTAGGTGAGCTGGCTGGAAACACCAGGAGTACCTGGGCTGCTGGGGAGGGGAAGCCTGAGGCTGCCCTCCAGATCAGACCTGTTGGCACTGGGTCACAGCAAGAACCTGTCCAGGTATGCAACACAGGGGCCCCGAGCCTGAGCATGCCCTGCACATCCTGTGCCACCAAGCTCTTTGCCATGCTGCAGGCAGGCCTGTCTCCCACAGCAGAAATGATAGGATGTGCCAGATCCTGTGCTCATGGCTCTTCCAGGAACCAGCCTGTAAACTCTGCATATACACAGCCAGGGTGATGGCTTCCATTCCAATCTGCCTGGGGATCTTCCTCTTCTGAGCCAACACTGTTCTCATACCATGTTCTTACATTGCCTAGCTCAGTCCCTGAGGTCTTTGCACAGTGTGACCTTGATGTCACCGAGCTCCCAGGAGACACAGAGATAAACCAGCAGAGCTCTCTTCCTCAGGGCAAAATGTGCCACCAAAGGGCATTGCTTCTTTGCAGCATTGCACGGAGGTGCGCTGCAGCCTCCCACGACTCAAAGTTGCACTTGTTGAACTAGTTTTGAACTGACTTTTCCAATGCCAGTACATGCACGTTTATGATTTCCTACAGTATTAACTGTTCCTGTAGGGACTTACTTCAAAGGACCTGAGTGATCATCTTCCAACAACAGACCTTGAGAGAGCCTACACCAATGAAATGCAGCATCCTACACTGACAGTGGTAATCCCTGACCCCAGTTAACCAACTCGGGCACCAAAACGTATTGTGAGCTCTCTGACAGGGCCTGATACTGTAAGTAGGTGTGGCAGGCACCACTGTGATTAGCACATATCTCTCTTAGTGTCTGCCCCCAGCAATTACCCATTGATTGGCTGATACTCATTACCATGGCTTCAAGACAATTAGCTTGTTCTCATATTCTTTCTAAAGATAATAAAAGGCAGAGCTTAACAATATGATTTATCAAAAATGCCATATGAAGGATAATAATTTATTTCAGTACTAATTAATGAACCAATGGTTATGAACCAATCAGCTGCAAAGACATTTTTTCATTCCAGAATTCCATATTTACAGAATTTTCCCATCCCTGTTGAATCATTGTTACTCTTTCCACCAGAGAACCATACTGTCTACAAAAGTGAGTAACACCATAAGTTTTCCTGACTTTTTTCCTTTAATGATTAATATGGTGGTGATTTTTCTAGTAGGATCCACTCAAGCATTGGCTGAATAAGGCATTAGCTCAAATACCTTATTAATATTAACTTCACAGCTGATGAGAGCAACTAATTTTCCTGCCTACTTGTGGATTTTAAGAAAATATTGTTTCATAAGCAGACAAATTGGTAATCGAAGCAGCCAGGAAATCCTCTCTAGTCCACCAAAAAGGGCATGCCTGTTCATTAGAAACAGTTATAGATTGGCCACACGGTTAATTGTGCCCAGAGTTCTGGAGCAGTTACAGGGTGATGAATGCCATTGGATCAAGTGAACAGCTTGAAAGTAAGAAAGCAAATTAAGTAACCTAGAAAGGAAAAACTGGACATAAGAAAGGCATTTTTTAAAAAGCAGCTGTTTCTTTATTAGGGAGAAAATGTTTTAGAAGGGAAAAGATGGAGTTTTAATCTGTTTTGCAAAGTTCAGAAGTATAGCAGATGATATACTGATCCCTTCAACTTGCCTGGAGGTCTGCCACCGACTTCCAAAGAGCCCAGCTTTCACACACACAGTAACCAGATAGAAGAACAAATCTCTTTATATAGCAAGGTGCCCTTCATTTCCTATGTCACTGCCAATTACAGCTATAGTCTTTCTTCACAGGTCACAAACAAAAGCGTGTAAGCACATGCTTAACTCGCCTCTGTTCAAAGAAGGCCTTTTAATTAACTGCAAACACGTCTAAGTCCTTTCCTTGATAAAGCTGCTTTCCTGAACCAGCACATAACAGTGAATCCAAAACAAAGATACCTGAACAGTAATACTCACTTTGCATTTGTGTTGTTTTTCGTTACAAAGAACAACCTTGTTTATGCAGATAACTGGACAGTGAGTGCTTCTGTTGGCTTTGGTGTTGCTGACTGCATTTAATTTGAAGAAACCTTGTAAGGACAGCTACCAGAGAGAGACACTGCCTGCGAGAAATGCAGCCTAAAATGAACACTGACAGCCTTGAAGTGGAACAGACAGATGGAGTCATGTTTGCCACAGTCCCACAAGCCCTCATTAAAAGCCGACAGGTCTGATGACTGCACAGAAAGAGGAAGAGTTAGGTGTTAAAAGGAGGCAGTGTGCTCTGTAATATGTGACTGCATCGGCGGTTTATAGGCAGGGTTTCACCTTTTCCAAGTGGAAAGGCACAGAGCAATGAAGAGCCCTCCGTGGTGGAGATCTCTCCACTTGCAACCCTTCACAGAAATTCAAAGGGAAACAGCAGTGACTTTATTTGCTCAGCAAACATGCTGAGTAATAGCAAAATTCCCAGCCAAAGTCCTGTTCTTCACACAGTGCTCGGCTGGCTCAGGAGAGCCCAGCAGGACCCAGTACAAAACGTTTCACCGCAGGACAGGTGACAAGCAGCAGCTCTACGTTCAGACTTGTCACCTGGCTCTGGCGGGGGTGAAGCTGTGTGCCAGACATCCATTCTCCCCTCGGAACACTGAGCATTTATGGTAAATAAACAGATTTTAGATGGGTCCTTCCACACGTGTGGAGCGGAAGCTGAGCTGAGAAAGAATTCTTTGAGTCACGAACAATGCCTGGAAGCCTAAAAAAAAACCAAACCAACAAAAAACCCAGCGTCCTCCCTACTCTGAAAACAAAGTATTCTCCTTAAAAGCATAAGCAGGAACATTGTGTCTCCTGCAAAACACCATTTATGGTTCCATTAGGTACCTTTATCAGTCACTTTCCCATTAATCTTAAAATTGATGATGTTGCCAGATGGATAGCCCTAAGTTTAGGAACTCCCCCTGTTCCTCTTGGCTGCTGGTGTATGGTAATACAATAGAAAAGCCTGGAAGCAGCAGCATACAGCCCACTGGTTTACGAGAAAGAGTGTGGGGAAGAGGTAGCAGTGTGAACTCCTGTGTGGTCCAGCTGCCGGTCTGTGCCTGGCACGTCCAGCAGCGGGACTGGGCTGCCACAGGGGATCATTCATCAAAGTCCCTGTGTTTGAAGCCCATGGAAACAACAGTGGCTGGGTCAAAACTATATGCCCAGCCCTATTCATCAGGGAGCAGTGGAAGGCTGGAGGAACCATTTTTCTTCCTTGCCTGGGAAGAAACCATGCCCTCCCATTCTCCTGGGGTATATGGTCCATGTCTTGTGGCTTTTGGCCCCAAGAAGAATTCAGCATTCAGCCTGGTATAGTAGGGAAAAAAAGCTATCCCTGGACATGGCTAAGGATCAACAACATGCCATTCTGTAAGGGGAAGGCTGCTGCATGCTGACCAGGGGTGTGGGTATCCTTGAGCCGATCAGGAGGTCTCACGGCGAAGAGACGTTAAAAGGATCATGAATTGATCTGGACATCATTTACATACCAAGAAAGAAGCTCAAAAAGTCCTAACTCCTTTCCTTAAATCACACACAGCTCTTGACACAGTTTATAATGAAGTTTAATTCATCAGGGTTGTACTGATAGTGATATCCTGTTTACTTCGCTCAGGAGGGGACTGAGTACTTTTAATCAAGAAAACTATGATGACACCACAGGGGCAACCAACTAAGACTCAGTTTCACTAATTCCTGAAGCTGAGCCAATGAGAGACACTGAATTTGTTGTCCTCCCTTCCTTCCTAGCTAATGGATTAATAGCGTTCCCTGCAAAATGATAACCTACCTCACCTTCAGGAATTAAAAGAGGTTTGAGCTGTACCAGTTTCTTTGACCCATATATCCTAAATTTGGGTAATTCTTCCTTGTTAACTAATGGCCTTGTGTGGGAGTGAGGAGGACACAACATGGGCATGTTCAGTTTCCATGCAATTGCCGGTCAGCTTCCTGGTTATTTACTTCTCAGTAAGTGACGTTAGGGCATATGGGAAGCCAGGCAGATGAAGAGAATGTTATAGCAATTTAATTGCTGACTCTCTTTACAATGGTCATTAAAGAATTTTGTGTGGGCTCCTACCGCTACGCTCAGCGCATAGCACACCTAGATTTTGACACAAGGATAATCTCACAGAAAGCAGGGTTCAGGGTCACAGGTCTGCACAGCAGTACCTGTGGTGCCCAAGCTACCTTTGCCATGTGAGGAAGGTTAAGCAAAGGTGAGGGGATGGCACACACGGGTGTGGTATCCAGATGTGGGCGCATGGGGATGCTGCTGAGCACAGGGGAAGCCTGGTGTGGCCTGAATGACTGCTCTCAGTTATGCTTTTTGATAAGGCTTTCCGTGTGGAAATATAAGCACCTTCTGCCATCTAACTACTGAAATGAAATCAGGAACCTTTGCATAGACCCTGAATCACAATCCCTTTGAAATCTCCAAGTATAGAAACAACTTTTTGCATTCTTGCTAGATCTTCCTTCCCAGGGCACCAGTTTTCTTACTGCTTCTATGGATCCACACCCACAGCTTACCCCTCTACAGCTGCAAAGAGCTATGGCTGCTTGTCTCCTCTCCATATCCTGCTCATGGAATATTCTTTGACACTCTTTCTCTGGCTGCCGTGTTTGTTGATCCCCTAGAACACAGTGGGCACAATGTAAGAGGTCAGCTCTGCCTTTTTGTAATTTTGGAGAATTTTTAAAAAAAAATTTTGTGATTACATTTCTGTGATTTTTCTGGATATCTCAAAACACTTGCTTTCCCTTTCATAACTACAAGCAAAATAAACCAAACAGTGTCCAGGGACTGACCTTATAGCACTTAAACATTTTTTCTATATCATTATAAAACAATTATTATAATATTTAATAATTATAATTTAATAGCATATAAAATATTAGATAATTATTTTATTAATATGTTATTATATTATACACACTTTCAAAACTTCAAGCAAAACTTTTTTCTTCTTTTCCAGTTTTTTTAGTCGCCTATCAGTTATTATTGATCGCGTCCGCATTTATCGTACTGCCCTCAACGGCACGAACAGGAGAAGAATTAAACAGAAAGCCCTCTGTAAAACCTCACAGAAAAAGCGCAAACCGCACCCAAAGCCCCGCTCAGGACGCGTGACGCCACAGCGCCCCTCACGCCGGGCCGGGCCCGGGCCCCGCCCCCGCGGCCCGCAGGGGGA
>VZRL01003719.1:1323009-1334174 GCA_013397895.1 Origma solitaria | reverse complement strand
GTCCGGGCGGGCCGCGGTGCTGGCAGAACCGGCGGGCGCGGCTGCTGTGCATGCTGGCGCTCACCTTCCTGTTCTTCGTGGTGGAGGTGGCGGTGAGCCGCGTCACGTCGTCGCTGGCCATGCTCTCCGACTCCTTCCACATGCTCTCCGACGTGATGGCCCTGGTCGTGGCGCTGGTGGCCGTGCGCTTCGCCCAGCGCACCCGCGCCACCAAGAAGAACACGTTCGGGTGGGTGCGGGCCGAGGTGATGGGCGCCCTCGTCAACGCCGTGTTCCTCACCGCCCTGTGCTTCACCATCCTGCTGGAGGCCATCGAGCGCTTCACGGAGCCCCATGAGATCCAGCAGCCGCTGGTGGTCATCGCCGTAGGGGTGGCGGGGCTCATCATCAACCTGCTGGGGCTCTGCCTCTTCAACCACAACGGCGTCGGGGGCCACGGGCACGCCCACGGCCACGGGCACTCGCACGGCGGCCGGCAGCAGCACCCCCGCGGCGGCCCCAAGCCCGAGCAGCCGCCCGGGGACGGGGAGGCTGCGCTGCACCGCGAGGAGACCAGCACCTTGGTGGAGAACTGCAGCAGCTCCAACGGAGTCAGCCAGGAGAAGCTGGGTAAGCCCCGCGGCATAAGCGCTGCCCTATCCAAGCGTAGAAAAGCGGGAGGGGTCCTTTCCCTGAGTAGGGCGGTGGCCGTCCTGGTCCCACCTGGTGCGGGCTGTGTGAGGATCATCTGTCCCCACTCCTGCAAAAGAGGCGAGAAACTTTCTCAGCAGCTCTTGGGGCACATGGCTGTCGCACCTCTTCCTCACGCCTTTCCTTCGGATGCCCTAAGCTGCGTGTTTCTTTTGCAGACAGGGCGGAGTGTAAAAGAGTCTTAGGATAAAGCAGTTTGCCCTGGGAAAAGTTGGTTCTGCAAGGGAAGGCACATGACAAGCGTTTCTTGCCTAGCGACACGAGCTGTCACAAGACGCTGCCCTGATGCCATCCGAACTGGCTGCACATCAAATGGAGCGCGGCTCAGCGCCTCGGTCCCAGCAGCTGGATCGCTCCGTTGGGTCAGTTGTTAGCCACCTGGGAAGCTACTCTCCATCTAACCCAAACGTACTGAAGCCTATTCCACTGTAATAACATTGTGCTTCTTCATGGCATCAGTGTTAATAGGAAGAAGTCTTGGAAACTGCCAGTCAGAACCGTGGAAGTCGGAATGTGGAACTTGCTGGTGTCAGGGCACATGCGTGGTGTCTTAGAATAAGTTTTCTTTTGCCTTCTAAAGCAAGAGTCTTCCCACTCACCTCCACACAGACATAAATTTAAAATTTTCCCTTCCCAATTGTGGTCAAACTGTTTCATGGGTAGGAATTTCTTGGGTTATTTTTTAATGGACCCAGAAGCCTGAATAGTTCATTTTGAAGCTACTTGGTCGAAGCCAGGTACTGCATGCTAGTGGAATGAAAGGTGTGTGATTGCCACTTCTGTGTTCCTAGGGCATCCTTGTCACCAGGAGGAATGGACTTCAGGCTTTGGAACCAATTTGTCTCCTTCAGTTTCAGAGTGACATCAGCAGACCATTGTTTCAGCTTAAAGGGAGTTTTAATTGATAGGAGTGAACTTTGCTACAGTTTCAGGTTTTCTGTGGTCAGAGGTTCCAATACACATTTCAGAAACATAGTTTTTGTTTCTCCAACTCCATGTTGGCTTTGGATGGACAGGTTTTGCAAGAGGATAGGAAAGTTCCTCTGAAAACACTACACCATTTTCTTGACCACATAATAAGCTCTTAATATTGGTTTAGTTCCAACAAAGGTATCCTAATAATTAATTTCAAACAATGTAAAATTCCCTTAATCCTCGGTCTCATAGATATCTCGGATTGGGAATTATTCTTGCATGGTGAAAAGTTGTGTTTTTAGCCAAGTTTTGGACTAGTTAGACCAAAAGGTTACCTTATAGCATGGATTAAAATGCATATTTGTTGTGAGCTAACTTGTCTGGAATGTCTCATGGATGTGCTTCTGGCAATAACAAATAATTTGTTGTGGGTATTTAGGTGGTAATAGGGCATAATTTTGGTCACAGTGAAACTTTGAAATAATTTTGTATTTCCTTCTATGCCCTGTCATGATTATGTAATGGATGGAGCTATTCATAGTTTGCCCATGGAAAAGTTACAGGTAAAGGTGATTGGAGATTTGGGAGAAGATGTAAGATGTATAGATGAAGACCAGGGTGGCCTTGTGCCTTCACTGGAAATTGCAAAGAGGGGGCTAGTCCCTGATTTCCTAAGGTAAAAGTGGAAAGCTAGAGATAGCCTTAGGGGCTAGTCCTGCACAGGCATTTCTGTGCATGCACTTTATGTAAAATAATTAGTTTATTGTTAGATTTCAATAAGCATATTTCAGATGGACATGTTTTAACCATTTGCCATTAAAAAAAAAAAAAAAGCACTCTCTGGAACTGTGTTTCCTGTTACCCACTCTTACAGATAGCTGTACTGATTCTTCAGATCTCCGTTATTCCAAGTACTTGATACAGAGCAGAGCATTCCTCTTTCCTTGCTCTCATCATGGACCTTGAGGTCTGAACTCTGTAACCTAAGATATTTCCCTCTAATTTATTTACTTCTCTGGAAAGTTACAGGTCCCATGTTCCATAACTCCTAGAGGTAGTGTGGAAAATGTAGCTGGAGCTTGAGGGCAGAAGTGTACTGGATGAGGTAATGAGCTGGAGCTTGGAACTCAGCCTTGGTAGGAGCCCACTCCTTCTTCAAAGAGGAGAGGACTTGTGCACACTCTGCAATTGCAGAATTGCAGCCACGAGAGCAGAACGGCAGAAGCTGCATGTCTTATTAATGTGTTAATGTTTACAAAGCTCTGAACTCAATAACCTCAAAAGCAGTAAGAGCTCCTTGTTTCAGTTTGTTGGGCCATGGGCCAGTGCCTGTTGCATTTCTTTACCACTGGAAGTATCCAAAAAAGAACTTTTGAAGAAAAGCAGGAGGTTAATCATGTGCAATTCTCTCTGATTTGAACACTAGAAGATGATTTTCCTTCAGAAAACATTATTTTTAATGATGTGTGTATTTATTCCCATGTAGCTGGTTAGCTGTATTGGAGTGGTAAATATTGCAGACAGTTTTGACAAAGGAGGGGACTAAAATGTTTGTTTGTGCTTTGCACAGTCCATGATGTATGGCTTTGGACATCAGAAGCTGTATGTCACTCAACAGCTATATGTCACGTGCATAAGAAATGAAATTTTACTATTTATTTATTTATTCTGAGATATAAATAACAGTAGTTCATAGCCTCTGAGAACTTCAGTGATAACTTACACTACCCTTTAGTCAATTCTCTGGATAAATTCTGTGTCTTAGACCTAAAATTTCAGCTGATTGTATCTCACGGTCCTGCTGACTCCATGCACCATCTTGGAAAAACTTCCTTTGCCTTGAATTCAGAAGCCTGTTGAAAATGCGTTGGTGAATCTGAAAAGAAGCTACTACACAGCTGTGTTCTCAAAAGCTACTATACAGCTTTTGAGCTTCTGGCTTCAAATTTTAATATGAAATAGCAGTGCAGTCCTATGGTTAAAGAGAGATTTTAGCAATGACATCAGCCCAGCAGTGTTTCAAAAGAAGGAACAAATGTAACTAACTGAGCTGCTTAAACCAGCTTTTTTACATATGCTCTGTTGTTCTGCATTTTGTTTAAGAAACAATGAGTAGGCAAATGGTTAACCAGCTGGAAAAGGTGAAAGTAGTTTTTCAGTAGAATTAGTTAAAACATGGTCATCTTCATTCTTTGCCACTCTACATCTTTAAGCTCCATGTAGAAACAGTTGCCTTCTAGACTATTTAGATCACTTATTGGGACAACTGAATTTTCCTCAGCCAGAAAAGATGTTGCTAAGTGTGTGGGTTGAGTTGCTTTTTGGTTTCATACTCCATGTGGCATGCTTACTGTTGGATATTATTTTATAAGGAATTACAGTAATGTGCTGTATTATGGGTCATGCCTAATTATTTTGTTATTTTCTTGTCAGGTGATATGAAAGATGACATGAGTGATGTACAAGTAAATGGGAATGCTGGTCATTTTTCTCTGGATGAAGAGGAGGCTGAAGAAGACTCTAGTGCACAACTTAACATGCGTGGAGTTTTTCTGCATGTTTTTGGAGATGCCTTAGGTTCAGTAATTGTGGTAGTGAATGCCTTGCTCTTTTATGGGTTGTGGAATCCATGCCCCGAAGATGGGCCTTGCTTTAATCCATGTGTCAATAATCATTGCATGGAAAATGCTACTTTATCCCAAGCACTTGGCAGAGCTAACAGGTCTGAGCAAGAGAGCATTACGGTGGCTGGTCCTTGCTGGTTGCTATATTTAGATCCTGTCCTTTGTTTGATTATGGTCTGTATACTCCTTTACACAACTTACCCATTACTTAGGGAGTCAGCCCTTATCCTTCTGCAGACTGTTCCCAAACAAATAGATGTTCATTCTTTGAACTCAAAGTTACGTACCCTCGAAGGAGTCGAAGCAATCCATGAATTACACATTTGGCAGCTAGCAGGCAGTAGGATCATTGGCACTGCTCACATCAAGTGTCCTGACCCTTCCACGTACATGATGGTGGCAAAGCGCATCAAAGAGATCTTTCACGACGAAGGGATTCATGCAACTACCATTCAGCCTGAGTTTGCCAGCGTTGGCTCTGAGTCAGGGAGAGGGAAATGCGAGTTGCCTTGCAGGACTCAGTGTGCTTTGAAGCAGTGTTGTGGAGCAGGAGAAGATAGTACTGCAAAGAAGACAGAAAAATCCTCGTCAGTTAGTATTTCTTGTTCAGAAGTTGTCATTGAATTTCCGAAAACGAGGAGGACTAAGTCGGAGAGCATCCCTTCAGTGAAGCTGGAGGCGAACACCGATCAAAACGAGCAGTTTGAGTCATCTTTGTAACTCCCTGAAGGGTGCTACACCTGAGTTGTGGTGACTTTGTCAACAGCTGTGTTGCAAGAGGAAGAGACAGACGTTTGAGATGCAATTTTGCCAAGTAGTGTAATTGCTGAAGTCCTCGTTCTTGTCATATTGCTAAATATAGAATGCTTGTTTTAAAGAATATAATGTCACTGTCATGATACAATGTGTTTGTGTTGACTTTGTTTGACTGAGACAGACAGAAAGTGCACCTATGCTGTAGCACTTCAGAAAACCAGTTGCAACATTTCAGCAGAGACACTTTTTGCTGTGCTTCAAATTAAGATACTTTTTTCCAGTGAAAAGGTATTTGAGAGATAAGCATGTAGGAACTCAATTTGTGTTATGGATTTCTTGGACCTACTTTTTCCTTTAATATTTGATTTGTAGATATTTTAATATATTGTTTATTTAGAAGCCCTAAGAAAACCAAAGTTCATAGAACATTTTTAAAGATATAACTACTAAAAACTGGAAACCACTTTGCAGTTTCACGTATTTTTCTTAAAGCTATGTAATAATAATAAATGTGAAGGCTTTTCTAGTGAATTTATCGCACAGCATATTTTAAAGAGAACATCATGTGATTGTCAGAAATTGTCCCCTCTTCTGGTAAGGTAGCAAGGTAATTGAAAACAACAGATGTGGAAGGGTGTTTTTTTCTGTCAGAATGGCAGTTCAAGCTACTGTATCCTGCTCTGTGATCAAGACATGAGACTGGTTGATAAAGTAATGCATACTTTTACATTTTATGGATTTTCTGCTGTTTTCCCTTATTTCTGAGTTGTGTCTGGTCATGAAAGTCTTCGAGGTTTAAAGAATCCTTGACTCAACAGTGCTATGAATAAAGAGCTGGAGCTTCATATTTAGCTGTTGCTGAGTTTACTAAGATAAAATATTTAGTTATGTCAATAAGTGCTCTGTTGGGGAAGGTCTGCCAAGCAGCGACAGTGTAACTCATGCTTTCAAGCACAGACAGCAGCTCCCCAGCAAATAATGTAACAGTGCATTTTGCTTCTAGCTGAGTGTGTCTGTAAACACCTGCAGTGGCTGCAGACCTGGTCCCCACCATGTCCTCCAGAGCCCTCCACTGACTTTTGAGGAAGTGGTGCAAAGGAATAAGATTTCATTCACTCTGTTTCACACTTCGAGTTGTTTATGTACACATAATTTCACTCAGTATCCGAATCTATCTTTTAAAATCTTGACTCAGTTGATTGACAACTGGCTCTAAAGAAGCTGTTACAGTGTACTGCCAACTTACACCTTAGGAAAGGAGAAACTGCTCTGTGGACTCTGTGAATCTGGTAGAGACTAGATGAGAGTTGAAAGATAAAACATACAAGAAATCTAATCTAAAACCCTGACCCTTTTGATCCACTCTCACGTTATGTACAGGAACTAATGTCTTGTGATTAATGGATTGCTCCTATGTGCAAAACTGGAAAACAACTCAGATCTTCCATTGTTTGCTCTATGACTCTGGACATGATAAACACTTTGCCTCAGTTTCCCTGTCTTCAAATGGGGATAGTACCTACCTCACAGGGGTGTTGTGAGGCTTAACTCTAGTGTGAGGAGCTCTGAGATCTGTTACTGGAAGGCACTGGAAAGAGTATAAGATACTAATTCTACTGAAAAACTACTTTCAGCTTTTCCAGCTGTTCGCCTGGCATTTACTACTTCTACAAATGTATTGCAATACCTAGGCACAACCAGAGGGAGCTGAGGATAGTTTTGGCCTTATGAAATTCTTTGATGCTGTGGTTTTCAGGTTTTTAACAGTATTTAAATGTAGATTTTTTTTAAAAAAGAATGTTTTGTTAGTGAAGGGAATGTAGCTTTGCCTCCAGATACAGAACACCTCCCTAGTTTGCATTTCTAATTTGTGTCTTGCATCATAATTGCTCCTAAATAGTACAAAATAGTCCTGCTGCTCATCGGACCTGGACTGGCCCAAGTCATGTCAGTGGTCTTACCCAAGCTCTCAGCAGAGCATTGCAGTCAACTCTCGATTATCCATGGGTGGATTCCCAGTGTTGTGCACTAAGCGTGCAGTCTGCGGAGCCAAGACCAGCCCTGTATCTCATGCCGTGCTCTGGCCAAGCGCTGTGTGCCAAAGCATGGGAAAGGTGGAGGTGCTGGCTCTGCTCCCAGGGAGCCCCAGGACAGGGTTCATTGCCTGGGTGCAGCACAGCACTGTCTGGGGGTTTTGCCTCGTGGCTGCTCAGATGCATCTGCAGGAAGCTGAGGGGTGTGGATGGGCCAGCTTGGCTTTGTGCTGGCTTGGGGATGTTGGTGCTTCACAGCCACCAGCATTGCTCACCTTCTTCTCTGTTTATGCTTGTTGTATAGTCTCATAAACTAACTTAAATGTGTTAATATAGTATTTATATATGTTTTTGTTTTGTCCGAATTACCTTAACTCTTTTTTCTGTTACCTGTATATGATCTAGAGTTGACTGTTAAATGAGATCTTGTATGAGACTACGTTTGCAGAGTATGCTACCACTGCTACTATACTACAGAGTGTTAACCAAGTAAATTTTGAAATGAACAAAGTACTATTTTTTTTAAATGTGTATCCTTGCTTTCTATGGTAAACTTTCACTAATTATTTTCATCACTAGTTTAAAATGGTTCTCAATCATTAGTATGACTTGTTGAGGTTCTGCTGTATATCACTAATGCACCATAGAACTACTGCTCTTTAGTTCATTTAACAAAATACCAAATCAAACCATCGTAACACTGAGAAGCTTGATGGACTTCTCTGCTGTTGCTCTTACGAAAAGAGGGCAACTATTAAGTCATAAGTTACCACCATTGTTAATAGTCTCGGTAAATGCATCTGAATAGATGGAGTTGGAGTCACTAATTCAATTTTAAACTATTTAATCTTTTGTGCCAGAAGTCATATTTTTCTATTTCTGTGTCCATTGCAGGCAATGGCTAGCTAAAAAGACAAAAAGCTCTCCCCCTCATTATTTGAAGTGTCAGGACAGGATGCAGAGGTGATGATGATGATGATGGCAGGGGCAGAAGGGGGAGTTCTGTGGCCTCTCTGTCATGTGCCCTATTGCATGTGCAGTACCAGCTGGTATTATCAGGGCCTTTTAGTCTTCTTAGCCCTCGATGATAAACTCCCTGAAAGCATAGAGTGAGGTCAAGGTGGTGGCTGTGCAGCAGCAGGAACACAGTTTCACTGTTCTGGCTGTAGGAGACGCGGCTGTAGCCTGCTAGCTTGTGAAATAGCTTGATTTTTTTTAACCTGATCTGTCTGGGGTTATACAGACTTGATTTGTTCTGAAGATCACAGTTTGAGAATACTGAGAGTATTCAAAAACACTGCACAGTCTTTTTTTTTTCCACAAAGCATGAAACTAGTGAATCTCATGTAAGTGAACACTGCAGTGGTGGGGAGCTAATTGTATTGTGTATCACATTCCTGAATTTTTAAAATAAAAACAATTATGGAAGACTGATTTTAAGGAAAAATAAGTTTGTGCTTCAGTGTCTAGATATTGTTTAGGCTTCTGATTAAATGTGTCCGAGATGTACCAAACATCACTGGATGAAATATTTTACCCTTATTACATGTCTCATCCAGGAACATGCTATTTTAGAATCACTTCCTAGATTATATCTGCACCTAAGGTGCAGTGCAGAACTAATTCAGACACTCAGTGGGCTAGCCACAGTACCATCAGGCTTCCTTTTTAGCAGAGTAAATTGTTTCTGTGGAACCCCTAATAATTGTAGCTCGATTGCTTTCAACACCCAGTGTGGGCTTTTGGTAATATCTGTAGTTGTCACATCGCAGTGTGCGGTATGGACATACACAGAGTTATGTAAAAGAACCAGCCCCAACTTGTGACTCCCCAAAAGTCACAGCAAGGCCTCAGTCCTGAAAATTTTTGTATTCTTAAATAGTTTCATCTGGCTGACAAGTGCTTACTTGCACGCCAGGAATTACTTGTGGGAGTGAGTCCAAAGCTTCTGCCCGTGCAGCCTGGCTTATAAGAAAGAAAGTACCTAGATTATATGGATGTATTAAAATCAGGACTGCTGTGGTGTTTTAAAATTTGCTGTAGAAATACTGTCAGTTTAATGTAATTCCGGGATTTATTCCTTTTCCTCATTCTCCCAAAAGAAAGGGAAAAAAGCCCACTGAGTGTTCTAAGACTTGTTGACAAGTTTAGCTAAACTGACATTGCTGTTTGTTTCTGAAATCGGGCCATCTGAATTTATTAAACACTGCCTGGTCGAGTTTGGGGAGGAGGGATAAAGATTCTTGCCATTCTCCTTCCCCTGCCCCCTCCTTTGACTGCACTTTCTAATCTCTTCAGCTATGGAGAGACCAGGGGGGATGGAGGGGGTGAATTTTGTAACTAGATGTTCCAAGTTCCATGTGGAGGGAATGGGAAATACTGCTAGCTATATTTAAAAGCATATAAATATGCTCAGACTATTTTAGTTCCATAGCATAGCATCAGTTACACCCTTTTTAGGTATACATTCAAGTTGTTCAGGTCCACAGTATCTTTGGTTTTTCCTTCCTCTGCTAGACAGAAAGAGGTGGATGCTCCATTTGCCTGAGCTAAAGCCAGACTTGACAATTTTCCAAATCAAACGTAGCTTTGCTGATAACAGAAGGTCTGATTATTCCTTGTGACCTTTGCTTTGTGTGGTTAGCTGCCCGTGAGGTACAGCACCATGTTTTAGCAGGCTCACGTTTATATTTTTTGTACTCACCGTGTTGTCTAACTAGTTGAAAAGCAAAACCACAAAGCTGAAAAATATCTTTCATCCGTATGTCTCCAAAAAGCACATGGGATTAATTTGGCTTCTTTTTTTCATGTCCTGGATCCTGTTTCTGAACAATGTTAAAATATAATTGGCATAGCTTGTTCATTGATGATATTTCTTTTTGCCTTCTTTTAAAATATTGATGTTCTTTTTTCTTCTTTCTTTTTTTATTTGTTTTTAAGTATTAAAATGCTGAGAAAATAAATGAAGCTCTTGACTATCAAATATATTTAGTTGGGATTTCTTTCTCAGATCAGGTCCTAGGAAGGAATTCAGCTAGTAGAAATGCACTTTCACCATCTCCCGGAACCTCAGAAACAAATGCAAAGAGCACAAATAGAAAAGGAGGTTGGTAAATAGGTTGTGAAGTCCTGGCCTCCAACTGTCTGGGTTCCAGATGCAGTTAAAGAAATAGTTGCTCAGTTCTAGTATCATGAAGAGTTAATTGTGCAAAAGGCATTTTTTTATCTCAAAGGAAAACAGCTTTTGAAAAGAATAAAAAAATCTTGACCTATTAATTGGCCGTGGTTAAATATCTGACATAAGGTTCAATCAGGTAGGCTTCCTAATAGGAGTCTATACTGTTTTTTCAATGTCTTTGGAAGAAAGCTGCAGAAGATGCTTTGGTGGTTTTCACCTTCATTTGTTTCAATTCAGGAACACTGCAGTTTGTACAGTTTGTTCGGGGAAAAGGACTAACTGCAGCTGCCAGCACTAGTACTGAGGAGGGTAGGATGGTGACCAATACCTGCCTGGAGCTGTTAATAAGCTTGCAATGATGAGTTCATTTTGGAGCCCTTCACTGGTGCAGCTTCAGCAGCTCTTTTTTCTGCTTCAAGAGGGAAAAGTGATTCCATATTATTAATTGTATGTGCAGGAGGGTGTGTTTGGTTGTGCTGTAAGCACTGTAGTGAGCTTGAGTTTTTGCCATTTTCCAAAGCTACTTCTACCTCTTAATGAAAAGATGTGCTTTAAACTTACTATGAACATCCTTTATGAGACATGCTGGTGTGGGAATTTTAAATTAGTAGGAAGGGAAGCTACTTTTGCTTCTCCACATACCTTCCCCCATGTCATTCCTAGACCTCCTACCCCAGAGAGTTGCCTGACCACAAGGACCAGATCCAGCTCCCAGAACTCTGATGCTTTTCCATCGGAGAAGTTAATGCCAGAGGAGAAGGGCAGGATGGGAGTGTCTGACTGCAGGCAGACAAGCACTTTCAGCAGGTGCCTTCTCAGTCTGATCCGTGCTAGCATCCCAAACCTGGCATGAAAGCCTTGCCACTGAAACTTTGGCTAGCATTTTTTTATGTATATATATGTGTGTGTGTGTGTAGGTTTACCTTTTTTTTTTTTTACCATCGACACCAACCTTAAAATATTGGTTGC
>VZRL01003719.1:1247193-1322915 GCA_013397895.1 Origma solitaria | reverse complement strand
CCCCCCGCCCCCCCCCCCCCCCCCCGCCCCCCAATCATCCAAGCTCTGTTTCTAGTTACAGCATTGGTCAGCTTCCCAGTGTTTCCCTCCTGCCCCAGCTCCAGCAGCTAAGAATAGCCCTGGTGATGCTGTGGAACAGGATGTGCAACCTGCTGGGCTTCCTGCATTTGTGCTTGTGTTGCTGGCCTGGGCTGAAACCTGTCCTCATCTTCCCCTGGACTCACTGGGTGAATTTATTAGATTCAATTTGTGTGTTGGCCCACACTTGTGTCAGTTGCATTCTGTGCTATAGACAACCGTATTCTGCAGTATAGGCAAGACCTCAGCCAAGGGAGATATTTACTTGCTGCCAGTCTCATGTGCTTCAGAGTGTGTCTGCTGAGTGTAAGAGGATGCTACTGGCCTGCTGCAGACCTGGATTCAGCTTCACTGCTTGGTTTGATGTTACCATGTGATCCTTCTCACTGAGGGTGCAGTGAGTACAGCACGGGGAGTCTCTGCAGGTAACTAGGTCACTGCTGCTTACCTGAGCTGGGTGCTCATACCCTAGTTCAGGAGTGAAAAACACTCCCACAGATAAATGCTGCACATATTGCTATACCCTCAAGATTTTTTCAGGCAGTGCTGACTGGAGGCTCAGTCCATTGTTCTTATCCTGTGCTGTCCTGGGACTCACCCCCAGTCAGTTGCAGACAAGCACATTTTCCTTTGAGAAAGGGATTATGTGAATTAGCAAAATTTGGGTGATGATTTGCACTTAAATTTTTGTGGGCATGTGGGAAGGTTCTGACCCAAGTGGATGGGTTGATACTGCATGCTTCCAGCTGAGCATTAAGAGGGGTTGGGCATAAATACCAGGTAAAATGTAAGCTCAAGCAGTTAATCCTAAATATCCATACTGGCAGAAGTCGTAGGCTTCTATGTCATGCTAGTTTGAAGTGATTTTCTCTTTTCACATTGCTGTTCCAAAAAAAAAAAGAAAAAGAAAAAAAAAAAAGGAAATAATTGTGTTTAATCATCACAAGAATTAATACCCAGCTAGGTAGGTGTGTTTCCAGTTTGTAGGTGTGTTTCCCTGCATGCAGCAGTGGCACAGTAGAGCCACTGACGAGTTAGTCGGCAAGTTATCACTAAAAAGGAGGTGTTTGGTACATATGCTTGAGCTTGGGAGTGGAATGACACTTGGCACCATAATGTCCCAGTTACCTTTTTCTGAAGGAGTAGGGAAACTGCAGAACTAAATATTGAGTCAAGCTGCGTGGGCAGAGCTCCTGTGTCAGAGCTGCACTGACGTCACAGCACAGCGTGACATCACAGGCCGTATGCGAAAAGCCCAGAGCATCACCCAAGCTGTGTGTGTTATTCAAAACCTCAGTAACATTTGCTGAAAACTTGCATGGGTTTTTTGCCCCTTTTCTTATTCCCTTAATGCTGAGAAGTTCAGCCACACAGCAAAGGGGAGACTACTGAGTGTGTAGCTCAACTGCCTTGCAACACTGTGTGCTGCTCTGAAAAAAAGGTGCCATTGAACCCACAGTTCGAAGGCCAGTGCACTTTATGTGCCCTTTCTAAAAGTAACTACAAAAACAAGGTAATGTCAAAATAATGTTTCTCTACTGAAAGCTGGTGAGATACTTCAGTCCACAGCTCCTGTGGTAGCCTTCTGTGATGATCTTATTTGCTGGCCTCTTCCCAGAGATTTAGCTGAGTTATTATTACTGCATGTGCATGCAACAATTAATGTGGCATGGAAAAACAACAGGGTACACACTGGAGTTCTTTAGATTTATTCTTTAAGAATAGAAAATCTGATCTACAAGATTTTTGGGAAAACTTCTTTCATCTCTGATAGTATCAAAAAGGCAGGTCACTTCTCCCATGGTGGTCACCCTGGTTAGTAGAAAGCACATGAAATTATGGCATCAATGGAGAAAGGTGAGCAATGGAGCGTGTATGGGTTTTGATTTTGGAGTGTTTATATTTTTTCCCCCTCCTGCAGCTGGTTTAATGAGGGTGATGGTGTTCTTTGGTTTTCCTCTATAGCTCTGCAGTGCCTAACAGCTCATTACCAAGAGACCTACACTTGGAGTCCATGGAAATCAAAGTTAGTGAAGGACATGGCAAAACATGCTTAAACAGATCTCAGCAGAAGCTGAGATCTTAATCTTTCTGAGACAGAAGGTAGCCAGCACAGCCTCAGCTGTTCCATTGGGAAAGGTTAGTGTGAAGTACCAAGCTTAACTCACTGTCACAGAAGTGGTGTAGAAAATCAGGTAACAGCAGTTTTGTTTCACACCCGAGCTTATGAGAAGTAGCCTCTTTCTGCAAGGGACTCCAGCTTGGCAAAAATAATGTCTCTGCATGGGGGTTTGTTACTGGCAGTGGTTAAAATCCTGATAGAGCAGTATTTCTCCAAATGACTTAGGGTAAAGTCAAATATGGAGGGTTCTTATGCAACATGAGAGTTCCCCTTTCAAAACTGTGGTTTGGAGAAAAAAAGTCATTGGTTTGGGCTAGGACAAAAATTAAACAAGATAAACAAGAGTGGACTGCTGCCATCTTTCCCTTCCCCTTTATCTCTAAACCTTAACCTTAAATTGCAAATTTGAGGTTAATGCAGTGCAGTGTGTCTGCAGCTACTGAAACCACCTATATTTTAATAGATCTTACTTAATTTCAATGATGATGAAGGCTTGAAAGTTCCTCTACATAACAGAAATATTTCTATGCCTTTAAAGTTCAAATGCAAGTATTCTTTAATATTACTAAGAATATTTTCAAATTAAATTAATTCTTCTGATAAAGCATTTCATAAATGATTTACTTATTCTGTATCCTCATTTCTAATCCACAGGAGATAGAAATAAACTTCATTTTCAAAAAGCTGACCAATTTTTGCTAACATATTATTTTTCTTTAATATCAGCTAGAAAGAAAGGAAGCTTCAGTTAATAAAAAGTTGAACCTAACCACACAGTTTTGGTAGCAGGTCACTCGCCACTAAAAAGTACATCAGCACTGTGCAGAGGTCTGAGTAGCTGTAGAAAATGCTGTGAAAACAACAATAAATTAGGGTGACAAAATGTTTGCTTGGACTTCATGAAGAAGAAGCTGATTTAGTGATACATAAGAAAATGTATCTGTTCCTAAGATGCGCTTTAGCTTGTACTATACATAGCATACTGAAATACTAATCCTTCAAGATACTGGTGATGTATGTTGTGATGGTGACTTTATTCCAGAAATACCAGATTAGATCCTGTTTTATGCAGTGGTTTATCCAGACAGTGAAATTATGGTAGGGGAAGAGTGGAGAGCATGATAGATGGAATTCTGGACTAACCTCAAACAGAGCTACTCATGTAAAGGAGAAAAAACTTAATATTCATTGAAATTTCACTGAGGTTCATCTTGGTAGGTCCAAGATGTTTGTTACGTAAACCAAATAAGATGGTAATGGTTGTTACAGGACCCCTTAGAGCATGTTTTCCATCTCACTTTTCATCTCTGATAAGTAGATTATGAATATAAAAGCCTGCCCTGTTACAGTATTGGGAACTCTAACAGGTGAAAAGTGCTGTCTGTATCATGTGCAGGTCCCTGACCTCTGTCATGCTCTTCATCCCTCAAACTTGGCTAAATAGTGTTTAAAGAAATACAAAGTACTCACCTGAGACTCGAAAATGTGACCAATTTCTTTGTAGAATGAGGGGTCTCATTTATCTCCATATGGACTTCAGCTTCCCCAAAAAGCTAAAATTTCAAATTAAGGATGACCTTGGAAATAGGAATGGCAGGTGGCTTGCAGAAATCTCGAGAAGCATCCAGGAGGACCACAGCTGTGCTAAAGAAGAAAGCCATTCTCTCTTGGATTGCACCTTAAGCTGACCCAACCCGAGGCATAGAAAACCAACAGTCTTCCTCAGAGAGGTCTGGATTGCTCCTGCCCAATCCTGGCTGTGCTGCACCGATTTTAGGGCCATAGCACATGGGAGAAGTGAGGGCATGACTGCTATGAGCTGGGATGTGCCAGCCAGCTGACCTGTGCTCTGAGCACCTCCTGTCGCAGAACATCCATCTAACAACAAATTCATGTGCATCCTCTCAATGTTTGAAACTTTCTCTCTACAGGAAAGGCCTCCAGATCCAGGCCATGTGTGGTGTGGGTGTAAAGGGAGCAACGGGCTGGTGGAAATAGCACCACCAGTGGTGTAACAACTCTGCTACTGGGCTGCCACTCCATTTGTTCTGGGATTAATGCTGTTTACTGAGTTTAGAAATGATGAATGAGTCTTGAAACTCAATTTATGCAGAAACAACTGCTTCAACCTGGTTGTTTCTTTCCTTGTGCAGGTGGCTTCTCTAGGCTGTCTACTTTTTCCACAATAACTTCCAAACCCTGCTTGGGCAGGGGTTGTCACCTCCCAGCATAGCACTGATCATAGGGGTAGGTATCCTGCAGTCAGGGCTGCTATACACTTCCCAGTCTGGCAGTGAGGAAAAACACCCACCACAAGAGAGTTTGCAGTGCTTCACTAAATAATTAATAGATCCTAAAGTCTCCAGGTCTTTGGAATCACATGAACTCTTACTTTTCATACAATGCTGTATAGTGTTTAGGTTAAAGGTTAAAAGTATACCTACTCTAAAACAAATCTATACCACAACATGGAGGCAGAAAGACAGAAATCTATACATAACATGGAGGTAGTACTGCCTCCTTCTTTAACAGGAGTCAAGCTGAGATAGAGATGGAGAGTTTATAATTATTTTCTTTTTATGTTTTTTTTCCTTTTGCATTTTGAGTGGCTTCTTGTTAGAAAGCTGGAAACAGAATTCTGCTAACTTTTGGTTATTAAAAAGCCAAAAAGAAGTCTTAGAAGAAATCGGGGTCGGACAACCCAGCAGGGTAATGGGAAACTTAATAAATATCCTGTTGTTATAACATCTGTCATTTTAGCATTAACAAGCTCATGACTTTAGCTGTTGTATGATCACAACTCCACTCGGCAGATTAAGGGAAAGGCGGTTAGACCTTTAAAGTAAAAGCTTTCTGCCCAGCAGGATGCTTTAACCTCTTGTATCCTGAAGCAATTTAGCCAAAGCAGCTTGAAAGTGATGTAGAGACAGACTCCTGTGCAGGTCAATTAGGAGGGATACAAAAGCAGTTAGACTCAAGGGTTTTCCTAATTTTGTTCTCTTTGATGTAGAGAAGAACCAGAAAAAAAAAACCAAACCAAACAAACCAACCAAGCCCAAAAGAATGTGGTGGGGTTTTGTGTTTTTTCCTTAATTTGGTCACACTTTGGTTTCCTTAAAGGTTGTAGAGAGGAGATTTAAGAGACTGTCTTATTAAATGAATAAACATCACTGGAGCAAAGCTATGGTAGATGTCCATTGCTTGTAAGGCATTAAATATATATCAACCACAAACACAGAGTGGTATTTTGGTTCATTTAAAACAGGCCTATGTAAGAACCAGAGCAACTGCACAAATACTGAACTCCATACAGCGTCTCTCACCACCTGTTTCTGTGATTTCTTTAGCCTGTTGACTCATGTTTTTCTTTTCTGGAAGCTAAAGAAAATGCCTGCCATGCTGAAAATGCTCCTGTCTTGGTTTTAATCTGAGACGAAGATCATCCAGAACAGTTCCATGATGATAATGTTTCTGACTTCTTTATTTTCTGCTTTTATGTGTCAGGTGGTGAAATGAGAGCCCTCCACGATCTGTATGCAGCCAGTGCTTCCCTGGTACACAGCTTCTTATGCAGGGAGTGCTCAGTTGTCCTCCCTTGTTGTCTTCCCTCAGGGCAAGGAAGCACCACATCCAGCCCACAGCCACCTCCAGGACCAGTGTCAGTCTACAGAAGTATCACAAAAGTATTGCCGATCTCATTGTCTCACAGGATGTAATGACAAATCACTATGTTGACATGCTGCTTAGATGCTTCTAAAAAGCCCAGAGGCATCACTAGCACTCCCAAGTGCTTCCAAGCCCCTGTGTACTTTAGACAAGTGATTTTGCATATAATTTAGGCTCCTTAAAGCAAATTTGTTTGCTTTAGTCAGGATTGAGATTGTCTTGGAAATGCTACTATTCTGTTTGGGGGAAAACACCTTACGTATACAGCAGAGATGCCATCTCATGTGGTGTGACTGGAAAGCTCAGACATGATCTGGGGCACTGGGGCACCCAAAACCCTTGCTCAGGTCTTTAGTAAGCAGATGGTTTTTACTTTGTGTGCTTTCAATTTCTATTCCTTTTAGTGACATAGAGGCAAGAGGAGAAATCCACACCCTCCTCCAAATTTTGAAAATACCAGCACAAACGTTTCAGTAACTGGTGGTGGTTTCACTGCAGAGACAGACTCGAGGGATGATGACGTTTTGTTTTCTAAAATGCTTTAACTTCCTGAAATAATTATAAAAAACCCCCTGACTCCAAACCACTTTCCATTTTGAAATACTTTTGTGAGTGAAATTACAAGTTCAAGTTCTCTTAGTGTTTTGGGTAGAACAAAACATTTGGACCCCAGAAGCTTTTCCTAAAGGCTTTCAGAGCTGCTAACATCTAGAAAGTCTGTTATTTTCATTGGGGTAATTAGAACCCATAAAAGAATAAGAGAAATTAATCCCAATAATGCGGTTCAGCTGTAGTCTTAAGATCTTGCAATTAAACTGTGCTGTTAGATTACACATATTAGCACATGAATTACTCTTTAAGTGATAAATCTTGAACCAAATAATTATCTAAAGCTTTCGGGAAAGGATAATCAGTAAGGTTAGACTGAGAAAAGACAATACTTCTTTTGGAAAAACAAACAGAAGTACAGCTTGATGAGAACACAACAAAGTGTTCCCTGTGAACGAATTGACAGGTTAGGCCACATTTCTTTTCAAAATATGGGTGGCACCTTATGTTATTTTTTTCCCTTTAAAACTGGGCAAAAATTAGAATAATCAAAACCTTGAGGAACGCCTACCAGATCTCCAGAGGCGGGTGGCAAAAACCCACGGAGGTGCTAATTTCCGTCCTTCTCACTCCAGCAAAGAGGGTGCTGAGAAGTGCAGAGGCCAGCTGCGTGCTGGGGAGCACGGCTGCGCCAGGATGCTGCTCTCTGATGCCAACATAACCTTGTTGACATTTCAGTCTCTCTCTCTGCCATGCTTGTGGGAGCGGCTGCCTCTGGAGGGGATGCACCATTGCAATCCTCGTGCTCCACTGCAGCCCCCGTGCTTGGCTTCAGTCCCCGTGGATGGCTGTGGGCACCTTGCATGGCTGCAGCCCTCGAATCCTCGTGCCCAGCTGTGCTGGGATGGCCAAGGAGAGGCGCCAGGGGACAGCTTACAGAGGCCTGGCCACTGGTGCAGGGTGCCAGCCCCACACGGATCTCACAGAGCGGCCCGGCACCATCCTGCCTCTGTCCTGGGCCCGAGGCTGCGCGGGGCTCTCTGCGCTGGGGCCGGAGCAGGCCCCGGCCGGCAGCTTGTCAGCCCTCACGGAGATTCCCTGAGCCCTCCGCCACCGCTCCCTCACTCAAGAGGCTCTGTCCCACCCCCATGCCAGCGAATGGCCAGGCCATGCCCGCAGGATCAGCCCCACTTTCTTCTCCCGGTGGGTCCCTGTCTGGAGCTGCCCCACAAGTGCCCCAGAAGGCGTCGGTGCTGTCGGTGCCGCTGTCCCTGAGCGCAGGCCGCAGAGGAAGCCAACGCAAAGGGTTTTGTGGCGAATGGAGTGACAGAGAGGCTCGCCACAGGGCCACTGCACCACCCCAGTGAGGAGAGCGATGGCCCTCGTGCTATTGAAATGCAATTTGCTGAAAGGAAACCGTTCCAGCCGCATGCACCCAACAGCAGCGTCCAAGCAGCGCTGGAATCGCCGCCACCACAAGAAAGCAGGCAGCCCCCATTAGCTGGGAAATTCATCTTTTACAGAAGCCACAATGGACCATTAGCTTTTAACCAGGTTTTAGGGGTGGGAAACAGCCTTCCTGTTGGGCAAACCCTAAGAAGGAAATAACTGGCTCCAAACATCCAGGGGCGGTGGGGAGTTCAGAGCCGAGTTAGCTCTGAACTCCGCAGCTTGAGCTCCCTGGTACAATGCAGGCAGCTCCTGCGCGTGGATGAGCCGGTGGCGGAGCCGCAGGGAGCTGCCCTTATTTATTTGTTCCTACAGCACAGGCAGAGACAAGGGCCCTGTTTTATGTTCCCCTGCAGGAAGGTGATAAAGTGCCCAGGAGCTGCTGGAAACCATTCTCCAATAAATTCAAAGGGAAAGGCCATTTTTTGTGCCTTGGAAGCTTGTGAGGGCTGAGGCATGCTGGAAGGCAGTGAAAACTGAGGCAGTGCATCGCACACGAGCGTGGCAGGAAGCCACCAGAGTAATTTTTCTGGTTTGTTTTGTTGCTTGTTTTTTTTTTTTCCCCTCAATGATTTTTACTCTGCCTGTGGCTAGGCAATCAATATCTCTTTGCCAACAATAAATATTCCAGGCTTTTAAATGATGATGTATTTCAGGGTGAAACAAATTAAGTACATTATTGCTGCCCTTTTGTACTCAAACTAATTCTATGGGTCCAAATGGAAATTCAGAGAGAGATTCCTGAACTGGGCTTGCCAGTGGGAGCAGATCTGAACAGGTCTGGCTTCAGCTGTCAGTTCTGTTGCTGATCTCTCTTCTTTCACTGAGATGAGCAGAAATTCAGGAGAGCTGTGTGAGTAGCTCCGCAGGCTGAATCCATCAGGCAGATGCATGCAGCTGAGCATGAGCCTGCCTGGAGCACTGCAGCGCCCTTGTTTTCCTCGGCAGGAGGCTACAGAGCTGGACTGGCATGTCAAGCATGGCCCAGGCTGAACACCACCAGCCCAATGCTGACCTGGGGTGCCACACCAGCAGGGACTTCAGCTTTGACCTCTTGGTGCTGTGGCTGGTCAAGGAGTGTTCCCCAAGGCCTGCTACTAAAAGCAATCTCTCCCTTCTGATACCCACCCAGGGAGCCAGGTGGGAACCGATTTGGAGCCCTGAAAAATCTGTCAAGGCTGTGACAGCAGCAGCTCCCATTCCCGTATGTCCAAGGGAGAGCAAATCTGTTTAATTAAGCACCAAGGAAGTGATCTGAATTGCTTCTGGAGTTGGATGATTTGTGCAAATAAATTGTTACAGGACACATTATTATCTTTAGTTTCCTGTGCTGTTTTGCTGAGGTGGTGGAGGGATGGTGTAGCGACTGCTGCTGTGTTTCTCCTGTGGCATCACGGCTGCTTGAACCCTTTAGCAGAGAAACTTTACAGGACAGTTCAGAAAACTGACTCCATTTCCCAGCTACGCTACAAGAGCTCTTGCTTTGAAGGATTAAGATGACTGCGGAAGACGGACGGCAAATGCACTGGGCATTTTTGCTAGGAGACAATTCTGCATGGTAAAACACAGCCAGCAAGAGCAGGTGGACACCTCACGTCAGTGACCATCAGCCTCACTTGCTCATCCCCCAGAGCTGTCACCCCCAAGGTCCTAGACCCCTCTTTATTAGGGGGATGGGGATCCATCTGGAAGGATTTCTCTCTTTTGGCATTTTTTTCTTCAGGGGGAGGGTGCTGCCGTTTTAATAGTGGCAATAGTGAGCTACTTGTGCATTAATCCTTATGAACTTGTATGTACATACAGGCAAAACGTGATGGGCCTTGACATTTGCCATCAAGAAAATGAAATCCTCCCAGTTTCAGGTCACCCTGCGCTGGTTTTGCACCAAATCTTTTCAAATCAACAGCCATTTCATCTCAATAAGCTAATAATAACCCTTGCAAAGCCTGTGAATCAGCAAAAGACTCTCCACAGCTGCAACTGTCAGCAAAACAAGAGCTAACACTGTGGAGCGGCGGGTGCTGAAGAAGTTTGAGCCTGGCCCATAGTAAGTCTTAGGCAGCATTTGCTGAGCCAGACCCATCCCAGGGCTTTGCCTCTGCCCTAGCCCACCTCCACCATGCTTGTGGTTGTCATTTGTGAGAGGAGTGAGCAGCGTAAGACGAGGCTGCACAAATAATTACCTAAGTCTTTACTCATCCTTTCTCTCTAAGGAGAATCCTCTGGATGCCAGAAGAGGCCAGATAAAATGCTTTGTGTCTTCTACTACAACACAAACCACTTCTTAAAAAAATCTGCATTGATGGCTGGTGGGAATATCTGAAGCACTGGAGCTTAGCCTGCTGCTTCTCATTGAAATCAGCAGGAATTTTATCACTTGCTTCTCTGGCTCAACTCGATTCCCGTGGCTGGCAATCCCTGCTAAAGAACAGAAGGTTGTGCTGCAAGGGTATTTGCAGTGGGGGTTGCCAGGGAGGGGGCAGGCTGCCTGCTGGGAGACCCTTTGATCTGAGTCCCCCTGTAACTCTGAGGGCTGATGTTCATTTTTTTCCCCTTGAGTTTTGCCCAAGGGAGCCTGTAGGTTTGCTCCTGGACCTCAGGCAGTGGATGCAGCTGGGGGCCCAAGACTGAGGATGAACTAGAGAGATAAGCTATCTTTGAGCACAAATGCCTCTCTAGCCTTGCACACCTTGTAGGAAAAAGAATTTCTGAAAAGGAGGACTCACCAAGAGAGCAGCTGGGGAGTGCACACCTTGTTTCTCCCCCTCTTTCCATCAGCACCCACTGCTGAGTCCTTTTGGAGGCAGGCTATAGAAGGAAAGACCCATCAGACCTGTGCGGCAGTCCTTAGGTGACAAAACTACAGCAATTGATGAGCTTACGAATGTGAGATGGTTCAGACACTGTGCAAATAGAAGAAAGACCCTGCCTAGCAGCTAAGCCCTGAGACCTTTTAATGACCAGGGCACTTGTGGCTTTCTTTTTGTATCTCCTGTTTCTGGTACCCTGATGCTCATCCACATGCCGTGAGATTTGAAACACATATTCCACAACGCAGTGTGCTGTTCAAGAAGCAGTGGTTTGGGCAATTTTTCAATCCTCCAGCACAGTTTGGAGCATAACTCTCACAGGCTATAGTGAAACTTTCAGGCAGGCAAGGTGGCTGAGCCAGCAGAGGTGTTGCAAGGTGCTGCTGAGTGCCACAGCTGCAGCAAACCCTGGGAGCAGCCGGTGACTCAAGTCTCTGCTGTGTTTCCTAATGAAAGTCTGAAAGATCTGGTGTCTTTATTAATCACTACAGCTCAGCTCTCCGCTGTTAGTATCTTCCCATGGTTTTGTGTATCTTAGCGTGTTTAGATAACCAGTTTTTTGAGTGCTCAGATGAGAAAAAACCACTTCTAGCAGACTCCCAGGAGGCAGCACCATGGGCTGAGTTAAAACTCTAGGGCTGTTCTGGGTTACACTTGTGGCAAACGGAAAAGCTCAGGACCACTGCACAGTCACCATATGTTGCTCCCTATTTCAGAATGAAGCTGACATGAATGAAAAACAAGAGCCGGAATGGCTGAGCAAACAGGTCTGCAGCTGAGGACAGTCTGTTTCCACCACGCTCTGTGGAGTTTCTGTGAGCCCAGCAGCTCACAGGATGCATTAATAAGCATGCTGCAACATTTCTGCTAATTCAGTGTACTACACTTAGCACATCCCTGAGAGCCTGTACAGAATGAGTCACATCTACTGCAGCCAAGGAGAGCTGCATCCTCTTGCTTGCTGCACTGCTGCTTTGGTGGTACCTTTTGTGTCAGGTTAGAGATGTTTAGCAGCATTTGAGCACCCAGAATTTAACACCATGACCCCACCACATGTGCTATGCTGTGACCTCAGTTTTGACAGCTCCCTCTTTGGCCTGGGAGGTTTTAGGTCAAGTATTTTGCTCTGCCCACGGCTGGTGCACCTGCCTTGAGGTCTAACTCACTGCACTGCCTACTACTTTTATTTGCACAAGTTTTCAAAAGTGTCAGAGTGGCCAGACCTGATGGATTGCCTGCCTGAAGTAGGTGGGTGATCAGCTGAAGTGTTTGTTTGAGCATATAGATTCCTACTTGTGTTGTGATATTTTAATTGCTGAGTTCAGCCTGCAAACTGAATTGGTGAACTCTCTTTGGTATTCTCTGTTCCTGAAGTGAAAACCCTTTGGCCGCACACTTCCCTATTTCCTATATAAAGAAAACCAGGATTTTATGGTAAAGCACTATCCAGTAGGTCAATATAATATGGGATTGCTTTATGCTGATTGGCAAGAATACACTTCTATTTGTTATTCTTAGGTTTTGATTATATTCTCTTACTGTGAGAAATGAGTACTGCCAAGAAGAGATGAAGACATGGCTCAGCTATGAAGGGGAAGTACAAAAGGCTGACAATCCAGTAAAAATACACTGCAAAACATTCACACGGGGACAGATCCTCCTGAGCTGTGTGACTGCTGGGGTGCCTGAAGAGTTGTGGTTTCCTTTAAAGGCACTCACACAGATTTCATTTCCCTGCAGTGCACGCTCATGACCCCATGGTATTTCTGGCAAATGCCCATCACGTGCCTGCCAGCAGCTGTGTGTGTGAAACACGATGGTTGGATGTGCTGCCAGTCTGGGGAGCCTGAAGTTTTCCTGAGACAGAAGCCCGAAGATACTTAGGCAATGGTCAGGAAGCATCATCCCAGAAAGCCATCTTAAACAGGGCTAGACTCAGAGCTGGCATTTCTCTCCTCTCCCAAGACCTCCAGATGCAATTGCAGGTGCTGATGGAGCAGCTGGCATTGCCTGACACATGGTGCAGAGGGGGAATGGGAAGGGGAGGTGGCACTGCCATTGAGGTAACGGTGGCAGCAGAGCAGGTATCTCCTCTCCTCCTGCTGCTGCCAGAGAGGCGGGTAATTACCATATCCATTTTAGAAATGAAGAAACTAACGCAGAGTGCATAGGCGGAAGGGGAGAGTTTTAGGAATATGTGGGTGTCTGAGATGCAAATGCTTCGGGAAACACCACGTTGCGCCTGATTTGCATTTGTAGGCAGCTAAATACTTGTACTGATCTGACCCAGAGGGCTGTGTGTGAGGGTGCAGGGAACAGGGTGAGCTCCCCACGCTTCCTCGCTGGGGTTCCCTCAATCCTTGTGGTGCCTAGGCCAGTCACTCCACTCCTTTGGATCTACTCCGGGGACAAGTGTTCCTGGGTTCCCCCAAATGGCAGCAGTGATGGGATGGCATGGGATGGGATGATGTTGCCTTCTTCACCCTGCAAGGGCAGCCCACATCGGCAGCCCTTCTGATTCTCCCAGCTTCTCCTCCATGCTAGCTTTTCTCTTTCAAGTGGAAATCTATTTCAAAACTCAGCAGATTTACTTTGCTTCAGGATCTATTGATTATGCCTGCTTGAATATTGCCCCTACCCAGGCTGAAAGCTGCTTATCTCCTGCCAGGTGCTGTTGATGCTTCTGGGCAGGAGGCAGAGCCGATGGCCGCTGCTTGCTCCTGCCAGTCCCTGCAGGACTTTGGACACTCCTTTTTATGACAATGATGTAAGTGTTGAAAATTATCACTGGAGTTGAACTGCAAAAGAGTGAGGGAGTTTACTTCAATGGAAAAACATTATAATTATCAGTAGCAGACTCAGCAACTGTATATGCAATCATTTCCTGCTGAAGACCTTGGTACACCTGAGAAGAGAAGCTTCATGGTTTCTCTGCAAAGAAGAGTGTCATGATGATTTATCATTAATGAACCACCCTGCTCCTAACCTTAATTTTCCAGTTTTCAGAACACGTGTGGCATTATTTTCTCTAGAAAAACAGTGAGAGTCCACCTCAGATTTTTTTTGGGAACTTTGAGGGACAACTTAAATGTCAAGAGCATTTTTTCAGCTACAGCCAAAGGCTTTTCCTTTCTTTCGGACCCTAATTGGTGGGTTTCCTAACTTTGTCATGGGTCTGAACTCCACCTTCAGGCATCTGCTCAATTGTTTCTGTTGGAGCACAGTCCTGCCATTTTCTCAGAGAGCACCTAGACAAGCAGCAGTGCCCTTTTGATGTTTGTTCTCACTTTGTTTTTCCATATGAGCAAAGGAACAAAGGTCTTCACTCCCAGTGCTGGGACTTAGATTAATCTTCTTGTGTCAGGAAATGCAAGGTTGCAAAATACTGTTGCTTTTTTTTCAAAAGCCTTTACCATAACAGTGATAAAAATATTTTAATTTACTTCCTTGTGTTGCGTGATCTCAGTACAATATCTGAATGAGAGTATCCTTTCATGCATGGCCACTTGCATCAACCCAAAATGCAAATCTTTTTTTCTGCAAGTAATATTAAGATGATTAAAAACCAAACCAAGGCAAAACAAAATAGATAGAAAACATGAAAGAATAATTCCATTTTCCTCTTTGGAAAAAACAAAAAAAAATCCAAATGGGTGAGCATTGTGATGGAAAAAGCACAACCTCTGTGTGGGATAGGCCTCTGCCATAGGTATGTAAGTACCATGCAGAAGAAGCCAGAGCAATCAGCACTGCTGTGAACACTGGATGGCACAAGTTGCCATGTGGGAGCCTCACACCAGCACAGGGGGGAAAATGAAGGACCTTCGAGTGAAACTGGAAGTTGTCAAAGAGGCTGATCATCAGCTGGGCAGCGGGGCCAATGGGGGAGCTCTTGAGAAATGTGCGCTGCAACCTCTAACATTTCATCTCAAACATTTAATCTCTTATCTGTTTGAGTCAGTGTCTTTCATGGCACAGTTAATGTTGTGAGGCAAGGTGGTTTCAGCATTAATGTATTTTATTCCACTAACCTCATTTTTGTTGAATGTCTTGTCTTGGATCTTTTACTATTGCTAATGTGTGTTGCTACAATGCCAAGAAGATGCCAATTAGAAAACCAGTGCAGTCATTTCACACCACTTTCCCCAGCTCTTTGCCTAGGATTCTCCAGCCTTTAAAACTGAATTACAAATATGTTTAAATACTTAATCCCCAGGGCACTGGCTCCTTTGAAGGCTTCTTGTCCTGCAGGAAGCAGTGTCTATGCGACGTGGGTTCAGTGTCACCGTGGGAGTGTCCAGGAGAGCTGGCATTTACCTCTTCATTCGTTGTGGCTGGAACACAGAGGTGGCTGGACAGGATGAACAAATGAGTGAGCCATGCCTCAGAATGGCCTTCACATCTCTCAGGTCCCCTGTGACAGGTTAGAGGCCATGGTGGGGCTGGAGGTGGCACAGTTGGGAATGGAGGCCCCGGCCATGGAGATGGGGTTCTTCAAGTGCATATCTCTTCCTGGATGTTTTTTTACACCCCAATATGTAGCTATATTTCCCTCTTTCATTGCACATCCGTCACTTCTTCTTGCCTTTTTCTTTTTCGCTTTGTCTTGTTTGGAGCCTCTCTGCATGGACAGAGGGGCAGAGCTAGCATCTTCCCTCTTCCTTGCCTACATGGCTTGCATCGTACTATTCCTTCTCTTCCTGAGTGAATTTACTGCCAAGCAACAGTGGGTGAAAACCCACAGCCCGAGAGCAGTTATGTATAGCTGCGTATCCAACTGTCATAAATTTCCTTGCTTTCAGGGTTGTCATTCAGAAGTTCGTGATAGAGCAGTAAACAGACTCCTTGTGGGAGCTTGGGGTCAGAAGTTACAAGCCCTTTCTCAGGAGACACAAGCTCAAGCTGCAATCAGTGGCAGAGCACCACTCCAGGAAGGATCACGCCTCATCAGCGGGTGTTGGCGTTCTAAGGCACCTCAAGTACCCTGCCAGAGTAATTAGTAGTGATCTGAATCAGACATCACTATGTACATGTCTGTCTACAATGGTGACGTTTCCTCATACATCTGCAGTCAACAGCATTTTTGAGGTGGTTACACTCCCTAGCCTGCAGTAATCTCCTGCCTTGTGCTTGTTGTCACTCTGCTCAGGAGTGCTTGTCCCAGATAGATCCTTGCATTGTCTCTGTGTTGCTCTGGGATCCCAGGGTTGCTGAGGGCATGACTGAAAAATGAAGGACAAAGCTGCAGGGAAATGTGTTTAGTTTAGCTGGGATAAGTGAGGTATTGCATCTACCAAAGGAAAGAGCAGATTTTGATCCCACTGTGTTTATATTTGTTTTGAAGGAAAAAAACGGGCAATTTATTTGTTGCAACATGCTCATTTCACTCTCAGCTCCAGTAGCTGAGTAAACAATTCCCAGTCAAATCCTTACATTTCTCATATGAAAAAGCTGGAAAAATCAGGGATATAGTGTTGTTCTTTCACCAAAAAACATTAATAACATGCAGCATGGACCCTGCCATTTCTCTGACTACTCCATAAAACGCTGTGGCATAGGTGTAGCAGCAGTTGATCAGGTCCAGACATTGCCTTTCGCTCCAAGCGGCCAGGCTGAGGTCATGTCTCAGTTAATTTTATTTTATTAATTTGTTTTTTAATTATTTGCTTTCACAAAAAGCTTGTAATACGTGATGGAGGGTGGGGAAATACTTACCACTGTGGTTTTGTACATGCTGTCTGCAGGAACCTTTTGAAAGCCAGGAAGGGGCCACAAGGGGTGTGGGTACCCCTTGCCCTTTGCTGTGCCAGCCAAGGACAGTCCACAGGCTTCCTGAGGCCCATGGAAGCATGTACATGGGAAAGGCAGAGCCCTCCCAGCCTGGCAGGAGACAGAGAGAAAGGGTGGGAGTCCTTCTTTCCTAGAAGGGAGACTCAGGCCCTGTGGAGGCAGGAGTTTGGGCAGGATGAGGGGTGTGGGTGAGAGGGAGGGAGATGCAGACCGGTGGTACCTGTTTGTGCTACTTCACCTATGACTGCTCGTGCAACTCTTCAGACCTACGCTTGTGCTTCATTTTTTTAATCAGCCCCCAAGATCTCAAGTGAACTTGCTTGTCTCACCCTGGCTAAGGCTATGCCATCTATGCCCTCTGTGTCAGCCATACTTTGTCTCCTTTCCCAGAAAGCTCTCTTCCCTCTGCCAGCCTGTGATGGTTGTCCACAGCAAAAGTGCACGCTGCCTCCGTCCGGGCTGCCTTTCCCCACCTCAACCACACCGAAAGAAATGTGGGCACCTGCACATAGTGGTGTGATTTACTTCAGCCTCTGATATCATCACACTTCCAGGATTACTGTGGCTTTCATGGTGCTCCCAGGAGGTACACAAACATGTGCAAGGTGTCCTGCAGAACTTCCCAAGCTTTGGACAGTTGAATGGCTTGCTAAGAAGTGGAATATGACAATCCTGCCCTTGGGTGGGATGGGATCCCATTCTCTGATGCTTGTTCCCAGCCTGCAGTGGCGGTAGATCAGATTTATTCACGTACCTCCTGTCTTATGTTTCATTTGCTCTGGCAACTCCCTAACTCCTGGTCATGGTGGCACACCACTGCATGCCTGGCCAGGGGCATGACTGCCAGGACAGTGCTAACCCACCTTGCCTCTTGAGGATGGCTCAGATTACAGCCAAAGAAAAGGTATCCCAGGCTCAACACTGGTATGTGACATGTTACCTGCCAGCTACTCCCACATGACTCAAGACCACAAAAATAACAAAAAACCGAAAGGGTAAGCTGGCCTACAAGGTGTTACTTGCTTGCTGTTATTGTCCAAGGCTGCTGATTGCTGCTGAAGGATTTCTACTGTGTAATTACAGTTCAGCCTTAGCAGCTCTGCCAGTCTGAACAGTGCTGCTGAGTGGTGTATGTGCTTATTGCTTCTATGAACGTGACTCCAGAAGATAATTACATGCACAGGAAGAAGACAGGATAGAAATCCGATTGGGAGGATAAGGAGAACCTGCTTTGTGCCATCATAGGATTACATGCAAGAGTGTAGTGTTGTCTGAAGGGAGAACAGTCGAGATACCATCAGCTACTCCTGTTATTACACCCCAGAATCCATCAAGGGCTGAAGACAAAGAGCCAGTTAATTATTTATGACATATGCATAAAAGGGGAAGGCAGGAACACACTGAGGGCTATTTCATCATTTTTCAGCCTAGCGAGGCTGCTTGGTTCATATTAACCAGTTCTTCTTCTTTTAAATCTAATTTTGAGATTGGCCAACACACTCTTCCCCTCTGGCATTGGTCAGGCCAGTGGTAAGCTCAGATTTCTGCTCCCCTTTCTTAATTGGTACCTGTGAACCCAGAGTTTATTTTGCCTGCTTGCTCCAGCTTGTCTCAGGCCTTAATTGCGAGGTCTCTGGGGGAGGGCTTGTGCTGTATAACGGGCCAGCCTTCTTCAAATGGCTCAGCTTTTCCCCTTGGAAGAAGCTGATTCATCAACATGGAAACATTTTGCACAATGGTCTTCACTTTGCTTAAATTTCCAGTTTGAATGACTCATTTTGATACGGCCAAAAATGATTTCTCTTGTCTCATGTTGCAGTGTGGTGCACCAGACCTGCCTGGCAAGCTGGGAGCTGTGCTTCCCCACAGGAAGTGGGGGATTGTGCCCAAGCACGGGTGGTGGCACAATCCTGTGTTGCATCTGATGCTGTATGAAACCCCTCCACCTTCAGCAAGGCTGGGAGCTGATGGCAACAGTGCTGAGCTTCAGGCCAATCTCCTACACTTCTCAGAGGTCCACCTCAACAAGGGACATGGCCTTCTCCTGAGAGCTGTCATATGTCCCTCAGATGCCCTTTCCATCATGTGAGAAGTGTCCATAGGCCAGCATAACGTGTGCCTGCATGTTTTCCTTTGCTCAGGCAAAAGTCTCGCTTTGCCTTAGAGCATTTTGCAGTAAAGCTGAAGCAACTCCATCCTAGTCTGACTGTGAATTCCTTTTCCCATCAATTGCTTGTTCTGCTTCTGACTGTACCCCCTTTTGTAGACCCATTTCCCAAGAGCACTTTCATTGCTGCATTACAGCAAGTTTTTAATGAGCACATTGTTGTTGGGATTCACAGAGCAGGCTTTGTGCTGCTTCTGAAGAAAGTACATTTGGTAGAGATTATTTTTCTGGAATGGTTTAATGGAGAGGAAGCTCAATGTGTCCCCATAATGGTTTTCTTTCAGGATGAAACTGCCAGAAGAGCAGGAGCCAAAGCCAGCTTGGCTCTTGCACCTGTGAGTACTTCAGGAGGGGCTGGTGGCTGAGCTGGTCAGAGACACTGACATCTTCACCAGGAGAGATGGTGGCTTGAAAATGATGCTCCCCTGTCCTCATTCCAAAGAGGTCAGCTCTGCTATTCTTCCTGAGCACTCAGGAAGGCTGTTGGTATGTCACCATTAGTTTTCTCCTCGTGCAACGTGCTTTGTTTGCTGTTTTTTAAGCAGTTCCAGCTATGGCCTCATGGATGGGCAAGGTGAGAAGTGTGCTGTGGAACTGAATGTGATGTCACACTGAGAGCGTGGGGTGGCAAACCACATTATAAATTCATCAGTAGTCATCAAAGACTGCTAGTTTTCAGAAAGGAGCTAGCTTGTTCCCATCTATATGTAGCTACTGAGAAATCAGCTTGGTGTGAAAAAGTGAATTTTGAATATAGTGGATACCACGGCATGAAGCCAGGCCAGGCATTCTTCCATCCCAGGTCAGCCTGAGCAGAAATTCTTGGGAACCAGACATTGCTGCAGGTGTGATGGCTTTTTGCTCTTGCTCCTAGTGTGCATGTTGGACTCATCAATTGGGAGTCCAAGCAAAAAGAACTAGAGGTGAACGAATAAGAGACAGAACATCCTCCTCATCCTTGGTGGCATTCTGTTTGCCTGAGGCCTGAAAAGATGGCTAAAACCTCCTGCATACCTGATGACTGGTTAATTTGACAAAATTGGAACAGGAGTCTTTATGTTTAAGGGACCCAAAAGTCAAAAACATGTCACCTCTTATTTCGGGAAGTCATGGGCTGAGCTGCTGAACTTATATGAACTTTCCCTCAGCAGGGGATTTTGGCAGGAAAGTGTGCTATTTAAAATCTGGTGACTTACCAGTAGTTTGCTTCAAAAGGATCTATCCCGCCCTTAATTAATATCCTTAGATCCAAGACTTTTATTTTGTTTAGGTGAACAAGTGTTGTGAAATGCCTTTGTGAATCAAATCTAATCAAGTCGGTATTCCCCAGCTGGAGCCTGGAAACCTGCCCAGAGTGCAGGGCAGGGGAGAGCAGTGTGATAGGCAAGGCGTGATGACAACCTGCCAGAGGAGAGCCGAAAAGGGTGGAGCAGTGAACTGTCCCCAGCAGACAGTGATATTTCCGTGCTTTTCTTCTCTAAAACGCTTGAACTCCAGGACGCACTGGGTGTGTGAGTTTACTCCAGCGAGCCTGAGGCAGTTTCATTTATGCAACTGTTTGCTCAGCAGATGAGAGGCCCAGTTCTCTCTGATCTCGGTGATATTCTGAGAACAGACTCTTCTATAGCTCTCTCCAGCATCCAGATGGGCATCTGCTTGATGCCAGGTGTAGATGTGTTTCGCATTTTTCCAAGCCATGTTTTTGAGAGCGCTTGAAAATGAATATCTGAGGCCCCTGAAGACATTTTAGAAACTGCTAATATTCAAGGGACAGGGTGAGCATAAAGAAGAGACATGTTCCTGAGTTTTCATTCTGGACACATGGGGATCAGTCACCTCCAGAACCAGGGTAACACATACTAATAGGTCTTGGGCACAGAGATACACAGCCCCGTCAGCACCAGCACAACAGCATCTCGAAGGAGGACTTTTTTCCAGAGTCTCAGTGCATTCCCAAGCCTTCCCCATGTGTCTGCCACATCACAGTTCTGGCAGTGACAATCGTGGTCGTTTCCCCACAGCCAAAGACTTGCCCTTTAACCAGGTCACTTTGGGGAAAACGAGGGACATGATCTCTGCAGAAGTTTGTGTCTATGGTGCAGCTCCACAGCAGCATCGTGTGCTGGCAGCATCTGCAAGCACCAGTGTGCTTGTCAGAGACCTTGGCAGTCCTGGTGTGTTACTCCCACAGGGCAGGCTGGCCACACAGAGGGAGCCTCAGCTGCAAATTGGCATTTCAGGATGTGCTGATGTATCAATTCTGTACTGATCTGCACAGCTGGAGCGACCAGCTTGACTTGACATATGCTAATCTGAGAGGCAGTGAGGAGTCTTCTTGTCCTGCTGTGTCTCCTCATGGGAGTCTGTGGTGCTGGCACTGCAGCACCATCCGGCACCAGCACTAACCACCTGCTTATTAATGGGAAAATTAGGAGAAATGTACCCGGCACATCTGTTGTGCCAGGCATCACGGGGCTGGCAGCCCCCAGGAAGTGATGTGGTTCACAAAGCGAAATGAGAGGACAGCATCAGCTCACCTCTCCTTCGCAGCAGACAAACAAGAAGGTGTGTGTTCTCTGGCTGAGCACCGTGCCCACATGTTGTATTGAGCGCAGGGGTCTCAGGTCTTTTGGGGAAGACCAGGAGCCAGAGCCCTGTAGCACACGAGCCTGGAGGATTACCACCAGTATCGAATCCAAAGATCCCGACGTGACCCAGAGCAGAATGTAGGACAGCCTTGCATCAGGCCCAAAGTACACACCTGCCTTTTAAAAACAATCAGCAAGTTTGATTACAGTGCAGCGTGGCAGCCTGAGTGGGGAGACAAACAACGTGACTGGTACTTATTATCGGGACTGTAATTATGCCTGCAGGTCCCATGCTGCCTGCACCCCAGTGTGGGAAGGGCTGTACCAGACATGATAAAAGATCATCCCTGGCCTGAAGAAATCAGAATCTCATTTAAAACATCCCGGGAGGGCGAGCCAAATGGGGATGGTGTAAGGGACTGAGGTTGGGAAAAAGCGGAGTGAGTTTGATTACAGATAAGGCTGCTGCTTCCTGGAGGGTGTCGTAGAGCCGGGAGGGTTTGCTGGCACCTCTGCCACGCCGCCGGTGGGAATGGGCATGCGGGGCGTGGAGGCAAGACACGACAGCGTTACAGGCTTTGAGTCGAGGAGGAGGGAGGTGGGCTGCAGCTATATATATACATTTATATATATGTATGTGCGTGTGTGTGTGTATATATATATCCAGAAAGAGAGGGAGGAGAAGGCTTCTTCTCCCAATAGAGAATGAGGGCAGGCAGAGCCGTCTGCCAATAACCAAGACCACCGTTCCCGGCGGAGCAGGCGCTCCCCCCACCGTGTCCCTGCTGTCCCGGTGCCCGGGCCGGTGCCGGTGTCCGCCGCGCGGTGTCACTGCCGGCCCGGCGGCCGCGCAGCGCGGGGCTGCGGCCGGGCTGCGGGCTGGAGCCCCGGGGAGCCGCCTGACCCCTTCCGAATCGGGGTGAGCCGCCTGACCCCTTCCCTCCTCCGCCCGTTCCCCCACAAATCCCGCGGATGCTCCGGGAGAGCTCCCGGGAAGGGGCGCCCCGGGGGCTGAGCGCGGCCGGGGCCCGGAGCGGAGCCCTGTCCCGCCATGCGCTGGCAGCAGGAGCGGCAGCGACACCGCTCGGTGCGAAGCCCAGCCCCGGCAGAGGAGAGCAGCCAGAAGTGACTAACCCGAGGCCGGGGCAAAGCCGGGCAGCGTGCCAGTGGCTGCGCTTTGATTTATTAGCAGCGTTATTGATTTTCACCTCTGTCTGGGCGCCGGCTTTGGAGCGGCTCCCAGCTGGCTGCCCTCCATACGCTGCCGCCTCGCCAGCCCGCTACACCTTTCCAGAGCGGGAGGCGCTGGGAAGCTCGGGCCTCGCTCTGCTCGTGCTGAAAACACATCTGGCGCTCCTCGGGTCGCCTGCTGGTAATTATTGACACCGGACAGCACAACTTTCTGGTTACAGATGGGACTTCTGCATTACTAGAAAGGTCTCCGGGGCTGTTAATGCTGTTTTTGGCATATGCTGGATCCTCTTCTTTGAGTAGGGAGGGGCTGATTTCTGCACCCCCCGGGCTGAACACACTTTCCCCTCCATTTTACTTTGAAGAGGTGTTCTTCAGGCTGTAGATTTGGCGAGCTCTCTTCAGGAATCCAGCCACAGGGAGAGGAAGGTCTCTCAATCCCCCAGCAATCTCTGTGAGCGTGGTATTAACCCACTCACCGAGGAGAGCCAATTTCTCCTTCTTGCCAGAAGCCTGTAGAGCAGGGTTGCTGCAGATGAGTTTTTCTTCCTAACAAACAGACATATCTGAGCCAGTAACCTTGCTCTCACAATGCACAAAGGGCAGCGTTTAACCATGTTACATTTCCAAGCAATCTTAACTTAATTATCCTTTGAGCAGATTTTAATAGCTTTCTCTGCTTCCTCTGGCTTTGAATTTGCTTTGATAATTAAACACCCCAAAATTTGGTATGTTTCTTTATGATGCCTGAAATTTACTACAGAAATCCATTTTCTCCTCCAGTTTGAACAAGTTACCAGATCTAAAATGAGATGACAGGCAAGAATTTCATACAGCGGGGTATACTCTGAACAACAGTGTCTCTGCAGACGCCTGCCCTCCCAGACAACTCACTCAGGGAGTTTGGGAAGGGAAAGCCCCTTATTCCCTAAGCATACTTAATCTCCAGAACCCCTGTACTGTTTGTATTTCTGTGCACAATTGTTTTGGCCTTTGTTCAAAGCACTTTGTAAGCACAAACACCCAGTGGGGCTGGGGGTGGTGGCCAGTCAACCTGCAACCGGTGTTTGTGTTGGGTGGTGGTGTGGCCAGCAACAGTCCCTCAGGAAGGGCAAGGAGCAAAACACATGAACAGAAAAACCTCTTCCCTTTCTAAAGCTTCATACATTATTCACTGGGGTTTTTTACCTTTTAGGGGAGCTCCTCAGTTTACAGGGTTCCCCCCACATACAGGTGTCTCAGTGTGAGTGATAGGAGCTGCAGTGATACAGTCTGCTATCATTGCTTCTGTGCAAGGTCTCAAAGTTTTTTGTTCTCCCCGAGTGCCTTCACAGAATTACAGAATTCTGTGACAGTCTTACTTTTGGATTTAAAAAAAAAAAATCAATTCTGGCACTCATCTTTCTAGAAAGAAGCCTCACAACATAATTGGAGCACACCCAAGAGTCTCAAAATCAGAAGAGAAATTAAAATATCCTGAACTTGATTTTATGTTAAAACTGGCAGTTTTGAAAGCACATTTTAAGTGCAGGGATAGGGAATTATTGGATTTTGATACATTTCTTGATTTTGGTGTTGGAAATAACTGTCTCAGAGCAGGTGGAAGTATTTGCTTCCATCACTTGTCTGATGCAGCAGTGGTCTGTGCATAAACCTATAGAGTAAAGGGTGGGAGCTGAGACTTGGCAGGATCATTCTCATCTGATTCAGTTTTAGAGACTTCTGGGCCCAAAGATGCAAGTGGGCACTGTACTGGTTGTGCATTATTGCCTCCAAACCATCTCAAGCAAAGTTCCCTTCCCGAAGGTGGGTATTAACAAGCACCACTTCTTTTGGTGTTTGCTAGTGCCTCTATTTACTCTCTCCTCTTCACCAGCTGTCAGTTTGCTAGATGGCTTCTGAATGTGGCAGGTGGATGAGATTTCCTTTCATGACCATTGCAGCAACTCACACCCAATCCTACTGACCCCTCTTTTGGCAGGAGCAAAATTAGGTGCTACTGGGTAGAGTCCTGTGGGGTGACAATGGTTTGGGGGTGGCTGAAGATCTGCCTCCCAATGCACAGACTGTGGCCAGTGCTTGACCCCCAGCACTCAGGAGAGTGCTGTCACCAGCCAGCTTGGGCTGGAGAAGGGCTGCCCCAAGCTTGGGACCATCTGACCCCGTGGAGAAGGCTGAGCTGGGCAGGAAGAAACTTTCTGGAGACCAGCACGTGTCAGGGATCCTCCTGCCTGGAGGGAGGCTGTGAACAATTAATGAACAGTAGGTTTCAGTACTATGAAGGAATAACGCAAAATAATGGACAAAACATAAGCTATGCAGTCATTTTAGCTGCCTTAGTGCCTATAGTCCTGCTTGCTTGAGGTATTTAGATGAGCCAATTTCTGCACTCCCACAGACAAATTAAATGATGCTGTGTACAACAAATATTGTATAACAAGTTTATTAAAGGCTGGAGAAGGCTTGGGCTGCTATGAACAAAGATGTGGGCAGAGATGTGGATTGATTTGAATGCATCTACATGATATTTTTGTACATAGGGGTATTTAAAACCACCTTTACAATTGGCAAAGTGGCCTTAAGTTGTAAAAAGAAGTCAGACTGGATACAAGGAAGCAATTCTTCACAGGACAGTTGAACCCTGGAGCAGGTTGCCCAGAGAAGCTGTTTGCTGCATCCTCAGAAGTTTTCAAGACTCAGAAGTATAAAGCACTGAGCAACCTGGTCTGGCCTCATTGCTGACTCTACTGTGAGCAGGAGGGTGGGCTGAGATCCCTTTCAGGCCTGAATTATTCCTGATCCTCTCTCCATTCCCGGGACTGAGTTCTGCCATGCAGCCATGGCTCAAGCGGTCTGTGTGTGCACACCTACGCAGACACAGATCACCCCTTCCCTCCTTCCCTGAGCAGCTGGTATGTTGCTGCTGGGTGATGTCATCCCATTTGCTTACCTAAGAGAGGCATCATTAGGGAATAAGTAATTTATGTAATGCTGCTGCTAGCGCAAATGGAGGTAGAGCTGGGTTAAGCAGGCCCAGGGCAATGAGGGCACACTCTGCACGGTGGGCTATGGAGAAAATTGCTGCAGGAGGCCAGCGGGCTGGATTGCAGGAGATCAGAGGATCTGGGTTTGTTTCCTATTCACCACACCCTTCGAGGCAAAGCAGCAGTGGGAGAGGGTTTTTAGTCTGTTGCCACAAGGGAATTCAGTAAATACATGTTTCCTGTCAGTGCCCTTTACCCCAAATGACCTGCTTTTGGCCATCAAATGCAGGCTCCGTTTATTTAAAAAATTACTTTAAAAAATTGGTCATTGTTGTAAGATCACTTCTCTCTTTGACTGATTTCTGTGTCAGCTTTGCCTTGTGAGGCTGGACCAAACCTCAGAGCTACCAAGGCGCCAGAGCAGCTGAGGACTACCGGGAGAGGGAATATATGGAACTTGCAGCAACAGCAGAAGCTGCTCTGCAGACTTGAGGCAAAACTTTAAAGGCAAGACTCAGGAAAAGAGGGAAGGAGCTTCTAGGAGGTTGTTTGAGCCGTAGAGATGCCCTGGTGGTTTCCTCTCCTCCGCTAGGGTGCTATTACTGCTTATGCTCCAGTGGAATAGAAAAATGGTAGTGCTTTTTTCAGGCAGAAATAGTGCACAGCAGAGCATTTGCCACTGAAAAGGTATCCCAGACCAAACAGAAAAGAAGATAAAGGAAGGACAGCAGATAGAGAGGGCTGGCCAGGGCATGTCACCCTGTCTCCTGACTGTACCATAAAATTTACCTTTGGAGATGTGAGTCAGAGTCTGGGTTCTCATGAACTCTGAGGGCATTTAGAGTGTAGAGAGCGTATACCTATCATAGCTCAGGTCAGAGTCTGACCCATCTCACCTCATATAATTAAGCAGATGATGTTCCTGCCCAGATTAGCCTACACAACACTGGGTTGCTATGTTGCTAGTAAATGTCTTGTTTGGATTAGCACACAGGAGTAGGTGATCAGGAAGGAAAAGATGTGCAAACACTAAGCCCTTTGGTAGTCAGGGTAATAATCATTGCTCACTGGCTCACTAACAAGGATTTGGCTGCTGTGAAAGAATAAGCATTGTTGAACAACATTTTAAAAATTGCGTTCTCCATAAGGAGGGAGATCAAACCTTTGGAGGAGAGGAAAATGAAGCGGAACTGGCGAACCCCATAAACATTATTGATTACCAGAGTTCTGAAACGTCATTAGGAAAACTATCACCATGTCTCAGGTGGCTGAGGGAAGGCAGGGAGACAGCTTCCAGCAGGTTTCACGGCATCACGGTGTGCTCTGCTGCTGCTCTGAGACCCCTTGGTGGGAATCTGGCAGCTGTGAGCCCTGAGCGTGTGCCTGCTGCAGCCGTGGAAAGCCACCAGTGCCAGCGGCGAGTCAGAGGAGCACAGCTGGGCACGCAGCTGGGCTCGGGCTGGAGCGTGCCCCGAGGCGGTGCGACACGCCGGTCCCTTCTGCCGGAGCAGGAGCGCGGCAGGAGCCGAGCGGGAGCCGTGCAAAGGGACATTACAGCAGCGAGGGTGTGCCCTGAGTGCGTGCATTTCTGCTGAGAGACCCTAATGGCATCGATAATGGGAGAGGAACACCTTTGAACCACGTGAAATCTCGGGATTTCCCGGGAAAGGAGCGGCTGAAAGGGCTGTGAAGGCTTGCCTTCTGCTTCCACCCCCACCTTATCCCTGCCAAGAGGCAGCTGGAGAGGAAATAGGGGATTTTCATCCTGCCGGCATCTGCCAAACATTGTACCTTTGCTATAACTTGGGTTAAGGACGAAGGATCCCCAGCTAACCTGGAAGATTCCTGTTCCCCGTGTAAATCACGCTGTGATACCCCCCATACAGAGCTGGGTATTAGCCTCAGCCTAACATAGGCACATCCCTATCAGCAGTTTTGTTTGTGCTTTTAATCACAAGTTCACAAACCACTGGGAAACTAATGGTGGCACCTGATCCTTCTGGGCGTGATTCCAAAGAAGCTGGCAGCACACCTCCATCCCTCAAGCAGGAGCCCACTGAGACTGAGGTGTAGGAGCTCAGGTACCTTCTGTGGAGAGGATGGGCTTGGGATGTGGGGAGGACTCCCCTTCTTGCACTCATCCTGGCTGATGAACGCTGCCTGCACCCCTTCCCTAGGGCAGCCTGCCTGATTTGGGAATCCATCCCTGGGCACTGCCCTAGAGGCCAGGGAGAGCTGCTCTCTCCTTGGCTTGGCTCTTGGTACATTTTTGGGCATCTCCAAGGACTGCACTCCAGTGTGTTTGGCCAGTCTGAGGGTGACTGAAATCACAGAATTTAAAAGTAAAATTATTTGTTACTACACAAACTTAAGTGCACAGTTACTGCTCTATGTGTTATTTTGAAGTAAACCTATTCTTATAATCACATTCATTAGCAATTAACAGTTTATATCTGGAAATCTAGCTAAAGATACAAATGTTGCTGCTTGATTATAATGACAAATTGCAAAAAGAAAGAAAAAAAAGTAGTAGTTCTCTTTGTTCTGCCTCTCATGTGTGAAGTAAGAACTTGGTTAAATCAGTTAACCACCATCCTACACTTCAGAATAATGCTGCTAAAAATGAAACATGGAATTAGCCTGTCAATTTTCTGTCGCTCACTTGCGATTCAAGCTGTCCTTCTGCAAAGCTTTTAGTTTCCATTAACATACCTTGCTGCAGATGCCTGGGTTTTTAGCAGCAGCAGCAGCAGCGATCAACTCAAAACTGGTCCAGTCCTCATCTCCTTCAAGCACACCCTGCCTGGCCAGGGCTGTCCTGCTCACTGCTCACTCAGAGGCAAGTTTTGCTAATCCTCCCTGAACAGACCCTCTCGTAGCAAATCCTGTCAGGGGCACAGCCATGCTCTCCTGCCTGCATGCCCAAACTGTGCCCCATGGGATGTCCAGCCCTTCCTGGCTGTGCCAGGGACACTCATGGTTACTCTGTGACCATGACATGACATCCATGTGACCATGGATAAGCAGGGCTGGTTGCCTGCCCAGCAGAGTCCCCTACACTGTCACAGAGCCGATACAGCTGTGGGGCTGCCCGTTTTATGCTGGTGCTGGGAAACAGGGAGCTGCCGGGTAGGTTTTGCTGGGAGCTTTGTGAGGGCACTGGGAACCTGCTGTGAGTCTCAGGAGTGAGCCAGGGAGGAGTACAGATGTGACCAAGAGCAATTTCCTCTCCTTCATGGCATCTGTGGTGCTGGGATTCAGCTGGGCTTGGCTCAAATGGCACAAAGACCAGCTTTGGCAAGAGCTCAAGCATGTGCACGAGAGGGCCAGAATGAGAGACGCATGGGCCAATGTTCTCAGCACGTGCTGTGAGGAGCCAGCTTACTCTGGGAAAAGCAAGAGGTGCAGGTCAGATCTAAAACAGGACCACCCTTCCATGCCAGTGGGAGTCTCTCCGGAAACACGATACTGGAATTTCTGTCTCAGGCAAAGAGTCCTTGTCAGTTTTTGCAGGACATCGTAGGTTTTAATTATGCCTTATCTAACAGATGAGAGGCAGTGCTATTTAGGTTGTAATACACTTTCAGGTTTGTTTGGGCTATTTTGGTCCTGGAGGAAATTTTTTCTGTGCTGGATCATGAAGAGACCTGCTCTGCTCCCATCTGTTTGAACAGGGAGTGTCTTTGATCAATTGACCAGGCAAGCTAGCTAAAACTCCCTCTGAGATTCTGCTCCTTCAGTCCTGAGAGAAGTTCTAAGTTTTATCTTTGAGCTGTTGGGATCAAACAGAGAATTTTTAGAAGCCTGAGGGGAGTCTAGAGGTGAATTTGTGTCTAGTTTTATCTAGAAGACCCTATGCATGTCTCAGCTGGCATGCAGCCATGTCCAAAGCCACCTGAAGCACTTTGCCTCATAGAAACTCTTAGGCTTTCAGTTTTATGCCTTCAATCCACAAACTGTCACTGTGATTTTTTGGGCAGTCACTCTGCTTAATGCTAATTTTAGGCTTTCACCTGAAGTTTGTAACAAAGCTTGGCCTCGCTTTTTCTCCACACGTTGAAATATCTATACGTCACATCACTAGTGCCAGGAAATGTGTGTGAACTGAAACCACATTTAGCCATGGTGCAGCCTCCAAACAGCCCTTGTATGCAAATTTCCATGCCTGCTTGAAGCAGGCATAATCCAGTACTAACAGCAGTGACCATTCCTAGGGACAGACCTCAGGCAAAGCTGATCAGTGTTTGCCATCACACCAGCATCTGCCAGAGCAGTGCTTGAGGACATGACATTATAACCTGGTATGGACGTGTTCAGGCACAGGTGGGGCCTGGTGATGAAATCTGAGTTGTTTTTAGAAATTAAATAGCTGGTAACAGGCTTGAAGGTAACTGTAAACCACGAGTTTGCCAGGGAGAGAAGCAGGTTATGAGAAAAAGGGATGTCTTGATACTTAAAGATGCCACATTCAGATTGAGCAGTAATAATTTAAAATAGCTAAAAGCCTTCCCATGGTGCAGAGGGTGCATGACTTTGCAGTAAAGCTGCCTTTCTTCTAGCTATGCAGTCTATTCCTGTTCATTCAAAAGCTGCTGTGTGCCTTTGGCTCTGCTGACAGTGAGTGCTGGCCAGGGCCAAACCCTTCCTTCAGCTCTATGCAGTGGCTCACTTTTGACGTGTAATACTTGGTGGGCTTTTATTTTTTTCATTAGAAAGTGTTAATCATGTTAGGCAATGTGGAGGACATATGCTACTGGTAGGCAGAGATCATCAAGATTTGGGACTGGTTTGGTGGTTGTCACCTTTAACCCGAGCTGCATCAGGAAAGTTTGCTCACTGCCGGGCCCTGCCTGGTTGCTGCGTAGGAAGAGATGTCAGTGCTCCTGGCAGATCACCTCTGCTAGCAGAAATCAACCCACGCTTGGTCCCAAACTCCCCTGGAGTGCAAAGTGCTCGATTCTTCTTTGCTTTGTTAGCCTGTTTTCCTTTCAAAGGCTGCAATGACTGCAGCTGAAAGGCATTGGTTTTGAAAATAACACCCCTCCCTGAAAAGAGGGTTTTAAACTTTCTCAGAAGGCCTTAAAACTTCTGCTAGGACCTCAGGAAGCAAAAGCAGTGGAATGAGGAGTGAATGAATGAATGAATGAATTAAATGAAACATGCCTCATCCACCACTGGAGCTCACCTGTGCTCAGAGCTGTCGTGCCTGGGACTTGCCCATCGCAAGCCTTTGGGGTGAGCGGTGACTCGTGCCCCCATTCTGCTGTTTGCACCTCCACACCTGCCTGTGTGTTTGGTGTGGCACTGCAGTGACAATGACAGTTTCTTTACTCAGTGAATACATCACTGGTGCCTCAAAAAGCTCTGCTTGGTTCTGGTCTTGGTGAATGGCATCGGTGGTTTCCTTGCAGCCAGCATGCAGATTGGAAGGAGGGCTTGATTTTCCGTGACCATTTTTCTGAACTGACCCACACACCCACTTAAGGCAATGCCTGAGCAGATGCCTAATCTGGAACCTGCTGGTAAAACTACAGGCGCATGAGTATTTTCAGCTTTGAAGGTATTAGATCATCTTAAAGTTGAGCATCTTTTACTTCAGAGTTCGTAGGTTCCTCTTTTTCAGTTTACTCATTGCACAGTTATTAAGAACAGACTTGTGTGATTTTTATACTTTGTCCTCTTCAAGCTGGCTGCCAAGAATGTGTTTAAAAACCCCAGGTATGTGTCTGAGGCTTGTGTGTGGCAGGACAAGTGGGAGTGAGAGTTGGTAATAGAGGACAGCAGGAGATCTTGATTTCCTCCTCTTTCCATCACTTTCAGATACCTGTAAAACAAGGTACTCCACAGCCATGCAGTGCAATTTGCAGCTCTGAGACTGCACTCTCTGTCATTTCAATTTCTTTCTTCTTTTGCTGACCTGAAGGACTAATCCCTTTTCTGTGCCTTGCTGCCAGTCAGTTCCTGCAGCACGGCTCCTGACTCCTGTCGTGCCTGAAATACAGTTTAACCAGTGACATGCGGTCTTATTCTTCACCGCAAAACGTAACTGAGAGGACAGCTCGGTGTTTGTAATCAGCTCCCAAAATGGTTGTGCGTGGAATATTTATGCATCTTCCACCTTCCCCAGACACGTCCATCATTAAATCATCCCCAAACACGCCAAGAGTGCACACACACATATGTTGACCCTGTTACAGAAGAATCACTCATTACAGATTCCAGGACTCGGCATTTCTCGGGCACAAGGTGAGCAGCACGCTGGGCACCAGCTGCGCACAGGCTGTCATCCCTCACCTCACGCGTCACTTGCTGCGCACTGCTTGACCTCTGCCAAGCCATTTCCCCAGCAGTCACGCCACATTTGGCTGCGAGAGGGGTGCTAGAGCCCTCAGCCAAGCAGAATGCTGCAGCACTGCCTGTGCTAAGTGCAGGCTCAGAGAAGCGGCCAGGTCCTTGGCTGCCAAAAGCTGTTAGGGCTGTCTAAGCTCGGAGGAGCTACCTGCATTTACAGTGTGTAATCACCGCTGAGGAACCCGGGCCGTTAATGGGACAGATGGTCGTAATCCACTCCTTACTGGATAGCTGTGCACATCACGAGTAAGACTTGCTGGACTGTTATGGGCAATCAGCAGAGACCTCAAGGACTAAGTGTCAGAGGAAATGGAATGATTGCTGCCTCTGCAGCTGGTCCCTCCCACTAGGCTGGAGCAGATGGCAGGCGAGGAGCTCTCCGTATGGTACCTGTTCGGTCACTGGAAAGAAGGCCATTTCTCAGGACACTTACAGCTTCCATAAAGAATAAATAAACCACCCAGTGAGCTGAGTAATAGCTCTAATAGCTATGAAATACCTTAAAGAATAAATGTACAGGTAAATCCTGTCACAAAGCCATCTGAATCATGATTCTGAAACCCCTGTGAGAGTTGACCGATGTGTTTCTGCTGAAAACAGCATTCCTTGACGGTGTTACCATTTCATTACAGTTGGTATCATAACTCAAAACTGCATTTATCTGTCTTTGTCAAGCACCACTATGGCATGGAGGGAGGGGAAAAAATATATTGTATAAGCTCAGTCAACATTTACTGCAACTCAACCTTTCTTTCTTTGTTTCCTTGTACTGTTGCCTCAGCCATTTTTGAGCTGGCCCTGCTACTTTTTATAGTGTCACAGTGCTCATGGGTGTCTATCTCTACCTTCCAGCTTTCTCTTGCTAGCGTGCAATGAACACCAGTTCAATGCCAAGGATCAGGCCCCAGGAGCCAGTGTGATTTTTTGGCCACTCTCTGTGTCCCTTTTCAAATCCTCAGCAAAGCCTTTCAGTAGAGATAATGAATTATTCTGCAGAAGCCAGTCAGTTTCTGGAACGCTGGACTCAGACATCACAGAACTAATCCTCTTGTAGCCCTATCACTGAAAACACATTAGTGTTTCTTCCCTTCAGCTTCCTTGCATTTCAGCTGCTGGTCCAGGACCAAGTTCATTCTGGCTGAGCTGTGTTTCACAAATCATGACAAGCCACGTCTTGCAGAGATCATAATCATTCTAATCTTCTATCATTATCTCCCAAAGCATCAATAATGTGCTAGATAAATATTTACAGCAGAAAAGAGACCTCAACTCCCTGTGGCTACACTGGGTTAACATTTGACCTTCTGTTTTGAGCTCTTCTCCAGTCCAAAGTTCGAGTGTGTGACAGGCATGGATGATTTGCTCTGAGCAGGGCTCAAATGAGAGTAAAGAGAGGGTGAAGGTATCCCAAGCCAGGTTCCGCTCTCATGTATGCATGGGAGAGGTCCCATGCTGGTGTGGACACAGTGAGGTCAGCACACCACTCCTGTGAGGGGGACGAGGGTGGGCACCAGGGTGCAGTCCCAGAATCTCTCTGCTGTTCGTTTCCTATGAGGATATAGAGCTGGGATAAGATGGCAGTCAAACTCTCTGCTTTGAACATTGTAGGCTCTTTGCCACTAGTATGTCACTCCAGAAGTTACATTCCCTGTCAGAATTAGGGTTGTGTGTGCACTTTCCTGTCAGAAGCACTCAGACTGTCGGAGAAAGCTGGTCACTGCCTGCAGGAATCTGTGCTGGACTGTGCTTGCAAAATGAAGATGGTACGAGCTGCCAGGCATGGACAACATACTGTGTGTCTGTGTCCCCCTTGCTGACAGATGATTTTGTTTTAGCAATAAGTAGCTGAATGTGGAATAGGTTATTTGTTTTGGATTTGACTTCTTGTCAGTAATTTTTCCAGGGGAATCTGTCTAGTTCTGCTGCCTGCTGCGAAAACAGGTTCTTGGAAAGGGCAGTGCCTATGGCCTTCTCTATTCAGAAGAGTAGCCTGGTTCATCACATTTCTGTTTTACCTTCTGTGGGCACTTGAGGCTTGAAATGAAACTGCATTGAAAATGAAATGAAGAAAATAAGACAGCATTGAATCTCATGGAATATGTTATTTGGGATAATTGGACAAAAGTGGCCTCAGAGCAGAATAAGAATGTCCTTGAAGTGGCTGCTCTCAAATGAGAGTCTCTTCCTCCCTGAAGGCAAGCTTTGAGCAGAGGATCCTTTCACAGTAATAGCAGTACTCAGAAAGGAGGCTTCCATTTTTAAGCCATTCCTCCCCATGTTCACTTCCAGACATGGGCTAAGAAAGTAGCTGGTATGTTTTAGCACCAGCACCACTTGCAGGCTGTCAGCCCTTGGTAAGCCGAGCTGCAGCATCCACCTCCAAACAGGCAGAGCCACAGGAGAAGCTGTGCCCACTGCCACAAAGGAGCTCCATCCCCTCTTTGGGACTGAGCTCCAGCCCTGGAGCGTGGCTCAGTCACCTGCTCACCTCCATGGGTGGCTTTTCTCTCCAAACTACAAGCATGGGAAGTGGGGGGGGTGAAGAGAGTGATCCTCTCAGAAACTGGAGCAGCAACAGTACCCACTTGATGCACTTCAAGAGTTTTCCTCTCTAAGTCCCTGGAGATACCAAGTGAGAATGATGGGACAGAGACTGTCTTTTTACAGAGAATTTAATTGAAAGCAATGTTGATCAGAGATATTCAGCATTTTTTTTCTCACTTCCATGAGGGAATGGCTTGTCGTTTCTCAATATAAGGGGGTGGACAGCTTTTGCATAAGAAAATAACTTCTTGCTTCTGCATTTTCTCTCTACACTGCCTCTGCTCTTGCTCACAGAGCTGCCCAATCACTCAATCCTCACTTTTCCAGCAGCTTCAGTTCCTTTATTTGGACAAATAATCCCATTTATTAAATTGGTGTTTTCCACACTGGGCATAATTCCTCACAAAACTGAACCTGCATATTCTGAATTTTCATTCTGTGACACTATTCATAGAATAGAAACAAAATGGTCTAGTGCAGCGAATGCAATTTTCCTGTCACATCTATGGGGAGGACACCTTTAATGAATATTGTTTCTCTTTTGTCCCTTCAAGTTCATGCAGATAAGCCAGGCTTAATTCTTTCTCTGAATTTGCAAGGAAGTTCTAGCGTCAGCCTGGGAGGATGTGTGTCAAATACTTTGGAGACTTTGTGTATATATGTCTAAATGTGTGTCCTGGGAGCCATGGTTGGCTCTGACTGCGTTTGTCCCACAAAAAGGTAGTGCTTAGGGGAACATATTTCTTTGCTTTTCTTGCAGTGCTGTGCATTAATGCCACCACTCAAGCTAAGAATAGAGAGTCCTCATCTTGTTGGCTTTGAAACAGACCAGAACAGCAAATCTTACTAATGTGCAGGCCAGATCCTGCTCTCAGCTGCACAGACTTCTGTGCAACAATTTAGAAGTTAATGATGCACTAGGGACCCTGTGGTGTAGATGAAGCACCATGACAAAGAAATGTTTGTTGAAAAACCACTCTCTGAGCTCTCTCTGCTGCCTTTATCTCACTGTAAGAGGTAATTTCAAATAAGGTCTCACAGGGATGTGCAGTGAGCCTGTCTCTGCTGGATATTTTTACTGTTATGTCCAGTGGGGCTAACTGGAGAATGTATTTATATTATTTTGCTATGACCTTCTTGCCTGAAAGGACTGAAGGCACCTGGAGTGAGGGCCTGAGTTAAAGATGATTTGGATTAACAGGGAAAATGGCCCAGAATGAAATTCAGTGATGAGGAAGGTGAAATTATATATTTAGGAATGTACAACTACACAAGTGGCACAAGCACTGCAAAATAAGACCCAGGGGTCACAGCAGGTCATGAGATAAATACAAGTCACAGGTATTATTATAGTCACAGGTATTACATATAAGTCACTGTGACCATAAATACCTGTGGCTTTTCCAGCAAAGTTCTTCCCCACGCTTGGGCCAGCTGATGATCAGAGCTGGAAATGATGATCAGAGGGGAAACACTGACAGAGGTGACACTGCTCACACTGCTGCTCTGAGAAAATAATTTAAGAGGATTGGATTTTTAAGAATTCACGTACATTTTGAACAGCTCTCACTCTGCAAAAAAAACCCCAGATTAATTCAGAAAGTTGTCAAGTAACACAGAAGCCATATATTCTAGGGACTGTATAATCCAGACACTTGATTCTTAAAAAATGAAAAGAGTATCTGAAATGACAGGTCAGGAAAATCTTGCTTTTTTGAGTCTCCATTGGATATCTTGTCCCTCTGCTTCTTCCACACAAAAGACCCCTACCCCTGCCCACATAATCCTTCCTTGCTTCATTTGCTGCATTGGGAAGAAGGTAAAAACAGTGTGGTCAAAGAGACAACAACAATAAGAAAGAAAAACCCGTAAGAAGAAGCAAAACTATTGGAAGAGGCAAAACTAAGTATGACAGCACTGCAGTAAATAAGGAAACACCAGTTAAATGAGACATTAGCCATGCAGTTTGTATTTGAGCATTTCCAAACAGATCTCAGTAAGTGCAGCCCAGCTCTGCTCATTTACATATCCCCCTTTGACAAAAGGAACAAAGGTAGCTGCTGTAACACTCAGGAGAGGAAACGGGGGGAAAAGAGATGGATTTAATGGTACGTTTTTTGTAATTTCTTTACTATTTTTGGTTCTACTCTCTGAGGGAGGCAGGGAATGAAAGGCTTTAAAGCAGCTGCCTGGCACTGGTGTAAAAATGCTGGGGAAATGCATGGCTTGTGTTTGCAGAGGGGTGGCAAGGACCTTTGCAGAGTATTCACCATGCTGCTCCTTCACTTCTCCGCACACTAACCCTTAGAAGCCCCTTCCTCTACATTCTGAACCACACTCATCTTTTCCCCATGCCCCTGAAAATGCCAAGCAATTATTGGGTTGCTCTCCTTTCTTTTGAAAATTTAGATGCTTTAAACTTTGCTTTTCATAAACAGGTTGTTGGAAAAGTTGTCAGCCTCTGAGATGCAGTTAATCTTTGGACAAATATACTTTAAATGGTGCACTGTTGTCTAGCAACTATACTATAAACAGCCCTCCATTTGTCTCCCGTGGGTAATCACTGATTTCTTGGGGATTAAAGCTTAAGTAACACTCCAATCTAGGTGCATGCATCAGACCACAGCGTATTACAGCAGATTATGCCTCCCAGTATACAGCTTGCTTAACCATTTAGAATCACAACAGAAAACAGACAGCTGCAGTGATAAGAAAATGAGCACTAGCCTGTCAAGTAATTAATATTTTGAGTTAAGTTGTAGAACATTCCACTGGCAGGCCCAAAACAATTTCTGTCACACAGAAGGGTAGAGTGTCAGGTAAGTATCATATCAGAACCTCTTGTCCAGGCTGAGCCTGAGTTATTTCAGGTATCTCTTGATAGCTCTCTTGATACAGGGAGCAGCCTCTGCATGATCTCCTGCATCTGCTGCCTCATGCCGCAGGGATGGAGTTTTACCTTCCAGTGGTGTGCAGGACTGTGCTCCAGTGACGTTCTACAACTCACTGGTGGGCACAGAGCCTCGGGACTGGTTGAACAGACTCTTTATGTGTTGTGAATACAAGTTCCTGGATTGATCAACTTCCATAGATCACCATCTGCTTAAGAGGCTGAAACGTGCTCTTGCTAAATCACGGCGTTCAACACCTTCCCCAGCCAAGCTCCCCTGCCCTCAGCTGCTGATAGTCCCAGTGTAGTGCTAAGGAATTAATGAGTGCAGTGGCCTGGGGTCTGCCTCAAGGAAAGGGCAGTCGTTTGGCTGGAATTAACTGAAATCTAAAANGCTCTAGAGTTATAACAAGTCTCAGCATTTGTGGGATTAGAGTTTCAAATGTTGACCTCCCACACTGAAAGAAATACACGTCTGTGCGTGGGTAATGCTACATATCTTTTGGAAAACGGGCGTTTAACTGAAGGAATTATGTTGAAGACATTTAAGATTTACCTTAAGAATTCACATTTTAAAGAGAGCAAGTTTGATAAGACCTGGAAAAACAAACTCACACTGGGGTTCCCCAGCTCCCCACCTTCCCCTTGTGGTGCTGCTTTAATGGCTTGTTGGTGACCCACAAGGAGCAACTCAAGTGTCCCCTCGTCCCTGCAACACTCAGGCTCTCCAGGCTTTAGACACGAAGTCAGGAGGCAGCAGAGGCAACACACTCACTCAGCCAGTCCAAAACACTGTGTGTAGGAAAGGGTAAATTGTTGTGCCCGCCCTGTGCTTTCCCAGCCCATCCAAGCCCGAGTGTCTCTTGCAGCTTCTGCAGCAGCAGATCCCTCTCTGCAGGCTCAAGTGGAGAAAGTGCATGGAAAGCAGGGAACAGCCTCCCCAAAGGGAAAATCCTCCCCAGGGCCAAGCCACTGTGAGGGTTGCAGTGAGCCAGCTTTTGTTCCCAGCTGTGCCAAGAGGTATTTGAGGCTTATGGGCAGCGTTAGAGTGCTCAGCAGGTCAGTGGAGCAGTGCGAGGGGCACCCCAAATGCTGGGTTGAAACTCACTGAGATACAAGTGCTTCCCATGTGCCGTGTGGGTGACCTGGGAGAGAATCCATGGATAGAAATTATATCCCAGGAAATGGGGGCTTAATCCAAATGCCCAAGGGGTGCCCCTCCCTGAAACACCACCATTTCAGAAACCTTTGTTCCTAAGCAGTTGTTAGCACCGAGAAAGGACTGATCCTACTTCCCTAACTGTGGAATGTAGGCTTTAAGGTTTTAGGATGTAATGACAGGGATTTTGTACCCTGCATCTCTTCCTCAGTGTTTAAAAGAAGCATCTGTTAGACCCAAGGAGGAATACAGGCACGCTCCAGTGCTCTGTCTATCTCTGAGTGGGAGGAGTGGGTTTTCCTTGGGGGACTCTACACAAACAGTGTGATCCCACTGGAACTTCTTGAGTTTTCAGTTCTTGCCTCCAGAGGATCTTACGACTGTTTTGTCCTTCAGTTTCAAATCCCCGAATCAGTTTCTTTGGTATCCTCGTCTTCTTTCTTCCTGTGACCCTCCTGATAGGGATGTATGTGTTAAAGTTCGTGTTTCTTGCACAACACATCCCATGAAGTTTCAGTGATACAATGAGATTACACACTGAGTGGAGCAATAATGAGATTCCCTCCATACTTGTATTCAGAGAAATGACAGCATTATCATTACACACAGCCCCCCCACCCCCATGTTTTAATAAATTCCTTTCCAAATCAGCTTAAATCCCTCCTCCCCCTGCATTGATTTCAGTAGACTCTGAAACAAACTCAAACAGAGCATGGACAAAGTCTTGGTCCTGTTGAATTCAATGGCAAAACTCCCATTGCACTGAATTTTGAACAGTGAAAAATTCGCTTTTGAATGAAAGAGAACAAATAATTTGAAGCCTCTTGGGGCTAATGAAAATCTGTCAATTGCTGTCAGATTTGCATCAGTGTAAGAGAAAATAACACATATTTTGGTAAGACAAAGACAAAATCCCTTCAAATATGGTGTGAAAGTAGTTACATGTCTGGTACTAGAGTGATTTTCATCACATAATGAAAACTAAAGTTAAAAAAATTATTACTGCTGTAAAGGTGACATCATGGACTGTGTCAGCATTTGAGACATGGTCATTTTAAAAGCCAACAACCTTGGCAATGTCCTTTGGAGAACACTGTTTGTTAACAGTGTACATTAGGAATCAAGCAATCACAGAGAGTGCAATTAAGTGCATAATCACAGATATTTTTGACATCTGTCTACTTATAGGCTCCATGGCATTTTTTTGCATCTCCCCCTCTTGTGTCTTCAATTAATTTATCACGACCATCTGTGTTGTATTTTTTGCTGCTCAGCTTGCCTTACTACATCTGTTTTTGGCTGCGTATTTCATGACACTTCATCATTTTCACTCAGAGCTAAAAGCATAGAACTTGCATTTACTCCGTTAGGTTGCTCAATTAAGATAATCAGCAATTAAACAGACCACTACACTACTGTTAAACAGTTCTTTGGTGGTGAACAGAAAGGCAAGAAGGAAGCAACAGCAGTTTTAAAACTGCAGCTCAAGTTTTCTGGTGCTGCACAGAGTTAAAACCATCAGTGGCTCTACCATCTCCTCTGGTGCTCGCTGTGGATCCCCAGCTTACAGGATGCTTCGGAGAGAAGGGGAGATGTCCTGGCAGGAAGGGTGTTTGTTTACTGTGATCTGGGCAGTCTCCATGAGTATAAATGGTTTTGGGGTGCACAGCTAACTGCACTCTCTGCATGGGGGTTAGGGATGCTCAGAAGTACACGAGGAGCAGTGAGGACCCAGTCTGCCTTTGCTGACTACAGTCTGTCAGAAGGAATCAGCAGCTGAAGCTGACTGCACTGAGTGGGCAGTGCAAGCAGCAGAGAAGAAACATTTGTAGGTTTTTATTTCCTAGTGCCACTGAGGTTAGAACGATAGTGCTAGAAGGCAATTCATTCCATCTCCCTACAGTGATGCAAATATTTTCTATTGCTTTCTTAGAGTTCTTTGAAATGTTTACCTTGTGGGCTCATCCACAAGAAATATTTGGCCATGATGCAAATCTTTTATCTGAAGTCATTGCTTATGACTAATTTTCTTCCCTTAAATTTCTTCCTTTACTCTAGTTATTATTGATTTTAAACAATCTTTTTCCACTCCTGGCATTGTAACACCCTATGACTCTCTTTTCTGTGGCTTCAGAATTCTAGGTTTTAATAAACCATAAACTACCATCTTCTCCTAAAAGAGGGAAGGAGAGCAAAAATCCAGCATCAGAGCCTACTCAGATACAGTAAGGAGCCTGTCACTCAGGAGCTTGTTTAAGGTGAGAGTAGAAAGGCTATTTGCTTTAGTCACAGCTCTCCCTGCAATAACTCTGTGGTAAGTTTATCCAAGAGTCCCGGAGAAAGTACAGCCTGCTCTGAATAGTTCTAACTTCTCCTGGGAAAGACCATGCCCATCATCCAGCTGTGCTCTGGAGCACCATATCCAAGCATCTGTCTTTTACTCACCCAGAACACTCAGTACTGAGCTGACTGTTTTAACCTCCTGGGCCAATGGTTCCCAACAGCACAGCTCCAGCAGCTGAGATAGCAAACCCAAGCATTTAAGCCTTGCTGGGCACAGTCAACAACCCAACGACCCAGACATTCCATGTGGAGGGAGAAAGGGGACTGCCCCACTGTGAGGGGGGAGAGAAGGAGATATGAGCTAGAAAAGAATAGCAGCATTGCCAGTTATTCTTAAATGAGCTTCAGCCTTGCAAAGCCTGGGGACTGCTGCTGGAGACTGACTGAACTTTCTCTTGTTTTTGCTTTGTGTGGGTGGGCTAACTGGATTTGAAGTAAATAGCAGGAAGATCTTTCCTGTAAATGAAAAACTGTTTTGCTGAGGGAAAACAAGCACTGAAAAATAATAAATATGGCAAATAGCTCTGAAAGTGGCACTTTTCTAAGCAAGTTGTAAGTCTATGAGAAGGCAATGTTCCCTCTGTGAGCCCCATTATATTAACTGGCACACTTCAGCAACTCAGCCAAAAAACAGCAGGCCAGATACAACCCTACCATATTAAATTTGCTTTTTGTCAGTGATTGAGTAGATTATTTGCTTGTGGTTGGACCCATGGAGAAGATAGCAGCAATATGATCACTACTGGTTGGAGAAGTCCATCCTCAGCACCAGTGTCAGAGGTCCATGACTTTGACACCGAAATATGAAGGCTCTGCAGGCAACATCTGCAGTGTTAGCAGAGTGCTCGGGTGAGTCAAGGCGGCATCTGATAAATGATGAAAAATAGCAGTCCCAAATGGACTACACTATACACTGTTCAAATGCGCTACAAATTGCAATATGGTGAAACTTGATTGTCATGGAGTGTCCTGGAAAATGTACTGCTGAATAAATTTCCCTTCATCCATGCTACCAGAGCGTTGCTACCAAGCAACTGACGATTTGAATGCTGACTGATCTGGCAAGTCATGTCAGTACAACAGTAAAAGAATCCTTGGTTTCAACTGCTAAATAAGGTAGAGGAGAGATGAATGGTTTTTCAGTTGTGAGGCTTATATATCTGCAAAGAAATGTTCTCAAAGATATTCCCCAGTCATCAGTGTCTCTGATTCTTGGCAAGAACTTCCAGGAATTTGCTGCATTGAAAATATAACCTGGAAAATATACCTGAAAACGAAGCATTTTCAAAGGGTTTCGTTCTCCATTAGTCAGAGTTGATGATTTTTGAAGTAGGTTTTAGTGTATGAAAATATCATGGTCTTTATTCATGTAAAATGACTTTTTACTTAAACTCAACAATCCCATTTAGAGCAGAGCATACCCAGAATGATAAAAACTTCTGCAAACTGTGCTGGCACTGAAGCCCAGGACAGACTAGTAATCCTCCACAGATAATTAGAGCAGAAAAATGCTTCTAATGTCTTTGTTAGTCCAGTTGTGTTTTTCGATCTAATAATAAACTAAACTTTAAAACCCCCCATCCTCACACATTTTAATTTAGACTGCACTGAGCATCTTTTAATCAGTAATATTTTAGCTGGGCTGTTTTGATTTATGTGTGTGCTGCACACATATACATAATCTGCAACACCACTGTCCTCTGGCTGTGTGAGTGCTGCATAAATACCAAGATGTCAGAACTTGAGCCATAATTCCTGAAAGATTCTCAGTGGGGACATGATTGACTTTACACACATGCTTATGTTGCATATGTCTTTGAGTGGTGTCACCTGTCCCTGTGCTCTCCTTCCCCAAGACTGTAACTCTGCAACCTTCAGGCACAGTCCAACTCTCTTTGAATTTGGTGGGGGTTTGGCCAATAACACTGGGGATGGTTTTGTGCATTTTTGTACCATGGGAAAAGGCTGGGTGAGGAGCTAAAAGTTATTTCGGCTGGGACCATTTAATCCAACCCCCCCGCAATGAGAAGGGACGTCTTCAGGTAGGTCAGGCTGCTCACAGCACTGTCCAACCTGCCCTTGAAGGTTTCCAGGGTTGGCACATCCACCTCCTCACCGGGCAACCTGTGGCAGTGTTTCACCACCCTCACTTGTAAAAAACTTCTCGTCTTCTCCTCCACCATGCCCTTGCAGCTCCCGTGCCGACCCCTCAACCTTTGATCCACAGAAGTGAAACCCTTATGGCTTCTGTGGCTGAAGACTGTTCCGTTCTGTTCTGCTCTGTTCAAAGGACTTGGCGAGAAATGAATGAACAGATCCAGTTTCTGCGCCGCTATTTGTCTGCGCAAATTCCATCCACAGCAGTGAGTCCCCGCGGGGGGCTTAGCCCTGGCCGGTGCCGGTGGCGGTGCCGGTGGCGGTGGATGCCCGGGCGGAGCGCACGCCCCTGGACCGCACGGGCTTCTCGGGTCGCTATGGGAACGGCGGCGCGGGCGGGGCGCGGGGGGCGGCGGCTGCGGAGCGGCGGCTCCGCTCAACTTGGGCTGGGCGCCGGCNGCTGGGGACGCTGCCAGCGGCGGTGGCGGCGGGCGGGCTGCCCGGCGGGGCGGAGGCGGTGTCCAGCGGAGGGGACCGCTGTCTCTGCGGGCTGGGGTGTCCCCGTTCCCCTGTGCCGGGGTGCGGTCATCGCCCGGCCCGAGCGGCTCCCGGCAGGGTGGGGGGTGCGGCCGCCTCCGCTGGGGCAGCGCCGGGACAGCCCCGAGCCGGGGGGACACGGCCGGGGGGCGGCGGGAGCGAACCCCGCCTTGCCGCCTGCAAAAAGTCCCAGTGGCCCGGAGAACCTGCCTTTCTTTAAAGGGCCGCCTCACCCCCAGGTTAGAAAACCCCACAAAGTTTTCGCGTTTTGGAGGGACTTTTAAACAGGTGCCGAAATCTGGCTAAGCCGAGAGGTGCCGGCTCTTTGCCGGGAGGCTGTGTGTGTGGAGGTACTGGACCGAGCCCTAATCGCTCAGAAGCACTGCCGTAAGCCCAGCTGTTATCCCTCGTCACCAGGGCTAATCCATACCCCAGTGTGGGTTTAAGCTCGCTGTGCCAGTTCAGAGGGCCTGACTCGAAGGCACGTCCTCCTGCCGGTCCCCTCTGCGCTCGCCCTGGGTCCGTCTGTCCGCACGAGCGGCGGGAGCGCTGGTGCTAAAGGTGAGGCGGGATGGGTGGGCAGGGAAGGGATGGGGGCCGGGGCTCTGCCAGCCTGGGCTCGGGCACGGCTGCCTGGAGCATGGAGTAGCACGCGTAACTGGTTATGTAAGGACGGGCAATTGAGGAGGAAAGCATGGTTTATGCTGCCGGGTGCTTATGCCATTTTAAAAATCTCTCAGAATGGACACCTGCCCTACTAAGTGTCTGCGGTGTGGAAGTCCAGTGTTTGTTAACCCCAGCGAGGTACCACTAAGGTCATGGAGATAACTTTGGAGTTCTGGCTGTGTAACTAAGGATAGAACACACTGTACATCTCCCAGTGCTGATACATTAATTAAAACCTGTGTCAGGACAGCGCTGTTCACTCACAGAGACTGCTCTCTCTGTGCCTGCAGGTGGGACATGCAGCTATTGCAGGGTGGAAAGCAAGAGCTTTCCCAGAGCTCTGCCAGGTGCTGCCAAAGCTGTGTGTGATCTTGACAAAGACAGGCGTAAGTTTTCAAACTGTGAATATAGCGTTCTTCTTTTGGTGGCTGATTTTAGAAAAATGTGTATTTCTAAGTAACTCTTGTCACAAGGATCATACTTCAACAGTGATCCTGGAATTCTGCAGTACAGAGAAAACTCTCACTATAGGAGTAGTTCTGCAGTGAATTGAGGCAGAGTGAGACTTTTGGGATCTTCAGTCAATATTCTTTCTGGTAGATACTGTCAGTGTAACTAAGGTTCAGTCCTGAACAGAAATGTACAGGTGTCTGTTAAAATGCATTCTCACCTTATGATGCCATGAGTTACTCCTGCTTTCCCAGAAGAATCAGTCCTCAGTCTGGATGGAGAATGCACATCTCATCTGCGCATTTTCACAGCACTTAGTCTGGTCTTCACCACATCAGAGAACCTGATGACAGGTGGAATATGCCTTTGGGTCAGAGTTTTAATCTCTTTATATAATTCTATGGATATGAGTATCTGCAGTGGATGACAGTATTAGAAGCTCCAGTCTGTGACATTACTGCCCCTTTAATAACATAGTGTAGTTACAGAGACTGTAGAATAGAGAAAGATGAGATGGGGTTCTCTCAGAGTTTTAATTCTGAAAGCCTTTTGTGTTGTAGCCTTCTGTCAGACACTATTACAGCTTTATTGCAGAATACTTTTATTTGTGGTTTGAATAATTTTAGTAACAGAAATGCTATGGGTCTGTGTTATCTTCTGAACTCTCATTTATGCAACTGAATGAATGGTGAAGAATACTTTGCATCCCTCTGTCCTGACTGGAAACCTGGCTTTGTAGTCTGCAGAGATCAAAGCAAGATATAGAATTGAAGGTGTGTTTGATCCACCATCTGAGCAATATATGAGTTTTAATAATGAGTCAGGCAAACAGAGCAATTCAGTGTGCTTTAACTTCCTGTCTCCTGTAGGTTTAGGTAACAGTTTAGTGTGAGTTGTATATGACAGTGCTTTTATGGTTGCTACTAGAAACATTGTTTCAAGCAGGAGTGAGAATTTGGCAGGAGAATAGTCCTGGTTTTCAACAAATGGAACTCATTTGCTTTGATAAGTAGACAAACTGCAAGATACTGCTCTGCTTCATGAGCAGATTTGGGTAGAACACACCCTTTTACTTCTGCGGATAACACAAAGATTATCCTCTGTAGAAAGTCCCAAGCATTAGGAGAGCTCCAGGCTATTGGGCCCTTCCTTCACTCTTTCTTTAAGATCTGTAGACTAGGTTTTCATCTGGACTTAATCAACAGAACCATCATTAATTTCAACGAGGCAAATCTGTTCTACATTAGGGCAGCTTTGCTGTAAGTCATGAAGCTGTACCTGTTAAATCAGCTATGTTTTCTCATCGTGCTTTGGACAGTGACTGAAAAACACTTTTCTTATTCATACCTGAACTTGGGTCCCAGTTTTCACTGGATTTTTGTTTCTTTACCTCTCTTGCAATCAAAATGCAGATGTGAAATGCATGGTAGATCTGTCTTCTAGAAGATTGAAGCTCTAAGAATGTATTACAAAACACACAAATGCTGGGGAGGTGAGAGCAGTACTTTTAGTGTGTTCTCAATTTTAAAGACTTTAATTACAAAAAAAGAAAAAAAGTATCTTTTGGGGGCCCCCAGCTATAGAAAATGTGACCTCTTCATGGATAGCATCACTGACGTGGTATTCCAGAAGGCCACTTGACCTTTCCTTTGGTAGAAATGGTACCACTTTTGTTTCTTTTTTGTCCTGCAGCACCTTTGGTTCTCTCTGACTGCCTTCCTGTCGTGTTTACATAGCGGCGAGTTTTAGCCATGCACTTTCATTACAGGCTCGACTTGTAACTCTGTGGCAATTACATCAGACAAAGAACCAGTCCATTTCTATAATGCTGACAATGCCAAGCCTGCTGGAGGAAAGTGAATACAGAACTGAGGCTGCATGCTGAAGAGCAGCATGGCTGTCACACATTTTTGGGAGCACTTGTCACTCGGGAGCAGAGCTGGGCAGCAGCAGGAGCTGTCAGCCTGGAGCAGGCAGGTCTGACAGGCATTGCCTGGCGTGCAAGGGCCTGCTGGGTGCCACAGTGCCCTGGCACAGCTGGCTCACTCTTGGGCACTGCTGTGAGGTGCTTTTTGCTGTCCTCAAACACCTGCAGCCATGAAGACTTGGTGATAAGGTTGCATTTAAAGCATTCGTTTCATCCCCTGTGCTTCTGTTATTCAAAGCTCCTTGCCACTTGTAACAGGGTCATGTACCTGGAAATGCTTTAACCACTGTGATTTTCAATTTTTTTAGTCCAGAAATAGCTTGTATCCATCACAACAGGGGAATCAGTGTGCTTACAAAGCAAAACAGAAGTTCTCTGCTGTGGTCTGTAAGCAAACCCCTGAATGCCCTCCAAAGTTCTCTCTTTATTCTTCAGGTCAGAATGAGGAATGCTGCTGTGTTAATATCATGGTATTTGCATTGCTTTTAAATTTTTTGATTGAAAAGCTCTACCTACTGCTTTTTCAGCATTAATTGCCTTGTAATGTCTCAGGCTGAGGCTATAATAATTTCCACTGAGATTACAATCACATGGCAAGGAGCTGTAAACACCTTAGCCTTCCATGTCACTGAACAAGAAAGGAGATTCCAGACAGATAGAAAGTAGGGTTCTTTGGGCCCTGATAAGGTAAAATTCTCTATATGGGGAGAATAATGGCAAGTAACTAAAAAAAAACCCCAAAAACCCATAGAATAGCCCAAGTTGGAAGGGACCCACAAGGATTATTGTAGTTCAGCTCCTGTACCCACACAGAACATCCCCAAGCATCACACCATGTGTCCAAACTCTCCTTGAACTCTGCCAGGCTGGTGCTGTGACCACTTCCTTGGGGAGCCTGTTCCAGTGCCCAAACACTCTCTGTGTGAAGAACATTTTCCTGATATCTAACCTCCCCTGACACTGCCTCAGGCCATTCCCTCGGGCCCTGTCCCCACAGAGAAGAGGTCAGTGCCTGCCCCTCTGCTTCTCCTTGTGAGAAAAGTGTAGCCTGCAGTGAGGTCTCCCCTCAGTTTCCTCTTTTCCAGGCTGAACAAATCAGAAAGTGATGGAGAGCAGAGAACAGGGATTCTTTTACAAAGCTTTGGTGGACTATATAAATAAAATTGAGAAGGTGTTGGCAGCAGTTTCTTAATTAGAACTTGTTAAGATTCTTTGGAACAAAATTAAAATATCTTCATCACAAGAGAAATAGATTTTGAGGTTCATCTTTGATGCTGTTGCTACTTAATGTTATTTCATGCAGATAGAGCCAGCAGCATAGCCATGACCACAACTCCTGCCTGAGCAGCTGGATAAACATTGCATCAGTTAGCACAGAATTCAGAGGTGGGTGTAGCCAAACCAATCTTAATCTACCTATGAGTTGCAATCCAGGCAGATACTAGATACCCTTTGCTATCTGAAGGACACTGGACTTTCCTGGACAATATAATCCAAACTTTACTAATGTAGTAAATAATTTAAAACCAAGTTTAATATGCTCTGCAGTTTCATATTGTCTCTTTTCTTTGTGACTTCATGTCTTTTTAAAAGTACAGTTATGGGGACAATTTGGAGATTTTACCCACTTACTTTAGAATAAATTTCCTTGTTTGTTACCCTGGGATCTGGCATGTTTGGAAAAAGGCTAAGTGGGTATCTTGCACGAGCAAATTCTGCTCTCTGAATGTAGTTGTAAGGAACTACCACCCACAAGCAGGGAGGGAAGGCATTTCCCAGCTCCTCAGCCCAGTTTGTTGGTATACTTTGCATGATAGTGGATTTCCTGAAAATCTATCTATAGCTGAGTGACAACCTTTCTATTGACATCACTGGATTAGGGATTAGGCTCCTGTCACCTAACCCCTTAAGGCTTCTCCTTCTGTTCCAACACAATTACCACACCCCTAGGGCCCCTGAGAGTCACACAGGATTGTCAGCAGCACTCCTGGGCTCTGAAGGCAAAGGCAAATCACAGGAGACTTGTCAAACCGAGGACATACCTTTATAGAGAGTCCTACTCTATTCCCATTTTTTTCAGAAATACTCATTTCTCACTCCTTGCCTACTTCTGTCCTGGAGGGCATTACAAGCTGGGAACCAGGAGAAGGATCAACGGAAAGGAATTTTTTATTCTCAGAAGTTCATTTTCTATCCATTAAACAGGCCCTGCTGATTGACTCATGGCTTAGCAGAGAGCAGCCCTGCTCTAACAAGTCTTAGCAAATGGTGATCCAGCCTGTGAGAGCTTGGAGGAGACTGTGTCTGTCAGGTTGTATGAACAGCCTCCAGCTGGCGAAAGACCAGCCAGAGAGCAGGCCAAGGAAACATACTCCCTTTGCTGGTAAAAGAGCTAGGAAGGGCTGAAATCCTGCTTTAGGATGGTGAAAAAACAGATAAGGCATGTGAATGTTGATATTTCTGATGATTCTTCGGAGTGTTCTTTGGAACAAGAAGAGGAAATCACATGGGGCAACACAGGAGAAGGTAAAAAAATGGAAGGTGAGGTGCAATTGTTCAGAACATGCCCTGAGAAAAGAATGGAGAAAGCTGTAAAGTACACGAGAAAAAAAATGCAGTAATGACTTACAGTGTAGAGAACAAAAAGGAGTTTTGAAGAAAGACAAAACTAACAGGAAACATTTACATGAAAAACTCTCAGAGGGACTTAGAATCACTAAAATTTGAAGCAACTTCTCAGAGGCTGTGAGAGAAAGAGAAAGCAAGGTATTCCAGACTTTAGCATAGCCAAGGTAAATGTGTGCTTAAAACTCTGGGAGGGTGTTCGTCAGACTTGCAGTGTGAGGAGAAGGCTTGTTTTCTAGAGAAAGGTATAGGGTCAATGACACCAAAGTCTTGGAACCCAGATCTGTTTCTGGAGTGGAATTTACATAAAACCCTCTGAAATTTTGCTTGAATGACACCAGAATAGTTCATCAACTGGATTGTGTCAGCTCCCAGGATAGCCTCTTACAAGAAATTAGAAAATGGACTACTTGTGCAACAGAAAGAGCTGTATTTAGCTGGGGCAATGTCTCTTTTTAAAAATAATTTTAATGTGAATACTTGCAAGGTGTAAATTTTTCCTTTTCCCCAGTAAGAAGGTCAGGCTGTAACTTCTGTCTCTCTTTAATTGTCCACATCTTGCCAACAGTCCTTTGAGTTTTTCCACATGGGAAAGCCATTTTGAGTCAGTTAATGACTTGCCTGCCTGTGAACTTTAAATTAAAACCAGCAGCCACAATTAACGGAGCCCACAGTATCTTCTGCAGGCTGCAGAGAGCAGTAGTGGGAAGAGTGGTGGCTTGTTGCGCCTGCTAAATCGAGATGGCCAGTTGCCAGCTCTCAGAAAGAGGAGATGATGGATGAGAGATGGGGAAGGAAACAATCTCATACAAACAAGGCTCCCTTAGGAGCAGCCAGCACAAGCTGCCAGTGTGCATGAAATGCTTGCATAGGATTCTCTTTCGTTTGAAAACAGGCCATTTCAGCTGCAGGTGAGGTGCTTGCCTTCCTTTATATTCTCATCTGGATGCCGGATTTTTTATGGCAGTCAACTGGAAGCCCCATCCAGGGTCAGTGGTATCCATGGTCCCATACCTAAAGCAAATCTCAGGTTCGGCAGGCCTTGGTATCAGCAGACAAGGCATAATTTTTCTATATTTTTCTGTTTATTCTCTGTAATATCATTGCTAGGTAAAATGGTTCTCATGCAGAATACCTTGCTTTGAGGGAGACCTGTGGAACTAAAAACCATAAAGGCAGTAAGAATAGCCCAGGATCATGCAAAACCCAAGTCTCCTTGCACTCTTTCCCAGTCAGACCACTAAATTCCTCTCTTGCTCCTCTTCTAATGAAACAGCTGGTGAGCTAGGAATAGCTGGAAGGGCATTCCTCAGCTTCACAGTTGCAATGCTTTATACTGATTTACCCCTAATGCCACTGAAGTCAGCGGAGTTAAACCAATGTGAGACCAGGTCATAGCCAGAATAAGCACAAATTAAAATACAGAAGGGCATGTTCACCTTCAGCAGATAAAGGCATAAATAGAAATAATAATGGTACCTTATTTGGTCAGGTACCTGTAACAGCTTACAAAAATTGCTGTCATCACAGAAGCTGAAAAGAAATAGGAGACTTTAAATTATTTACAACAGCTTGTGGTCTGTTATGCTCCTCACTTTTGTTAGTGATGCACAAGGGTTGATCAGACCAAGGAAAAGGACTTCATCCTTAGTAATGTGTAATGGTGAGTGGAGGCCACCATGTAGCAAGCTCCAGGTACATGCTCCAGGACCACAGACTCGAAGCTGTCAGCACATCAGCTCCAGCCTGAGTTTGTTGCTGTGTCTCGGGCGAGTAAGCCAGCGGCAGACGCCGGAGCGCTGTGTGGCGATGTGGGAGCTGTTAGCTGGAGACACCCTGGCGATAACAACAAATGGAAGCACTGGCTGCTCCTCCTCCTCCAGAGCACAGAGATGAGACAGGGGCAGGATTACTTGCAGCAGCTGCAGACTGTGACTCCTGTCATGAGGATAATCGCAGCTGATGCTCCAGGGCACAAGCAGTCGCTGCAGCGATCTCTCCTGTACGAGCACTGTAAACCAGCCAAGGTGCTCCTGTTTATGCAGTCTCGGGAGAGGACCTGTGGCCTGACACTCTCAGGTAGCTACCTCTGTGACCTGTGGAAGTTCTCAGCCCTTTAATGTCCTCCTTCTGAAGAAACTGGTATGGCTGGCTGGGAAAGGTAGGATATGGGACTAGAGAAACTAGTCCTTTGATGCCGTTTGGCAAATTTCCTGATTCTAGAAAATCCTAAGCATTAGAGCCTGAAATAATTACAAACATGGGACAGTGTACAGACTATCCAGCTTTTTGGAACATTATCCTTTAATGGTGTGATGTATTTATATAGTATGAACATTTCTGAAAGAGAACAAGGCTACTTTATGACAAGTGAATGATGTATGGAAGCATCTTTTCCTCACAATCAGGGCAGAAACCTATTGATCATTTCTCATCTAGGGACTCTGGGAACTTATGGCTTTCAGCTCTAGTGGGAGTTCTTTGTAGTTATGAGCTTTTGGTGATTTTCATTGTCATTAAAGGCCCTAGACTCCAATGTGGAAGCTTAAATCAAAAGCATGTTTTTCTCCATTTTGTGTCTGTCTTCGTGTCTGTGTCCCAACAGTGAGGATTTACTCAGGCCCTGCAGAATCAGACTCTTTAATCCCTTGCCCTCATGTTAACTTTTGACGCCATGTCCTGATTGGGCTGCTGCCAGGAGTAGCCTTTCTGTAATCCCAGCTGCAATCATTATTTGTGCCACCCCTTCTCCCCAGGGGCTAATGGAAGGGAGCAACAAGGCACGTAAGTGCACTGTGTGAAGAAACAGATGCTGTTTTGCTCCTGTTCAGCTCCCTAGTGCCTGTTTTGGATTCCATTGTGTTTAAATACAAGTACAATAGGTAATAACTTTGTTCCATGCATTGTCCTCCTGAAGGGACAACACGAAGGGATTGGCTGAGTGGGGAGTTAATTCCATCTTTTTCTGAGCTGATTGATGCAATTTGTTCTGTCTTCTAAGTGCTGGGTGACTCCCCAGCAGTAGAAACCTCTCAGTTAGAAGTAATAACAGTTTAAACCTCAGTATGCTTCTGCCTCCCTCTCAGGCCAGCCTCAGCTCCCTGGACACTGATGGCAGTGCTGGAGGAGCGCTCCTGCAGCAGAGATCACAGCAGCAGCAAACACACGCAGGTGTGTTTGGTTTGTGTGGCAAGGTTTTGGCAGTGGTGGGGCTGCAGCAGTGGCTTCTGTGAGAAGCTGCCAGCAGCTTCCCCCGTGTCCGAGAGATAGCAGCAGGAGGCTCCAAGCTGGACCCATGGCTGGCCAAGGCTGAGCCCATCAGTCCAGGTGTGCCCTGCAGCCCGTGGAGGTCCATGGTGGAGCACAGATCCAAGTGCAGCCCGTGCGGGACCCCTGGGCTGGGTGCCTGAGTGAGGCTGTGACCCCATGGGAAGCTTATGCTGGCGGAGGTTCCAGGCAGGACCTGTGGGACCCCACACTGGAGCAGGGCGAGAATGTGAGGAGTCCTGCTCCAGGGGAGGAAGGAGCTGCAGAAACAACGTGTGGTGAACTGACCACAGCCCCCATTCCCAGTCCGCCTGTGCTGCTGGGTGGGAGGAGGTAGAGAATTTGGGAATAAAGCAGAGCCCAGGAAGAAGAAAGGAGTGGGGGAAAGTTGTTTTGAGATTTGGTTTTATTTCTCATTACCTCATTGTGATTTGATTAGTAATAAACTAATATACCCAAGTCGAGTCTGTTTTGTCCATGACAGTAATTTCTGAGTGATCTCTCTCTGTCCTTATCTCAAACTATGAGCCTTGCCATACATTTTCTCTCTCCTGTGCAGCTTGGGAGGAGAGTGATAGAGCAGCTTTGGTGAGCACTTGGTGGGCACCAGCTCCAACCCACTGCACCAAGTTACTTATCCTGCCTCCTCCCTAAGGATCTCCCGGCCAGAGTGTAGCTCCCAGCAGTCCTTTGACTCCATGCATTGAGTTCTTGCAGGTAGGGATGCTGCAAGGTCGTGGCCTCCCATGAGGGTTCAGCCAGGCAAGCCTAAGCCCCATGTGTGGGCAGGAGAATGCTTCCCCAGCCTAGCCTGGAGGGAGCAAGGGATCCTTGTAACCTGACTTAAGATGTAAGGACTGTGACTCATATTAATTACATGGTGAGTGGAAGTTAAGGGAGATGGTGCCTCTTATCCCTGCGTCTTGCCCTCTGCACAAGCTGGCTGAAGGAGATTTCTCAAGGTGTCCAGCACCAATGATTTCCACGTGGTTATCCAGTGGCAATTTTAACAACAGACTGGAGGGGGGTGGGGGGGAAAATGTTCTCAGCTGAGGTGTGTTGATGATGGCACTGTTCTTTTTCTCTCCTTCTCTACCCTCAACCCACGCCCAGCGAAGACACACAGAGCATTATGTCATTGGCATCCTGGTTCAGGTGGAATGAGCCCCCAAACCGCATTTCCCAGAGGAACCCCACAGAAATGGTGGTTGAAACGCTCATGATGGAGCTGAGCTGGCAGATCAAGCAGGCAGAGAAGCAGCAGCGCGAGCGGGAGAACGAATACCGCAAGATCAAGACCGGGGTGGATTACGGCTGGCTGGTCAGCTATCCAAAGCAGAGCTATGACATCAGCCCTGGAGAACGGCTGCAGCTGGAGGATATGTGCACCAAAATCCATCCTTCCTACTGCGGGCCTGTCATACTCAGGTATAGTGAAAGATGGGATGATACAGACCTTTCCTTTCCCCCTTTCCTCTTTATGGTATGTGAGGAGAGAGTGAGCGTGGCTAGGGCCAATAGAACCAAAACTTGGCATCCTGCATCATAAGTCATGTTGGAATAGTGTCTTTGTGAAAGAAGGGAAATCTGGTGTTTTAAGTCAGTTTAACATGCCATCACTTCCTCCAAGAAGTTACTAAATGCCACTTCCCTCTGACATTGGCCTGAGTACTTTATGCTCCTGAGTAGCCAGAGCGGCTTTACCTTGCCTTATGAATGGTTACCATCTCAGTACTGTGATGGCTTTATTTTGTTTCAGATTTTAGAATGGTAGAGAAACTGAGGTTTAAAGAGACCTCTAGAGGTATGTACTTCCACCTCTTACTTGGATTAAGGCCATCTTCAAGGTTAGATCAGGTTGCTTAGGGCCTTGTCCTGTCCATTGCTGAATATCTCTGAGGGTGGAGGTTCCACAGCCTCTGAACAACCTCCTTTGGTGTTTACCCCCTCTCATGGAGCCTTCATTCCTTGATTTAAGCTGTCTAGCAGGTCTACCGAGGTACTCGTCCCCAGTGTCCAAACTAGCCAAAAGGTGCTATTATTTTTTTCCAGCCTGTGAGCCAGGTATTCCCAGAGAATGTCTCCTTTCCCTGCACTCCCTCTTCAGCCTTGACATGGAGTCATGGGATGCAGTTGCTGCTTCTGACCTCTGTGGTGTAGATGCAGACACAGCCTTTCAGACCTGCTGTTGAGCCTTTCAAGTGCTAGATTTAGGATTGCTGCTTGCCAGCTGAATGACCTTCTGTGAAAAAGCTTTTAGAAATTGCTCTAAGCCTTCTGTAGCATCCAAACTGGAAGGGAGGGGCTGGGCTCTTTTCCTTTTGGGGTGGCTCTTCCGAGCTTAACCCTTGCACCTGGCACAGTGCAAGTGAGGAACAGTGACTCTGAAGCCCACCTTAGCCAAAGCAAAGTTGTGAAATGGGCCTTTATCATCAACTTCCCCTGCTCCAACTTGTCCTTTAGCTGGGATTAGAGCAAAGACAGTCCTTGCAGAACATATGCAAGAGGGTTCTCCTCACCCTGCAGTCCCTCACCGCATATGCTGGCACCTGTTCTCCCTTGAACAAATGAATCTACAGCTCCTGAACTGCAGCTGTAAAAGTGCAGGAAATAGCTGGTCCTCTGTCTTACAGTGGGTGTAGTCAGGAAAGAATGCCAAAATTACCACTCTAGCCCCCATCTTCCCTAGGGCTGAACCTTGGAAGCAAGCTGGCACAGAGCCTTGGCTCTTGCAAAGGTTGCCATGGTGGCAGAATCAGAAATTTGGGATCATTCAGTGACCAAGACCTCTCCAGTGAAAATTTGCTGGCAACAGCACCTGCCTTGTATTTGTATAACTCCAAACTATGCTGTAAACAAGCCACTTCAAACCCCTCGGGATTCAGAGCTATCTTTACCATCCCCAGGGCCACTGAGCAAGGCCTGTCTGGCAAATAGGTTATTTCCATGACAGCAAGCTTCGGTTGCTGAAGCTGGGAGGTCCCAAGGTTCATCCTCTTCAGGAGAGTATTAAGCTGAGTCATATACAACTTGGTGCTCTGTTGCTTCTTTTTCTTTCTTTTTTTTTTTCTTTCTTTTTTTTTTTATTTTTAATTGAGGCAGATCAAGCAAGATGTGTGATTTCAGTGCAGCTTGTAATAGTTATTCATTATTGTTCAGGATTGAGCATACTGCTGGCAGTAGATAAATGTACTCAACAACGTTGGTGGACTCTGTGGGCATGATTGAAAAAGGCTAAAACTATGCTCTTAAAACTCCTCTTACAAATTGCTGCTGTACGGTGCTGCCATAAATTGCATTACATTATGATTCAAGAAGTGGCATGTTTTACAGAGCTCATATGGTTAGCAGAGCCACGCTAAAAAAAAAGAGGATTTCATAACCTTTGTTCAGTTCTATGATTGAGAAGGGACTATCATAACCACAAAAATGGTGGAACTGGATTGGGTCAAAGGTGTGGCTGATCTGATGTGCAGTGTGTAGGTGACAGAGTGGGCTGTGGCACCAGTGTAAGGAAAAGAGCAAGGGAAAGGGAAGCAAATCCAACAGTAGGGACAATTACACCACCTCATATATAGCATCCAACTTACTGTGCCTTGTAACTGGGACACTTTTGAAATCACAAGTGGGCCTTTTGTCCATAATTGGCTTTTTCCTTTAGTTGTTTAGGTTGTGGAGGCTTTTCTCTTTTTGAACACATGTAAACTTTTAGCATTTTTGGCACCCTCCATGCCAGAGTTCCACTCTTGAACTACGACTCTGTTATAAAAAACTGTGTTTTGCTTGTCTTAAACTAGTATGTCCTAGTTTTATTCAATAATCCTTTCATGTTGTGTTGGAAATGTGAAGAGTTGACCTCTCTTCTTTTCTACCTTCTAACTGAGAGCTCCGTGATTCCATGGAATTTTCACTAGTGATGAGGAAACAAAGGAAAAAGAATGGGGCTTGCCATGTTAGGAGGTGAAAATGTACAAGAGAAAGAAAGAAAGAGCTTGCAATTTAACTGAAAGACAGCCAAAATCAGATAAATTCTCTTCTCAGGAAGTGAGATAAGATAGAGATTTTAGTAACTTCCCTGAAATTCCACAAGATGAGTTTAATAGGAATGCAATGAAACCTCTACATTTCCAATGAAGCACTTTAATAACAAGATCATTGCAATGCTGATGTTTCCTCTTGAGTACTCTGTGACTTTCTAACATATAGCAGCCTTCAAAAAAATCTTCCACCAAAGAACAGTCTTTGAGCTTGCATTCAGAAATTCAAATGCAGCGTGTGTACGCTACCAAAGTCCTTGGTTTTGACTGAAATAGTAAGCTTAATTCTTTCCCTTCCACTTTAGACACTTGAAGAACTCAGGTCCTTTTTGAAGTCCTTTTTGCACTGAACAAGCACGTAATTCTTAAATAGCACAAGTAGCAGGCATCTTGCAAGGCTGCAGAGTTTGTTTGTGTCACGCAAGGTCTCCATTTTTGTGAGACTCCGAGTTCAGAGTCAAAGCCAGAACAAAATAATTTTATATGAGTTGTCAGAGATGTCACTTCATACTCTAAAGGTCTTAATGATTATCCAAATTGTCCTTTTCTGTGGCTACAGTCTCATCTACTGAGAGGCAAAATTTCTCTAAATTTGTTTCTTTAGATGTGGAGTAGGCTGGAAAGGAGCACTTCACAAATGAGAGGGCTTTTTTCAGATCCAGATTGCCTATTTTGTATTTTGGGTCAAGGGAAATTTCTCATTAATTCCTTTGGAATTCTGGAAGGCTTCAAATACACTGCAAATAGCATCAGATATCTGGAGACTCTGATTCACCCCATGCAAATAAAGCTATTGCATTCAGGAGTAACCTAGCTTTAGGTTACGGGGTTAGAGATTTCTGACTATTTAAAATTAAATCCTGGAGCCAACTGAAGGAAATGAAAATGATTTTGGTGAGGCCTTTAGTACCTAACTGCCATGGTTGAACTGAACAGGTAGAAGAGTAGGTTGCCAATACAAAATGCTAGACTTTTCCCGTCTTTACTGAGAGCTTTAGCCCTTGTCAGAGCTAGTTAAAGTCTAATTTCTTTCAGTTTCAGCAAAAGTGAAACAGTTGGTTTCTGTCCTCCTCTGCCCAGAGGGAAACCAAAAAACTCCTAGTATGGAAATGTAAATGTGCATTTTGGTGATCTGAGTTGTTATCAATATCACAGGCTAAGGACTGTTATTTTCTAAGGATTATGTATCACTGAAGTGGCTTTGTAGTAAGCTTTAAAGTAAAACAAATGACTAAAACCAGAAATGGATTTATTTACAATTACAGGCTTAAGTCTGAGGTGATGTGACATGAGTGTTGCAATTAGTGTGAATGCTGTAATTCTTTGGGAGCCAAGGAGCCTCCTTTAGCAAAGCGATTCATAGCTTTACCCTATAACCAGAATTACTGCTCAAAATATAGATTCAGGAGTCAGCAGCTAACTATTAGCACTAAGCAACCCCATGTTTTCTTTAAATGACTAAATCTACTTAGAGCTCCCTGTTCAGGCAGGCACTCAGGAATACTCTGAACTATAAGCATATTGTTTAAGTCCATGGACTTGCATTGGATTTAACAGGTCTTTAAAGTTCAGGCTGTACTTAGGGAACTTACTGTACAGGGGACCTACACAGTAACATAGGCAGGTGACAGTGCTTTAAAAAAGTTGTGCCAGTATGAGCCAAGCACGGCCAGATTCTTAAAATCTAACAGCCCTATAAAGGAACGGAAGGGTCACCATTTAAAGAACAAATTTGTTTGATCTTTGATTAAAACACTGCCTGCACGGGGGAATGTGCTCATCCCTGTGTGTGCCTATACACCTTCCCCAGGCCTCTGTGCTGGTTCAAGGGGAGTTTTGCTGACAGTCACGTCTCAGATGTGCGTGACTTGCACGATGTATTACAGGATAGCTACAAGCAGTATCGTGACTTAAGCCACAAGATAGATAGATAGGTCTGCTTTTATGATGAGTAAGGAAACCCTGTTGAGCTGTTTCTGGACAAGGTTGTGCAGTTGCCTCATTTGAAACTGTCCCATGCAAAGGCGTAACAGTGTTACACTGTGCTAGGAGGCAGGTGAGCCTTGTGCAATTTTGTGATCTTAATTCCACTGAGCAGCTTTGTGTGGAGTTTGTTTCCCAAGACACAAGCCCATATTCCTCAATTCCAGCGCTTTGTTTGTATACACTGGGTGTTTTGTGCAGAGAGCAGCTGGACCGTGCAGCCCATCAGCTGGTGTTCACTGATATCTGGGGAAGATGGCTTCGGTTATGTGTAGGTGCCTGCAGCAGAAACATCATCTTTTTCTGATACACAGACTGGTCTAGCTAGAGCTCAGCCCTGAAAACCTGCCCTTCTTATTTGTTGAGAAATATTTGTGGTGTGCACACCTTTTGGACTTCCTACATGAGCTGTCCCTTACACAAACATGCTGATGGTGAAGCTTGTTCATCCAATTAGGGGAGAGAAAAGGGTGCCCTTTCCCTTTTCCATCAGAATGAGAGTGGCTTTTCATTGTGTGACTGACAGACAATCTTTTGGATTACTTTCTCTTTGTTTCTTAGACCTGCTCAAATCCATACAAAGTAGTTTTGGTGTTGGCCCTGGGAAGTTAGAGGTAAATCTTAACAGCGGAGTTCACAAAACTAAGCGAAGAAGAGCACAAACAGGCAGATAGTTGTGAAGGTGGAAAGTTACCCTGATTTCAGAAAACTATTTCAGCTGGATTGGTTGGGAGTATTATCAGCAACACAGGGCATTAGCATTAGAGCTCTCTGCTCGGGGTTATTTGCTGTCATATCATCCATTTTCCCGCTGTGCCCAGAGCCAGGCACTGCTCCAGTAATAGCCTGATACGTGCTGCTACCTGCTCTGGAGCCACAATCCAGCAGTGTGACTAAAAGTGGAGACAGTGATGAGGCCTTTGGGTGCACAATTGCCAATACAAAAGAGAAGGATATACTGATATATATCTATATATAATATGATAGCACCTCTATTTAAAATACACATAGAGATAAAATAATGGAATGACTCAGTTCACCTCTGCAATAGGAATCCTTTGAAGCTGCTTTCCCTGGTATGATAAGGAGAATGTCGTGAAGACTTGGATTTCTGTGGACTCGTCTGTCTAGGCTTCAAATAGGACAAAGGGAGAACTGTATTTATTGTGAAAACTGTATTTTGGGCTCTTTGATAATGCAACTGAAGGGCCTCCTCAGAAGGCAGAAAGGAAGTTCGCAATGTCCAGCAAAATCCTGTTCCTGCTGTTGTCTGCTAACCCTCAGCAAGGGATAGTCTCTTGCCCTTCCAGGCTCTGCACAATTCAGTTTAGCATCACTGTGTCGGTATTTGAGTACCAGCATGGACTACAGCACCTCAGAGGCTCTTTTCATCCAAACGGTCAAAGTTTAGGGGTTTTTGGTGACAGGGCACTGGAGGAAGACTAAGAATTCATCCAAAGTAACTGAAACAGTTAAGGAACATTTTAGTGATTTTGGTAGCTTTTGTGTCAGACTGCTCTGGCTTGACACTGAAAGGGACTGGTGCTTCTGCTGACATGGAGTTCCCTCAGCAAGCAACACTGGTGTCTCCACAACTGTACACAGAGCGGCCAGTACTTGCAGGGAGAGAAATATCTGGGATGCAGCAGGGTGTCAAGATGTGTGTCCAATTTCAGGCCTCCACAGTAGGAGTCAAAATACATAAATGTACAAAAAGTCTTTCTGGCTTCTTTTTGGCTTGCTTTCTGTCCTTATTACCTTGGGTATTCTTTGGCACACCATTAAGCAGTGCACTTCTGTATGTGCTAAACTCCTTCTTACATTCCTAGGGCTTATCAAAAAACCAAGAGGCAATACCTTCTGCTGTATTAGGCTTATTTAAATACAGTCCTACTGTTTTCCATCCTTGTGTTGGAGAACAATATCAAAATGCTTACTTTATACACTTTAGCTTTCCTGAAGTACAAATACCTGGATTTTAGTGAAGTACTACTTCAGCTCTTTGTCTGCTTGCAGGTATAATTTTTATGTTATGAAGTGATTATTTATTAGAAGAGTAGCCATATTACCATCTGTCACAAGTACATACTATTACAGCACAATTAAAATACCAATATGACCAGTGTGTGAGCCTTGGGAGTGGATCCCACACTCTCCAAGCTGGGGACAATTCACCCCACAAAGTGTCACGAATGGTATGTTCTCTTCCTTGCCCAGCCAGTGGCCCATTCAGAGGCTTCAAGAAAACTATTCTGCTCTGCATCTTATCTTCCTCATCTGCAAAATAAACAGCAGTGATTCTTCACTTCCTTGGTATTAAGCTATCCCAATAAATTTTTAAAAACTCCCTTTTGAGCTCTTTGCTGAGAAGGCACTGAAGTAATTCAGAGTTATCTAATTAGATACATCACTGTGCTGCCAACCAAGATGTTTTCAGCTGAGCCACTCCATTATCTTACAGAAATCCATAAGAAGGGGAAATACCACTTTGCTGAAAGTTAAATATTGAAAGACAACCAAACAAAGTGACAAGATTTTCCTTTGTCTAGAGGACATTGGGTAATACTGTGTGGAACAAGAATTGGAAACAGGGGAAGTCTAGTGGGGCTTTCCCTGATCTGCCCTCAGCTTCTGGTAAGCTGCAGTTCAGGGACTACCTCGAACAAGGATATGCGTTTGGACAATCATGTTTAATCAACAGTGATGGGGACATTTTCCACAAACTTGTCCAAAGATTTTGTTTCGTAAGCTATTAATAGCACTGAGTTCTGGTTTAATAGGTGGGGTGTGAAAAGACCACTCACTTCCTTCTGTTTGAAACATGCTTTCTAGCTTTGTTTGGTTCTCCCTATTATTTCTCGTGCTTATAAGAAACAGTGATTCATTGCTTCCTTACATTCCCTGGCTTGCTCATTATTTTAGAGACCTTCAGCATATCTTCATGGCCCCACCTTGTTGTTGTTCCCCCCAGTCCAGGGAGTCCCATTTAGCAGGAAAGTGCAAGTTCCAAGCTGATCTGGCAGCAATCCGTGATTTGATGTTTTTAGTCAAAAGCTGTGCCTTGAATGTGCTTCTAGGTTCCGGCAAGTCGTTGCTGAGTACGAACCAGAAGCGCAGGAAGTATCCCGGCTCTTCCGCTCCGTCCTGCAGGAAACCGCTGAGAAGATCAAAGAGGAGGAAGAGGCCAAGAAGCTTGCAAGGCAATGGAACACAAAGAACAGAACCAGCCTCTCCTTAACAACATTTAAATCTCGGTCCAGGATTTCCCCATTCATCAGTGACATCAAGACCATCTCGGAGGATGTCGAACGGGGCACCCAGCCCACCAGGAGGGTTTGGAGCATGCCAGAATTCCGGAACACCAAGGATTTCTGACTCTATACTCAATAAGGTTTTTAGACACTGATCCTTCAAAATCCCAGTTAACCCTTTTTTAACTCTACTGTTTATTCTTTTTTCCATCTCTCTCTTCCTGTCTGTCTCTATCTTGGAAGCTACGTGTCCATAGTAACCGCTGCTGATGCCTGCCGTCTGTGACACCATTTATTACCAAACATGGTAGCCTTTCCTTTAACTTAGTAGCTATTCAGTAACCTTAAGGGTAAGACTCACTTACCATCTCCTTTTTATTACTGCTTTCTTGTGGAAAATTAATTAATTTTGCTATGTCTGTCATCTCCCTTTCCCCTCGAGCCTGGATGTAGTTATCTATAAAAACTTTTGGCTCAAGCTACTGAGAGTTGCTGGCTGGACCAATCTTGCTGAAAGCAAGACAGCCACTTAAATGAGTGAGGCTTGCAGGATCCGGCTTGTGAGTTAAAGCTAGTATCTGATTTGGAACTGAACTTCCTTTTCCAACTAATAGCCTTCCCCAGTGCTACAACAAACTTCACAGGTAACCTCAGCACTGCTCTTGATCTGCTTTTTGCTGACAGTTTGCAATCCAACCTGAGTAGAAACAGACCCAAGCTTTTTGAGATTAAAGACCAATAATGTTCCACAACAACCAGTTAATGCATGTTCAGGTTTCTTGGGTATTTTCTCTTTTGTGCGGGCAGAACCCCCTGAACCTTGCACCTGCAGAGTAGATAGAAATTTATCAACCTGCTGTGTAGGTATACAGGTGGATACCTCAGTGCTATGTCAAGTGCTGTTCTGGGGCCTCAGTGCTCTGTGTTGCTGAGGTAAGTGCTTCACCCCACACCTCAGAAATAAATCAGTGGGCTGAAATTAATGTTTATGGCCAAGCCTGAAAGAGTGCTGAAGTAGAGTGTCCGTGTACAGAGAAGGGTGAAGGGACTCAGCATTCATTCGTCTCCAGGGCTCTCTGTACAGTGGCAACACTTGAGATCATTTGAACTGCTTGCTGCAGTGAGTGACTGAAGGGCTCTGGCAGATGAAGGCTCTTCTGAGACCTTGGAGAAAATGCCACTAAGGAAAAGCTGCTTAGGCCCTAACTCAGCATCTGCAGGGAGAGCTCTCACCAGCAAAGGAAACAGTAGGGCACGCTGTGAAAGTCAAGCATCCTGCAGAGAACCCAAGGACTAGGATGCTTAGTGGTGACCAGTGGGATATAGGGAATGAAGAGAGGGATTTGCCTGTATGACTGGCTTTTGGGGAACCATCCCAGTGGGTTATAGCCTCCTGGAGGACCCTGTAGCTTCGTTGTTCTTTTGTCTGTTTCCAGCTATTTTTCCCTGGGGATCTTTGCAACAGCATGTGGGTTCTACAGCCAAGATTAAAACCCTTTGAAGCTGTGCCAACTCTGGGAAGAATTCCAGTACATGAAATCTATCCTAGACTAGAAATGTGCAGTTTCTTACAGAGATGGAGGAAGGCAGCATAAAACAAAGATCAAGATCAAACCCCTAAGAGCTCTCTGAGGCTGTGGGATTCTGGCTCTTCCTCTCTCCCCTCTGGGCTATGTAAGATCGAGGCTTTCTTACTAGCACTATGCTGCAGTTTCTATCCCTTGATAAATGTTGCTGCCAGCAACCCTCCTAGGGACAGAAAGCAGCTCACTTTTAATCAAAAAGCCAGGGCTTCCAAATACGGCATCCAGTTTGGGACAGGCTATTTCAACCCTAGGTCAATGAGGGAGAGTTTAAAGCCTCCCGACAATCAGCTTAGTGATTTTCAGACGTATGTCCTTGTGAAGTGATTGCATATATGAAGTAAAAACAAAGGCTTGACATACTTAGCATAGCCTTAGCTGTCTAGAAGATGTAGGATCTCTAGCAAAGGGTCACCACAATTTGCAGAAAAAAATCTTGTTTGGAAAAGAGTCAGCTATACTTTTTTTATATATATTTGCAAGCCCCTGTATGGTACTGAAGGCTGAGATGAGTCCATGAATTTCATGCTGCAGCTCTGATTCATTTTATGTGCACTTATGTTCTGTTTGACACCTTCAGTATTTCTCTGTATGGATGGGATGTTGGATGGACTGCTGGGAGACACAGGGACGTTCTGACACATTGACACAAAGCTCTTTGTTACAGTACAGTGTCAGTAGCATGCTCACCCTTTCTTAAGGAGAATCAGCAGTAAATAACTTCCCTACAGCAATGTTCTAGGCCAAGGAAATCACTGGAGGGTGTTCACACTGTCACAGCACCCTGTGATCATGCCGTGTGTGCCCTTCATTAACAACTTCCAGCTCACAGACACCATTCTCATGCAACAGCTAGCCAAGGAGACAGATCTGACCTTTGGGCAAAGCCCTGCATATTACGGAGGCCAAGCGGTGGCAGTGCTCGTGACAGCTGTTTTGCCTCAACTTACCTGTCATTTCTAATTCCACAGTAAAATGTAATCCAAACTCTTAAATAGTATCACTCTCCCTGTGCTTCTGCAGGTTACACTGGGCTCACAGTAGGATCTGATGAAAAAGGGATATTCAGATACCAAGCTATGAAAGTTCTATTCTTACTCCATACTATCTAGTACTCTTACAGGGGTAGAAGTAGTACCACATTTGCTTGTAGCCAGCTGCTTGGAGACTGCGCGTGAGCTTCTGCATTGTGCATGCAGCAGCAGGTACTGAAGCAGAGCTGGGAGGTGGTCATGATGCACAACTGGTGCCCTGTGCTTGTGGCGCTCATTTTTTCTTAGAAATGCTATAGATTGAACCATAAGTGATCCTTTGGTCACAGCATGCAGCAACAACTACCCACTCATGTTTGCCTTGTCCTAATTCCACCTTTGGTGTGACTAAATCAGTGTCAGTTCAAATGAGGAGTATGAAACTCCTGACTGTCCCCACCCACTGTGCTGCGGTCCGTGGCACTGGGCACACACAGCAGGCAAACCAGATTGCTTCTGGGTAAAGCCAACCCAAATGACCCATTGCAGGTGGCTCACAGACCATAAATCTGGACTAATGGTGGTCTGAAATAAAATCTCATGAAACTTTTGTACTGTGAAGATCAGGTCCTCACAGGTAATTGTCTGACTCTACAACTCTGCTCCTTCTGGGCTGCACTTCTTGCTAGTGTAGAGAAACAAAAAAACCCCCAACTCTTCTACATGGCCTTGATGAAACCTTCTGATCTGTTTTTAGCACCTCCTGAGAGCTAGTTCTGTGTCCTAATTCTTTAAGAAGAAAATGTTAACTGGCAGCACATCATCACTAACAAACAGAAGTGAACTGAACGAGAATCATTCTAAATCCTCAAACATTCTCTGAACTGAGCGAAGATTTTGGTATCAGCTCAGAGCATCACTGTTGCCCTGAACCTGACAGTGTTGTGCTGTCCAAAGGACATTGTCACACCCAGGAGAAAGCAGTCTTAGACTTGCTCTACCTTCTAATAAGTAATGGCAACAGCTCAGCTGTGCTGCTCAGCTTCCAGGGGCTGGCACTACTCTCCTGAGGGAAGCTGTGCAGCTCTGCTCCTGTGGCTGCTAGAGATGAGCCTGGCCCACAGGCTGTCAGCCAGAACGGATGCGCAGGCAGAAGGTGAGGTTCCTCACCCACATCAGCACAGAGTTCAGGCAGCTGTCATGCCATGGGGAATTGGAGTAAGCTTTGAGGGAAATACCTGTCTGCTGACATTGCACTGTTTATACATTTCATCATGTATCCTTGGAGAATTAAAGCAAAGCTGTGGAATACAAACCAATTTATTTGTACTTGTTGTCTTTAATTAAAGATCTCCTGAAATATAATCTGTCCATATCTAGCCAAACACAACAGCTGTTCCACTGCCCTACTGAGTATGTATCAAAGGAGGAAGGCGAGAATGGTAAAGGCACTTGACCTAAACAAAAAACCTCCACCCTCTCTCTACAGGCTACAGATGCCCACCTTCTGTCTTTCTACCTCTACAATCAGATCTCAAGATAGAAGGTGATAAATAACCAGGATTAAGCAATTGCAAAGGTCTGAAATTCTCTGAAGCTACATGGTTTGCAGATACAACCTTAAATTGAAGTCTTCATCAATGTGCTTCTAAGCACGTCTTACATTAACCAGTATTACCACAAAAGTAGATGATATAAGAGACAAAATACATGTTTTGTCTCCATCTACTTTTGAGTCACTCTGTTGATTCCATACCTGATCCTGTGTACTGGAACACTTTAATAGCAGCAGATGGCCCCAGATGGCTCAGGACTGCCTGTGCTAAGCATCGTATATACAAAGCATGCATGTGTTTAACAAAAGGGAACCATTTTTTCCCCCACATGAAGTATTACTGAAGCATGAATTGCATTGCTTAGCATATTCTGCACATCAGACAGATGAGTGGTTCCAAAAGGGGACTGTGTGAGTACAGGGGATTAGTAAACCACAGTGGTCTAGATGCAGCCTATAGCACAGGGCTTAAGCTACTCCTTGCCAGAAGCTGTGGACAAGCAAATGTGTGCTGTTGCTTACACTACTTCTCCCAGTCGTTGCTACAGGCCTCTCCCAGAAGGGAAACTACACACAGCTTGTCTGGATGGCCACTCTGATATTCCTGTGTTCTGCTACACCTCCCTGCTAAAGGACATGGTATTGCAGTTTTGCCCAAAAAGCATTCTGAGAAGTCCTGGACTGCATCGGTCACAGCCTTTTTGGTTGTGCCCTGCAATAGAGGAAGGGCTATTAGGCCTCCCTCAGTTCCACCCACCTGTGCAAGGCAGAGACATCATAATTTCAGTGCCTGCCCTTCCCTGGTACTGCTGTCCACGTGTGGGCTGTCGGCACAAGGGACCTCTTGTTTTCCTCTGCATGGTCAGACAAGCCATGTCTCAAGCTGGCTTGCATCAGAAAGATGCTCTGCTGGCCCTGAACGCTGGGTCTTTGCCCAAGTTCTCCCAATAACTACCACGTATTTTCTATGCACTTGCTGCACAAAGATATTCTCAGGCTAAGTGAAAATCCTTACAGGATGAGGTCTTAAAAAACACGACATAAAGGTGAGGAAGAGGCCTACAAGAAACACACTGAATAAGGTGGTATCTGTATACACTGTCACTGCACACTTCGTAAAATTATAAATTGTTAGGGTCCTGGCTAGGATTATCCCACAGATTACAGCATCTCACCTCTATATTTTAGTCACGGTCTCATGCTGCCTTTACCAAATAAATATAATCTGACCCGGGAGCAGAAACACCGAAGTGGGGGAAAGAGCTTCTGTGTTTTTGACATCAGAGTATCTGCTCTCAGACTGTAATTACTATTACATCTGTTTAATGTTCACAAGGCTGTATCCTCAGAGGCCTCTATCAGGTCACAGTCCATATGCAGTACTTTTTCCAGCCTTATTCTCTCCAGTATCAGGTTGTCTAAAGCAACAGATTGCACTTAATTTGGTCTGAAGACTATTTAAATAACCAGATGTGTTATGAAGCAGTGACACTGAAATACTCCTTATGTCGGTGAATTTTCCTTCTATATTCTGTCACTGGTATTTAGGGGATGGAAAAGAGCAGAGTGTAGTTTCTGAAGAACTCAGCAGCCCCAGGTAGGGTGGTGCACCTTCCAAATCCCTACTGGCTCTTGGCAACTTGCTCCTGTTGTGTTCATCTACTCAGAAGTTAAAGCCTTCTTTCTGCCTTTGGCACACAAGCACCAGCAGAAGAGACTATTGTCTGTCCTCAGCACAGCCAAGGGCAAGAAAGGAACAAAGACTGGATTAAATTCATAGGACAGAAGTAACACATGTTACCCATAAACAACCATAATTAGGTATTTGCAGGTTAATTATAGGGTTTCAGAATAAGAACGTGCAAAGCCAATGTACAAAGGTTAAAAAAAAAGAAAAAGAGTTCTGTGACATTCCAGCTGGACAGCAATGCCACCTACCGGCAGATATTCCAGGACGCACCAACCAGGCAACCGGCAACAGCTTCCTAAACAAGGAAGGTTCCTAACCTCTCCTGGCAAATGCAGACCCCTCATTTTCACACCACTGCTCTGTCACCAAGACAGCAGCTCATGAATGGAGAGCAAAGTGAGCACAAGTGGTGTTAGCCCTGGTGCTCACTGCCCGAGGGGAAGATGGCACCGGTGGCCAGCACACTGGCATGGGAACTGCTGCCATCATAAACACTGTGGCTCTCAGACTGGGTAGGAATGATCTTCATGCTGCTTCGAAGGGCTCTCAAGAGGCTTCCTTAGACCCCTCAGCACCATGTCCTGCTTCTCCCTCAGACAACACTAGGTGAGGCATACCCCTGAATCCTAATTTAAGACTGAAATTGAACAGGCAGGGAAAAATGGCAAATTGCCAGGCAAATAAATCACAATCTCTACACTGGGCAGTAGTTTTGCTGATCAGTTTTGTCCAGAGATGGAACTAGGTAGCTGGGTGCTTGCCAGTAATTTTAAGATGCAGCTCCTTAAAAACTCATCACCCTACAGCTTCAACTATAACCAAGTAGCAAACTGGAGGATTCTCAGGTATGCCCAGGACCTCATTCCTGCAGGAAAACCCATTATGATGTAAAATCCAGCCATTCCATGGAGTCCCCAAATGTCAGTGGAGCTCCCAGCCTTGAGTGTTGAACCAGAACTTTGGAAATTTGTTTCTAAATACACACAGCAAAGACCCACACAGCAAAGACTATGAGCAGAGTATTCACATGAAAGGACATCCGAGCTCCACCAGCCATCAAGGCCCTTGCCCACACCAGGAAAGGTTCAGCAGGTGACCCCTGGGCAAGTCATTTCAGCCTCTCTGACCTCTGCTCTTCCCCTGTGTGTAGAGCTCACTCAGTTTTTCCTGCTGCAGAGGATGACTTGGCTCTTACATTCCTGCAGCATGAAAGGCCCCAGCACATCCAAACAGCACAACTTGCACAAGTTTAACCATACTGAATATTGAACTCTTACCAAAATGGCAGGCCCTGCTAAGCTCTGCACCTTAATTCCATGGAGCCAGGTACTTCCAAGAAAAAGCAGCATTAGTACATATTTCCTCAGCTTTTCATCTCTGCTACATTTTTGTGTGGGCAAAAGAGTGAAGTTCGTGCCAACTGTAAAGGAAATGAGTAACAAAGGATTGCACTGCCCACAAGAACTGGCTGGGATAGAACACTTTAAACAGTGCCAAGGAAGATTGGGCATGGCAGCAGCAGCTCAGAGAATGTATCCTTCCCCTCCTTCCCACGACAGTGACTTCTGTTTCTGAAAAATCTGCTGATAAAAAGAATTCAGTTGACTTCTGCATGATTCTCAGAATGGAAAATGGTGCAGGGACACAGAAAGTGAGCGTGATACGGAAGACTGTCACACACACACACACACACACACACGAAACGTAGGTTTCACATCTGAATGACTTCTATTATTCAGCATTTTAGGAAGAACCTCAACTTGCCCAGCCAGGTAAGTTTCTGCAGCCCCTGCCTCATCACCTGACCTCTGCCCCACCCCCAGACTTCTGACAGCAGCAGTCTCCCTACATCCCTACCTCACACCTTTTCCACTGCTCTATTGTTCCAGCCTTCAGCCTCGCCCATGACAAGCACTTTTCAGTAGATCTGGTAGCAAGTCTCCCTCTCAGGCATGTGTGCATCAGGTTAACATCCCACGCTGCTTCACAGTTCCCTCATGCAAATTTCTCGACCTGATTTTCACCACATTCTTACTGCTGTACCCTCCTCATCTGGTTCAGTTTGTGGTTCAGCTGCCACAACAGGGATCTGAAGCAGTGTTAAGAAGCTACGCTTTACTGAAAAGGTCAGTAAAGTTAACTTCTTTCCCGAGGGTGCAAGGCATGGACATTTATTTTGGCTGTAAGGGCCTGTGCTCACTAGGGAGGACTGGAATCTGTTGGCCTTTTCCAGACAGCAGCCTCAAAGATATTCAGTCCCAAGAAGATGCACAGGATCTCAATGCTTGTAGGGAAAGATGGAGAAGGGAAGGATGCAACACGACTCAAATCTCTTTAAAAATCCCAGAATCTACATGGAGATGGGTAGGACAGAAAAGGAGGCTTATAAAAAAAGCAACTGCTGGGAAGTTTCAGAGAGCACTTGTAACTGACCGGGCAGGAGAGAATAAAGCAGAATCACTGCCACAGAGTCTAAGCAGCTTGGCTTTCTAAAAGAAATGATAGCTGAGAAGTAATTGATGGGACAGAAATAATTTAAAGCATCACCAAAGCATATCCAGCACGCAAAAAAAAGCTAAACAGAAAATTCCTCTGTTCTGAACACACACACATACACAAAAAATGGGGTTTTTTTAAAAAAAATGGTTTGACTCATTTTTGTACCAGGAGAGTTGGCAACTACTAAAATCCTAAAAGACCACATCATATTACTAAATGATGTCTAAATTACTAAACTTTGCCTTTTGCATACTAATGTGGAACAGGGCAGGAGTTTTTATGATCTTGACCAAAGCAACAAAAAGCAAATTATCTCAACTAAGTCTGAGCCTTCCAACCAATGCAATTCTTTACAATTGTGATCTCTGGGTTTCACGTTCCTATTTTCTTTCTATCTTCCAAATTTCTACTCCCTCCCCTGCACGCAGTTTTCAGAAATTGCACTCTTTACATAAAATATAACCTAGAGAATGGGAAAGATGTTAAGTGTCTTCTAAGAGTGTGTTTGGGATTAACCTTATGATGCCAAGTCCAGAGATAAAACCTGCTTATCTGGGCAAGATGCTTTGACATCACCAGCTAGAAAATACCAAAGCAGTATAAATCAAAGCATAATCCCCATCAAAAAAAAGGGGGTTTTCTTGTTTGCTTGTTTTTTCCCCCACTGACATTTCAGAATAGTGCTTTAAAAAAAAACCTTTTCCACCACTAGATTAAAAGTCAAGGAGACTCAATTTCTTACCTATGTTTTTCCAAGTTTTATGTTGATAAGGATATAAAGATCAGGGCTTTAGTCTCTAAAGAGTTATATCGCTGCAACTGCTACAAAATGCCTCACGACAAAAGAAAACTAGGGAAGGAAGAAGATTCTAGCAGCTTCTGAAGGTTTCACACATCAAAACAGTTATAAAATCATCCCTTGAGCAATGGCACAAATCTTCAGGTTTACATCAAAACACCACAGCAGACACAGGCACAGAGAGTTTTCCATTTGCTCTTTAATGAACTCCCCCCACTCTGACTGCTGTACACTTGATGTTCTTGTCAAAGTCAACTCCCCCTGCCTCCTTCCCTCAGGCATTCCTAAACTGTAGCTCCTGAGGAACCCCTGCTTCACGGAGATTCAAGTGGAACTCCCACAGCAGCGCTATGTACACAGGGGCCTGCTGGGCTACCAAGAGTCAAGGTCTGGAAGAAGAGTGCAGGCACTGAGCAAACTACCACACCTGGCACACCCAGAAGCTGTGCTGGGCTTCTGCTGCCTGTTCATACCTGTCTCATCTCACAGTGGACTGCCAACAGGCCCATAAAGTCACTGTCACTGCCTGCCTCAACACCTTTCCACACCTCTTCCTCCATCAGACTAAGGTATGTCCATGGTAAGTGTCTTGTAGGACTTCAGAGAAAGATTTGATACACGGCTCACAGGATCAGAAAAGCAGGCCACAACTCCAGAGCTTTTAGTCTAGGAACTGCAGCTCCAGATGTGAGGGGCAAACTGTCAACTGTGAGCTGAACAACTGATGCAGATAAACAAAGAAAACCAGAGACCTTTCCTGCTTTGATTTTAGGATAAAAATAATTTGCTACCATTATTGCTCTAGAGTATTTTGCTGTTACACTTCCTAATGAGAGAGGGCAATAAATTGTCCAGAGAAACATCACATCTCAAATTCTGGAAGAAAATAACATATTAGTGAATGAACATTCAAAAAAATCATTTATGTTAAAGCATGTTCTATTTACAAAGATCAATTTGCTCTTTAAGATATGCATAACCACTAGCAGAAAAAAATACACATAAAAGAAACACCTCATCTTTCGAATAGACATTTACAAATACTCTGCTTGAACTACTAAAAAATTAAGACATTTGAAATCAAGAATGCATTCTGCATGCAGTTATGACAGAAATTACATTACTGGACTTCAGTGTGTCATTTCTCATCATCATGAACAACACGCACTTGGGCTTTTCTAAAACACCACAGCCTGGCTATTACCTTAGGATCTCAAAAGGAGGACATGGATCTTCATTAACAAGTTATTAGCTACTCTTCGTTTTGCCATTAAAAAAGGACATCTCAATTGACTTCTAAGTAGGAGAGTCTGTTCTTGTCCAACTTGGCGTCCTTTTCCCTGAGTTTCCCTTTAGTGTTTTGCTAGGCATGACGATGGCTGGCTTGGTGCATCTACAGGTCCTTGGTGAGCCCTCTTCCCATTACAAGGCAGAGTTCAGAAATTCCAGGAGCTGTGCGCGGTTCCGGTCTCTCTGTAGAGCAGACAAGCAGAGGCATGGTTGAACAGACCTGTACTCAGCGGAGCAAGGCCACAGATCCTTGTTTTCTGTGGGGCTTTCACAACCCAGAGCAAGTGCTATTCACACAGCTGGGTCTAACTGGCTACCAGCTAGGCGTGGGTGCCTGGGGGAAGTGCCAGGCAATGTGTACTGGGGAGACAAGCTGTGCCTGTCACTATTCCATGAGACATTTCCTAAGTGGCTCCCTGCAGAGGCTCCACTGGGTTGTCACTGTGCAGCTCACAGCCTGTCCAGGAGGGAACTCAGAAGCACAACAGATGCTCCTCTCCGGTGTCTGAGGCAACTTTCACTGTACTCACAGCCAAGTCCCGTGCTTTGGGAAGTATAATTTTTTTTCTACCCACAAACAGCAGCTTGTAGCATAAAAGAACCCAGAACTCAGTTTCTTTTTTCACTTAAGAGATGGTCCAACCATTCAAACCCCTTGTTTCCCCCCAATTTCCACCAAATTTTTAAATATTGTAAAGAATGGATGTTGCTCCATTCAGCAAGACCATGGGCACCAACCAAAAAAGGACCAAAATCAAGTATTTGATATCAAATATTGTAACAAGCAGGTTGCTGGAACAGAACTGGCACGCATTCATAATTTAACACAAACTTCAGTGCCAGAGAGAGATGTGTTTTCAGTCAAATTTAACTCAGAATGCTCAGGGCTTCTTTGGTAGCTGTAGAATGAACTACTAGGGCTGAACCAGAATCTGCCAAACTGGATACCACAAAGAAGTAACACTTCCTGGCCAGTACCAGAGCCCTCTGCAGGTCACCCTAAGGTGTGGAAATTGTTGAAAAGAGTGAAGGTATTACTTAAGTGCTGAGCCCAAACACCCATAGTGACAGCACAAAACACTATTCACAGTATCTCTTTCCTTGGGTATCTCAGCAAAAATATTGACTGCTTTGAGGGAATGCAGGAGCATGTGGTCCTAATAATACTACTGGGTTTTTTTAATTCCTCTCTAAATAAAGGCTGGTCTTGCATGTGTTAGAAAAACACAGTAAAGCACCAATTACCACAACTGATCACAAGAGACTGAAAGAAGATGAGTATAATTAAAACCAGTGTAAATTATATCTTTAGAGAAAGCTACAAATCAACTAACCATTAGAGACTGAAATTCTGAGAACCTGCACAAGCAGCCTTTAGGTTATCTGCTCATGCCTGAGTATTCCATGGCCCCTCTTAACACAAAACCTGCCAAAAGAATGAATTAAAACTTCTCAGATGGCATCACAGCCACACTAAAAGCCACACTCAGTTTACAACTCCTAATTACAAGACCCATCCTTCTACAAAAGACTACTATTAGAAAAATACTGAAAGATACAGTATTTCTTCTTAGGGATATTTAGACCAGTTAACTCTTACCTCTATATCTTCCTTAGTCTTCTTTATTTTCATTTTAATTTTCTTTCCAGTTATCATGCTGTAGTTTTCATTCTTCTTTTTGTTTTTTAAGAGCTAAAATGAGATCACACATTAAAAAGACATAAGCTTTGTTCTGTAATATTACAAATCTTAAATAAGATTACAGACAATAATCCTTTATACTTCCTGACTGTCCAAAGTAACAAAGACAGGTTTCTATTGCTAATGACCAAACTGGTAATCTTATAAACATTTTTATGACAGGATGGATTAAATACATAGATGAGAAAAAAAACAGGACTACACTCGGACAAGAATACCTTGGAAAGCTGGACAGGTCCTGTTTTCTCTTTCCTTTTCTTCTTTTCTTTCTTTTTCTTCATTTTGTTCTCCTTTTTTCTCTTCTACAAGAATATGACATATGCTCTTAAGCTTACAAACAAACAAAGGCAAAAAAACCCAAACCCACAAGCATCTCTCAAGGCCCTGACAACTCAAGACAGCCACTACTGCTTGCCTTTACCACTGCTGGACAGGTAGTAGAAAGTAATGCACCAGAGTTAGCAGCCCTTGAGACTCTGAGAAACAGAAAAGGTCTGATTCCCTGTTCTCTCTCTTTTGAAATAACCCCAATAAATAAAGCCACTAAAAATGAAATAGAAAAATTACAACAGCAAGAATCTACCACTCACTTCTTTCACTGACTGTGAATAATTTCTTCTGACAATTCTGTAGAGTTATCAAAATTCCTCACTTCTCTTTTCTTCAGAGACTACTCTAAAATCCAATTGGCAAAAATAATTTTTAAATCATGTCTCTTTTTGTATACAGTCAAATACATGCCCATCTATCAGGTCAGCTACCACAACCATAAAATCATGATTCAGATTTACACAGTCACAGGAAAAAACATTGTCTTACATGACATTAAAGGTTATTGCAATATAAAGAACTGTTTTCTGTTTGTTAACTACTTATTTCTCTTTGTGAATGTTTACCTTCTTGTTGTGTTTTTCTTTTTTCTTTTTCTTTGATTTAGACTTAGGAGAATCTAAAATTAAGGAAAAAAATAAAACAACAAAATCAAACCCTGTAAGTTTAGCATTCTGGAAAAGGCATTTGTTTTACAGATAAAACATAGAGAAATGTGAAATGTAGGAAGAAAATGCTTTAATTCAGCTATCTATGACACAGGTTGAAACTAACCCTGAGAAAGACAACACATTAACTTACTGCCACTTACTGGACTAAAATGGAAACTGAAAATACCTGGCTTACTGATTCTGTAGATGCGCCAGCTTCATATGAGTCCCCAAAATTAAACACTTGAAATGTTAAGAACAAAGCAGAACTAAATCAAAACCCACAAGACCTCAAACTCTGGTCTGGATAGACTGTGAAGTAGAAGAAGATCTGTGTTCTGAAAATGCAACAAATAGAGGAGCTTAAATATATACACCATATTGCTATCAAGTAACATTTACCTGAATGGCATTTTCTCTTTATGTATTTTAACACAAGAATATTGCAAACTGTGTGTGAAGTGCCACCTTTACACACAATAGGAAAGGGTTATGAGAGAAATACCCTGAACACGGAGCACTGGTATTCTGCACTGTCAGTACGTGGTGGTTTCACCACACTTAAAACAAGCTTTAAATGCTCTCAGGAGTGCTATCAAACTGGTAAACCTCATGTGCATGTGGAGGTAGCTTACCTCTACTACTACTGCTTGAAGATGATCTTGATGATGAGCGTGATGAGGAGGAAGTGGATGAACTGCTAGAAGATGATGTGGATGAAACAGACGAGGATCTGCTTCTGCTGCGCTTTCGTTTCCTTTTTTCTTTTCCTTAGGATAACACAAGGCATCAGTGACAAGTCTGCTACTAACTGTGGCCTACAAAACTGACTCTTAGTAGAATTTAAACACAATGAACCCCGGGTTGGAGGGCTTGGTTGTGTTCTTCCCCCCTCTTCCAGCGTGCCACGGTCTATTGCCCCCAGCAAGTGACCAAAGGCGGTAACTGACACAGAGGGTGACACACAGCAAACGCCACACAACAGCGACAGATCACAGCACCTACCTCGGGCCTTCAGCCCTTCTTCTGAGGTTGCACACAGCGTCCTGCTTTTTTCATCCTTCCTGTTATCCATATCTAGTCAGAGGCAAAAGTACATTCAATAACAACATTTCCAAAAGACTTGGCGGGG